>WBMY01015510.1:179615-266650 GCA_013397315.1 Donacobius atricapilla | reverse complement strand
AATAATCCACAAGGATTTGAGAGATTAATCACAACAGAAATATCTAAAAGAAAATCTGTAGTGTATAATAGAACCTGGTCCATTCTTTGTGTGAATTTGCAACCCTGACATCTCTTACTGAATATTCTGGCAAGCTCATAGCACTTTCAAGAAAAGATTTAACAGCCAAGTTAGAGCACGCATCTCATGTTGCTTTTAGTTTATTATTATTGCAAAATGCACTATTGAACACTTACGAGTGCATCACAAAATAAAATGCTGGGGAATTACAAATGAATTTTGCTCTTAAGATGAATGAGTCTGTGATTTAGAAGCTTTGACATCAATAGCTCTGATGCTTTCATAGTAAAGAGGACTGCAGTTGTCAGATTTTCCTTCCACTTTGAAAGTTTTGGCAAAATTTTTAGGAAGTAAGTTTTGGTGAGATTCTTATTAATCTTTTTTCCCAAAAGTTCAGCTGGCTATGAAATAAGTGTGGCTTTGTGCTTTTTCACCCTGGTTTGCTTCTTTTCCCTCTTCTAGATCTAACTTTTTTTATGAAGTCAACCTTTTTCTACCTCTGCTCCTTCCTCCCACACCCCATCTCTCATGGACAAAATTCTGCAGACTCCTGGGACTCTGTTACCCATAGATTCTCTTGGCACAAGGTTCTTTTGTCCATGGAAGCTCCATTTTTGTGTGTGTCACATCATGTGATGTGTATCATGCAAAACTGTCACAGCTGAGGAGCCAAGTCATTCCTTTCAAATTCACACTGCAAAGTGATAGGGTGGGTTTTTTTCACTTAAATATTTCAGACAATGCTTTTATCAAAATGGGTCATTCTTCTGTCTAATCAGCGTGTGCTCCTGGCCATGACCAGTTCTAGGTGCAAGAACTGCTGCAAGTGGGCAGTAATGGATTAAATATGTCCACTGTGAAAGATTCTTCCTTAATTGCATTAGTTTGAGGTTTATTTTATGCTCTGAAGTGTGGCGCTGAGCCAAAGAGACCACAATCCACCTTCCTTTCCAAGGTCCGAGCACCAAACAGTATCCCTTTACAAGAAGGGTGCTTAAGTGCTTTTCTGAATCAAAGCCTGAGTCAGTGCTTTAATGTACTCTGTTCATGCTTGGAAATGGCTTATATTCCTCTGAGCAAATTTCCTTTAAAGAAGCTAAGCCTACTACGGTGTCTGAAAAATTCAATGTCACACTGAAAACTTATCCCCCAGATCTGTGTCCGAAGAGATGCTGCTTAATGGATGCTGCCTACTGCTCACTGCCATGCAGCACTCCTGCTCCAAGCACCGAAACAGTTTGCTCTCTCTCCAGGCAATGTGTCACATTTTTCTCTGGTCACCTATGGTGTTCTACATTTGTATTCAATGTTCTAGGGAAGGACACTCCAGTGGAGCACCAGTAGCACCTCCATACCTGTGACCTCATATATAGATTTGGGGCTGGCTCTAAGGCAGGAGCATAGTAGGACTCAGACTATGCAGCAGAAAGTTTAGGCAGCCGTTTCATGGAGGAATCATAGAATATGTGGAATTGGAAGGACCCATAAGGATCATTGAATCCAACTCTTTGCTCCTCCTGGGACTGCCCAAGTGAATCATAGAATGGTTTGGGTTGGGAGGAACCTCGAAGACCACCTGGTTCTACCCCCTGCCATGGGCAGGGACACCTTCCACTACCCCAGACTGCTCCAAGCCCTGTCCAACCTGGCCTTGAACATTTCCAGCTATGGGACAGGCACAGCTTCTCTAAGCAACCTGTGCCAGGGCCTCCCCAGCCTCATTGGAAAGAATTTCTTCCTAATCTCTAACCTAAACCTCCCCTCTGTCAGTTTGAAGCCATTCCCCTTGTCCTGTCACTACATGCTCTTGTCAAAAGTCTTTCTCCATCTTTCTTGGTGACTTCCTTCAGGTAAGAGCATCATCCAAGATGCTCCTTGACCCTCAGTCAGGGTTAGTGCTGTGGGGAGCCTGTTCCAGGGATCCACCTCTCTTTACTGAAGGTGTGCTTTGAATTTCCCCACATGCAGCTCCACTCCCTTTTCTCATGTCCTCTTGCTGGCTCCAATAGAGGGGATCAGCAGCTCCTGCTCTGCCCTCGAGGGAGGTGTGGGCTGCCCTGAGGGCATCCTTTGCCCTTTGTCACTGCTCCTTTCAGAGCCCTGGGCCCTGTTTTCCTTTTACCAGGTCTGAAGCAGGTGCCTGACCTGCCTATATGCTTTTGTGTGGTTCATTTCCAGCCTTACTGCTGACTGCTGCTTCTTTGTCAGAGCTCAAGGAAGATTCATCCCGGGCCGGCTGGGCTATTTTAGGGCCAGGCTTCTATGTATCTGCACGAGCCCGTGTGCTTCAATTAGCTTTTGTCTGGCCTGAGCTGTTTTTGTTATCACCCTCGTTTTGCTGATAAAGCAGGAACATTTTTAGAGGTGATTTTTCCTCCCTCTGCGGGAGCCCTGGGATGGATGGGAATGAACTTTGTCAGGTGCTCAGAGTAAAAGGAATTGTCAGGATACCTGGCTCCTCTGTCTGTCCTGACAAACCACTCGGGGGCCTTGTGTCTCGGGTTGCTCCTTCTGCAAGGCAAGGGTAATATTTATTTCCATTATATATATTAATAGCACTTGGTAACTTTGAAGAAGGTCAGGCCTTCGCTGCATTACACACTGTGCTAAGACATGCATACATTAGTGCCTCTCCTGCCTCCTTCGAAGGAGTGATGTCAGAATGCAGAGCCTCAGAGGCAAGAAATGATCCATAATGCCTGATGTGTTCCTGGGCTCTGTCCTGGCACTCTGGCTCATCTCAAGGAGTGCGTTATGGGCAGGAGATAACTTGGCCTGGCCTTTCATAACTTCATTATCCTATTTCAGGTTTAATACCCTAGGTAAGGATCTATGACTAAAGGGAGGAAATGGCTGAGAAACCTCTGCAAAGTTTTGCTGCTGGAGTCCTAAAGAGACTGCCAAAGTATGGGCACCTCCAGCACAGCTGACACAGGTTTTGTCTAGATTTAAGCTTCTCATTTTCATCGCTGCCTCGGTCACAGGAATCACTCTCCAGATGATCCCACATTTCTCCAAGTTCAGAGCAACATCTCCCTGAATTGATAGATTAGCAGACAACAACTCTGTGAACTTACAGTATGAATTCATAAATAGTCTGTCTCCAACCACCGTTAATGCATCCCAGATTTAGGGCTGCCTGACAAATCATGTTCTCCCGTTGCCACCATGACTTTGTTCTGCACTTCAAATTTGAAAACCATGAGAAATAAATAATAGAATGTCTGGTTGTTAAATCATCGCAAGCTCCTACTGGGGACACACAGTGATGCCATGATTGCCAATGTCTATAAAAGTGCTTTACAGGGCTCAGTTACTCTGGTGGGACCCAGTTCTGTGAGTGCAGCAGGGATGTGTTGGGGTAGTATTGCTGAGGTTTTGGAGATGGGAGTTTGGATGTGATGTTTTTGGCTTTTTCTACGAATAAATGTTATTGAGAAATGGGGCTTCCTGCTACTACTATGCCCATATATCCTGGTTTCATACTTGGAGGCAGGAGTTAAGGGTCAGGGTGGGGCCTGCTGGTGATCAGATAACTTTTGGTGACAACCAGAGCGCATTTTGTCCAGGGCTAACCTGAACTGGAGTGGATTGGACACTTGTCTCTGAAGTACTACAGCAGGAATTGTTAGCAAGTGAAGTCTGAGCAAAACTGTAGTACATTCTCATCCTCTCTAAGGTGTAGAGGTGTAGCTGCAAAACCAGCGCAGCAGCAGATCTAAAGCCTTGTGTCAGCAGGACTCAGGGAGACTGACACCAACAGGGTGTTATATGTGGAACTGAAGTGGTTGTCAAGGGAAAGCTCTAAAACAATGAATCTGAGATTAGCTGCAGCATGTGGAGAGTTACAGCTTAATCCTATGTGAAAAGATATAAAATCATTCATGAAACAAAGGCCAGTTTGTGAGAGGGTAGCCAGTTGCTGAATGGTGATATTCTCAAAGTTTGTTTCGCGTAGAATTAGTCAGAAGTTTAACATCTGTGGTGATTAAAATATCCTTCTAGCTTTCCATATCTCTTTTGTTATAGAACCCTACTTCATAAAGTTTGAAGGTGAGACAGAAATTTACTGAAAGCACTGACTACAGTTGGAGAGAGGCTAGCTCATCATGCAGGGCAGTACTTGGGGAAAAAAAGGGAAAATCATCCGCAGCCTTCATTCCAACAGAGTCTAGACATTAGGCCACTGCATAGAAAACTATTGGAAATTCAAGGATTTCCTTACAAGTACTTGCATCTTTCTTTCCTGGCTTCTTCTGGAAGCTGCAAAGGGGTCCATTGACTTTGTGTAGATTCATAGTGCCACATAAATTAGGTGGAGAGACTCCATGGGAAGTAAGCCAAAGGGAAAGATAGTTCTTAAATGCATTATCTTTTTCACTCTACTTCTTTATACACTTCTCCCCATGGCAACTGTACTTAGTCAAATATGCTTTGAAGTAAGTTGCCAAAAAAGTAGGATTAACTGCCAAAAAATAGTTAGGTTATATTTTCATTCTCCATTCTGTGTGAAATAATACAGCAGAATTAGTAAATATGAGCATCATGTTATTTCCAGTGTTGTTGCAGTGGCTTCAAAATTCGCCTCAAATTGTTTTGCCCATCTGTGTAAGTTATGAGGTGACGACAACACCAAAGAAGCAGCGAAGCAGGCAGAAGGTCCTGTGGAGTAGTCTGAATACTGGGTCTGTTTTAGAGCTGGTGAGTGCTTGGATGCAGGAACTCATGGAAATAAACCCTGACTGTACAGCTGGTCCCCATGGAAAGTGCTGTGGAACAGAAATAGGAGAGTCGCAAGCGAGGTGTCCATGGCTGGGGGCGAGCAGGCACTGTCCATGCCTGACAGGGATGTCATTGCAAAGGTAATTTTCCCTGTCTCCCATTTCAGGCTTTAGGGGTGTTGAGTGTGGCTGTCTGATTGTCCATGTTGGCCAGCTCGCAGCTGCTTTTTGAAGATATTTATTTTTGTAACTGTTGCATTTATCAGGGTGGATTAGCCAAGTCTGTTGACTTCAGTTCTTTGGCACAGGCTGTCAGAAATTATTTTAGCAATGCTCTGCCCTGAACAAAGTGCATTTACTTTTCAACCTCTGCTCTTACTTCCAAGCAATGAGCTACTGAGGGTTTCATTTACAGTCAAACATTCAGTGGAGTTCCTATCCAACAGCTCTTTGTTGTACATTGGATTTCTGTTTGTGGAAACCAAAGGGAAGGAGAAAGGAACATCTCCACCTAATGGCTTCTGGCTACCAGTAAATGGTGGCAATTCCACAAGGAGGTATAAAGTACAGGAGGATGTTTTCAGAGAAGTAATAAATTTGCTGGGATAGTCACAAGGAGTGCCAGCATCACTTGAGAGAGAGGAACTTGTGGGCATTTCTTTTGTTCCATCTTGGGATCACCTTCATGGAGGCTTGAATACACAAACCAAATCCTCTGCCTAGTAGATTTATCATTTTCCAACACCAAAAGGCTGGGTTCTCCCTCTACAAATTGTTTAGGCTGGCACTGTGCTCTTTTTTCAATAGTTTAGGGCACTAAAATATCATACCTTTTCTTGGGTAAGTTGATTGACCTTTGAGAATACCTTCAGGGCTGTGAAGAAGTGTCAGTGGAACGTATTTCCCCTCATGTTGGACAAGGTGAGGAAGAATTAATCCTGAATTCAAGGCTCATTGTTTAAGTGACTTTCATTGGAAACTGAATATCCAACAAAAAGTTCCTTAATCTTCTCTCCCAGAACTCGGACTAACCTTTGCATCCATATGTACCTTTAAAGGAAAGGCAACAACTGCAGAGAGGTTTTTCACTCACCTGAATTAGTTTGTTCATTCCCATAATATTCCACTTGAATGTCACTGCAACCTCTGTGCTGCCACCCCCAAACCTGATCTCGTCACTCACTTCAAAGATGCAATTCCCTGCCAAACGCCTCACCTTCATCCATCTCAATCTAAACTCAGCAAAATGACCTCTCAAAAAGTACTCTACAGAGGCACTCTTTAATCAACATCTGTTTAGAGCTTTCCTGTTAACTTCACATAGGCAGATTGTTTTCCATAATTAGGCACAGATAGGCTGTGATATAACCAGCTGACATATAGAATACATATTCATTTCTCCCGCTGACTCCTTGAAGGATCTGAGTAATGCACAAGAAACACCTAGTGCATTTAATACTAGTCTCAAGAGCTTCAGACTTGTCTAAGAGAGTCGCTGAAGCACTTAAGGTGAAACTCATCTTGTTAAATGAGAAGCTTAGGGCAGTGTGATGCTCTTGATGAACTAAGAGGCTGTATTTAGATAAGAAATAGAGAGCAACTGGGAGCTCCTTATTTTCCTTTGCCGAGTGGGCTGTAAGGGGGCAGAAATGTTCCTAAGGGGCAAGAAGGTGGTGACACTATAGAGCTGACCCTGCAAAGAGTTTATGGGTTTGCAGCTACAGCCCTGAACAGGTACCTGAGGGCCTGTGCTCCGGACTTTGCCGGGTCTCTATTGTCTGAGGCCCTTTGCGGAGACTCTGGTCCAGACAAACACTTGGCCAAATGCTTGAAGTTCTTCATATGCAAAATACCCGTTAAGCTCTTTCTACTAAACATGACCTTGATCTCTTGGTGCTGCAGCTCCCCAGTGAAAAATAGAAATCCGATAACAGCTTTATCAGTCTGAAAACTCCCAGCAGTCCCATGCTACTATTTCTCATGTAACATAACAAAACATATCTATAAACGTGATAGTATTTACTGGCTTGATTCTGCCCTTTTCTCTCTGGTGAAATTAAATAACAGCCAGCTCCAGGGGCAGCCTGATTGATTTCAGTGAAACTAATGCTACTACTCAACAAGACTGAGGGCAGAAGGAGCCGAGTCAGGCACCGAGCAGGTTTTGTTATTCTCCTGTTACTGCCACAGAGCTCTGGTTATTTTGAGAGAGCCTGTTCATATTTTCTCTTTCGCTGTCTCCTCCTGATCTTTTCACCTTTTCTCAGCCTCACACAATAGTCTCAAATCTTATCAATTGACTGTCAGCTTTAAAAATCTCCTACTTCTGGAATTTTCAGGTTTCCCTCAAGTGAGCATTTAAAGCCACTGTGTCTCCAAACCATCTGCTGGTAATGGGGAAAAAAAAAACCACCACAAAACACTTTAAAAACTGACAGCTGACTTTCAGAAGTCTTTAGTAATTGCAACCCCAGATGAAATTATTGAGACTAAATAGCCTGAAATATTTTAGAAAGTCAGGGCACGAGCTACATTCTGCTACCTCCAGCCCCATAATTTTCTATTCTTTTCAATGTGTTATTGTTGAAAGTATCAGAGTTTGAAGGTGATTAAAACTCAATAGTTCATTTGGTTCTTAGCATATTGTTTTCAAACATTTCCAGCAGAAGTAAATGCTTAAATCCCATTAAATTGGAGGCTAAATGTCTTAGATTTCTTTACAAATCCTTCTGGTAGGCATCAGATATCAAACAGACAAAACAAAAAAAATTAAGCTGAAGCCAGGGTATTTTTCTTTCCCTATGGGGAAAAGGGCATCTATTATGCAATGAATCTTTTGTAATGGTTTGGTGGCTTTGACAAAATCCATTTTACTTCATTGTCCTTTTATTTTACATAATATCCATAAAATGGCAAAGCAGAAGAAGTTATTGCTGATCGAAACAATTAGGATAAAGCTCTTGAGTTAGAATAATGTTACACAAAAAGTGACCTTTTTAGGCCAGAGCAACTTTCTCAGGGACCATGTTCTGAATGAAAGGGTAGGACTTGTCTTGCAGCCCTCTAAAGCAGATTTTGTCTATTGTCTTTGTATAAGAAACAAATAAAAATAATAATAATAATAATAAAAATAGTCGAAAAGAAGAGCTGGCTTAGTTCCCCTCATTGCAATTAATGCCCAGCATGTTGCAAAATAGCAGAGTAAATGTTACAAGACAGGTAAAGTTTAATCCTACCATGATCATAAGGGATGCTGGAAACTCTAATAAAATGAAATTTTATGAAATTCCAGCAACTGAATAATCTTTTTTTTTTGACATGAGGCCAAGGAAGACCTGAAACAAGATCTGTTTGGGAACACCTGTTCTCTNAAAATAGAAATCCGATAACAGCTTTATCAGTCTGAAAACTCCCAGCAGTCCCATGCTACTATTTCTCATGTAACATAACAAAACATATCTATAAACGTGATAGTATTTACTGGCTTGATTCTGCCCTTTTCTCTCTGGTGAAATTAAATAACAGCCAGCTCCAGGGGCAGCCTGATTGATTTCAGTGAAACTAATGCTACTACTCAACAAGACTGAGGGCAGAAGGAGCCGAGTCAGGCACCGAGCAGGTTTTGTTATTCTCCTGTTACTGCCACAGAGCTCTGGTTATTTTGAGAGAGCCTGTTCATATTTTCTCTTTCGCTGTCTCCTCCTGATCTTTTCACCTTTTCTCAGCCTCACACAATAGTCTCAAATCTTATCAATTGACTGTCAGCTTTAAAAATCTCCTACTTCTGGAATTTTCAGGTTTCCCTCAAGTGAGCATTTAAAGCCACTGTGTCTCCAAACCATCTGCTGGTAATGGGGAAAAAAAAAACCACCACAAAACACTTTAAAAACTGACAGCTGACTTTCAGAAGTCTTTAGTAATTGCAACCCCAGATGAAATTATTGAGACTAAATAGCCTGAAATATTTTAGAAAGTCAGGGCACGAGCTACATTCTGCTACCTCCAGCCCCAAAATTTTCTACTCTTTTCAATGTGTTATTGTTGAAAGTATCAGAGTTTGAAGGTGATTAAAACTCAATAGTTCATTTGGTTCTTAGCATATTGTTTTCAAACATTTCCAGCAGAAGTAAATGCTTAAATCCCATTAAATTGGAGGCTAAATGTCTTAGATTTCTTTACAAATCCTTCTGGTAGGCATCAGATATCAAACAGACAAAACAAAAAAAATTAAGCTGAAGCCAGGGTATTTTTCTTTCCCTATGGGGAAAAGGGCATCTATTATGCAATGAATCTTTTGTAATGGTTTGGTGGCTTTGACAAAATCCATTTTACTTCATTGTCCTTTTATTTTACATAATATCCATAAAATGGCAAAGCAGAAGAAGTTATTGCTGATCGAAACAATTAGGATAAAGCTCTTGAGTTAGAATAATGTTACACAAAAAGTGACCTTTTTGGGCCAGAGCAACTTTCTCAGGGACCATGTTCTGAATGAAAGGGTAAGACTTGTCTTGCAGCCCTCTAAAGCAGATTTTGTCTATTGTCTTTGTATAAGAAACAAATAAAAATAATAATAATAATAATAAAAATAGTCGAAAAGAAGAGCTGGCTTAGTTCCCCTCATTGCAATTAATGCCCAGCATGTTGCAAAATAGCAGAGTAAATGTTACAAGACAGGTAAAGTTTAATCCTACCATGATCATAAGGGATGCTGGAAACTCTAATAAAATGAAATTTTATGAAATTCCAGCAACTGAATAATCTTTTTTTTGACATGAGGCCAAGGAAGACCTGAAACAAGATCTGTTTGGGAAGACCTGTTCTCATATGGATTTCTCTGGATTTCAGAGAGGAGTTCCAGCCAGGTGCAGGTGTGTACCCAAAAATACCAAGTTACAAGGAGGCCTAAAGATTTTCCAGAGTGAAGAAAAAACTAATAAACCTGTGGGTCATGTAACTGAGTTTACCTTGTAGTGGACGAGCCTTCCGTAGGTCAGTCCCTATGCTGCCGAGGGCACGTTTGAGGACAACAAAGGTCATGGCCCAGTTCTCACTGATTTTTCTCAATGATGCTCATTTGTTGATTGTTGGCCCTTGTTTTCCAGTGGTCACTTCTGCCCCTGTCCCCTAAAATCCCTGCAGTGTCCCCTGTGGGCTGTCCTGTTCCCTGCTGTGTGACCCCCTGGCCCCGGGACAGAGGGAGCTTTGGCTGCCTCAGTGTCAAACCTGCGGCAGCAGAGACAGGAGATGCTGGTGTTGTTACGGGAGGCCTTGAGATTGGCACGCAGCTCTGTAGGTGGGTGTTTCATCAGAGAGCTGTCCTTAATTAATCCCCAGCCTCCAGAGCATGCTTTCTCATCTCTTTCTCCCCAGCCCTCCGCTCACAGAGGTGTCTCTGCTCATTAATCAAATCTCGTTGCTGTTCCTGCCATGGTTTGAAGGCTGGGTTTCTTGCCAGCCTGTGCCGGAGTGAAAGCCGAGGTGTTTGGTGTGTGAGAGCTGCTGAGCTGCAGCTCGCTCCTGGTCCCCATCCCTGCGCCCTCGCTGCCTCTGATCTCATCACTCCCATTTAAACACAGGGGCCAGACTGAAAGGGCAGAGATTTGTTTGGCTTTCGGCCCGGCGAGCTCGGGCCTGCCCGGACATGTCCACTGACCATTCGAGAAGAGGGAGTTTCTCACTGAACGCGGATTTTTCCTGCCCCCCTTCCCGGCACAGAACTGCTTGGCACGAGTTCACCCTCCAGAAACCTCAGTATTTACACAGGCTCCGTGGCTGGGATTTACTCAGGGCCCAGCTGCTGGTGCTTATCTTCAGTTTTCTGAAGGAAAAGGTTGAAATTCAGAATTACAGGAGAGCCCTTCTGCTTGTTGCGCAATCCCCCAGCTTGCTCCAAACTGGGTCTCCTTTCTAAACCACCTCCAGCAGCTTGCAATGGGATGCTGTGCCCTAAGGAGGGGAAGAAAGGTGTTTGGAAAGGCCATCCACGTGCAAACAGGACAACTCTGTCCTTAGGAAATCTGGGAAGAATTATTATTCATCGAAACACCGATCTGAGATTCTTTCCCTTAAGATCACGGGTTCTGCTCAGAGAATGAGAGAGCAATGGAGAAGTTTGTAAGGTACAGATGGCCCTAAAAAGTGCAGCTCTTCAGCCCCAAAGGCCTGTGTGAAATTAGCAAATAGTTTTCGTTATTATTTCTAGTAGAAATAACAATATCTCCTTTCTAGGCCTGTAATTTTTTAAGAAATCATTCACTAACTATCACTTTAACCTTGAATATCTAAGGTTCTTTTGTGTTTCAGCTTAGGAGGGAGAACAAGAATCCTCCTTATCCAAAGTATAATTTTTAGAAGATGAAATTACATGAAAATGTAGAGTTTTAGCCAAAAATATTGAATGCTTTTGTTCAGGGCCCTTTAATAATGCACATCTTCCAGAAAATAAGAAATCCTGTTTTTATGTAGTAGTCTGGAAAACACCCACCATATTTTAATTAAATTAAATCACAATGCAATGCAGAGGACTTAAATGGATTGGCTGATGGGTGTAGCTGCTAATTTGGCCCATGTTCAGTTCACCCTGCATAATCATCATCTATTCTGTGTGTGTTGTTCCAGACCCACTACATACCAAAATATTTTGCGGAGTTAATCAAATACAACCTGAAATTGAAAGAAGAGGAGAACAATTAAGATGTTCATGCAGGAGATAAATGTATTGATTTCAGGTACAGCTTGGAAACAGGGAAAAATCATCAGATCCATGAGGGAATTTTCTCAGAGCTGCTGTAGCACATCCAGTGACTCCTGGGAGAGATGCAGCAGTTCCAGGTGAATCTCAGTTTGGTTCCTGGATCTGCGGTCTGTGAGCTAATAAAAAGGAGATAGAAGAGGTTCCATCATCCTGCTGCAGGCCAGCAAAGCTCAGGTGCCAGATTTCTTTCGTGCCTAGGATACAGGCTGTCTGAAGGAATTAGCAGTGCTGTCCTGGAAACCAGCAGGGTCTCTCTTGCCTTCATTCCAGCAACATTCGTCGGCACTACTTCGGAGGAGTTCAGGCTGAAGACCTCCAAAGTGAGGCACCTCACTTGCTTTGAGAATCTGGGATGTTTTCCCAGATGCTTTTCAGAGATTCTGTGATTGCCTGACTCTTTCCATTTCTCAAATTCCACATTTCCCCCCCACCCCGGCCTCCTCTGACCCAGCCTTATCCTTCTTTCCTTTCTCGGTGCCTCTAACCTGCTTCTTGAACCATTTACCTATTTTTCTGATCTAAGAATATTTCAGTCTGAGTTTGGGAAGGAATTATTTTCAGTCAGTCTGTATCAGAAACACGTGGCCCTGTGCTACCAGACCACTTCACCATCATCATTCTTAGCCAGGTTTATTCAAATTTGCACACAACCCTGTTTAAAGTAGGAAATCAGGCAGAAACAAACCTTCTGTTTCCAGCCAGACACAGTGTTCAGAAGTCCTCAGTTCAAATTTCAGCCATTTCTAATTAAGAGCTCATCAAACCTCATAAAACCCTCAAGGTTTCCAAGGATTTCTTGCTAATGGCCACACTTGGAAGAAAAGTACTTTAAGTTATTTTGCTTTCCAAGTGCACTGTGTACTTTTGTCCTCATCTCCCTTTGCTTTCTGTGACATCTGTGGACAAAATGTGTTTGGAGATGATTTGGTCAGTTAGATGAGAAATTTTATATTGAGTACATTAGCGTGTAAATTTGGCTTTCCAAATGCTTTGGGTCATCAGCTCATACAGAGATGCAAACACACACATGGGCTTGTGTACACTGCTTAAAACAGCACAATAAACTTTCTTAAAGAACAGCAAAAACTTTTGCTTTTGTATTTATATTATTTAGACTTCAGTTAATTTGTAAGGAAATGTTGTCTTTTTTTTTTAATTTATTTAAATGGTTCTGAGTTAATTTTGAAGCCAAAAATCGAGCATAAATTCATCTGCTCGCGGTATCTGAGTTTCAAGATAATACACATCCTGCTCTCATTACATTACCCCCCATAAATCCGTCTCTGAGTCAAAACCCCTTAAAAACATAAATGCAAATATAAAAAAAAAACAGAGTTAAGAAACTTAGCCCATGACTTAAAAAGGAAGGAGAGGAAATAACAAATGCAGAGAATGAAGTATTCAATGCCATTTTCGGTTGCTTCTCCCAAAAAATAATAAAAGGTTGATTGTGGCTGTGTACTAATGTATTAAGTTTTAACAAGGGGGTCATCTGAAATAGCTGAAGACTATGCTGGCTAAAATTTAGGTAATTTAGATGTTCTGCAATTCAGCAGACCCTGATGAAATCGACCCTGGAGTACTTCAGGCTCTAGCTGCAACAATCCCAGAGTGATTAGAGATTATCTTTCAGAGTTCAAGATGACCAAGGTAGAGCCAGAGGCCCAGAGAAGGGTAATCACAAGGTCTATTTTTAAATAGGGGGAAAATGAGAACCAGGGGGATTATGGAACAGTAAAACTGACTTCAATACCCAAAAAGTTTCTAGAATTAGCTGTTACAAGCACTCAGAGAATTAGAAGTTAATAAGAAACAGCAAATACAGATTTGTCAAGAGCAAATCACGTCAAACCAGTACAATTTCTGTGCAGGGGAGATGAGCTGGTAAATAAAAACCCAGAGGTGGATATGATGTTTTTTGGTATTTTAGTAAGAGTTTGAATTCATGGCATCTTCATAGTCTAATTAGAGGCACATACTCTGTTTCAAACTGAGAGCACAACCAGTGTAAATTAAGGCCCAGAAAGTGGCTGTAGATTGTTTCCTGTCAAGGTGGGAGGGCACAACAAAGGGGGTCCCTCAGGGGTCTGCCCTGGGCTGGGAAGAGCTCAGGATTTTAGTGGCTGTCTTGTGTGGCATTACAAAGTGCACATTAATAAACTACCTGAGATCATGCTGGGTGGCATTTCAGCATTTTGGAAAAGAGAAGCAGAGCTGTGAAGAATTTTTATACCTGGTTATGTGAAAATGGCAACCTGAAATGGGATAAAACCAAATCGTAATAGTTATTGAAATAAGTGCCAGTGCAGAATAGAATGCAAATCAGATAATACTTTGCAAGAGAAGCAGTGTTTAATCACAAAGACAGTGCAGAGTGATGGAAAATGCTAAACTAAAAATGGTACATCATACAACTGCTTCAGAAACGACAATGCAACAGAGAGTTTGAGTGGGGCTTGTGGGTAAAAGAAAAGGGATGAATTTTACTTTTCAGACAACCTTCACACAGCCTTGGCTACTCTCTCCTTCGCTTGCGCAGTTCAAGAAAAATCTTGACAAATTGGAGAGGAACTAAAGGAGAGCCATTGGAATGATAAGAGGTTTGGAAAATGCAACCTATGAGGAAAGATTGAAGGAATTGGATTTGTTTAGTCTAGAGAAGGGAAGACTGACAGGATGTGAGAACATTCCTTCAATATGGAATACATTGCTAGAAAGAGAATGGTGATGAATTGTTCTTCAGAGCAGCAATGAGGAGAGAATTCACATAATTTTCAACAGAAAGGATTTAGTTCAGATATCAAAAAAAGCTTCCCAGCTTCAAGGCGATTTCAGCATTAAATAAGCTGTGTGAGAAGGTTACTGGAGCTGCTTCCTTGGAGGTCTTTAAAAACAAGTCACTCATCTGTCAGGGATGGCCTGGGAGGATTTTGTGTTGTCCTCTGTATGAGGGAACAGGCTGCAGCTTTGGCTATCTGCTAGCTCATATATCTTAGTTGGTAAATGCATTTAAAGATCAGGCTGAATATAATATTAGTAACTGCCAGGTAGCTGGAGGGTTGATTGTTTGTCCACTCTGCTTTCCAGGGACATGATGCTGTAGTTGCAGCTGAGTTCATACAGTCACGGAAGGTTTTATTCAACCAACACCTGTGCAAGGGGAATTCTACACTCCTCACAGCAGGCGAGGAACGAGGCAGAGTAAGTGGTTTTATCAAGGTTAATCTGTATTATATCGTCTCTCTGGCTTGTGTAACCCAGCCACGTGCCTTTTGATCTAAATATCCTCAGGTTTGTGAGAAGAGCTCCACTCTTCATCTCTGATTATTTGAACAGTAGATAATTGGGAATAGTTGTTCCCTATCTTCATAGTCTTCTTTGGCAGTTGTAGCTTCCGTATGCTCCTCTACCTTTGTTTTAGTTTCTCATGTTGCTGTGATTGGTAATTAAAGTGCTTATGTTTTTAAATAGCTTAATTTGTTATTTAAAGTTGACTGTGAGATAACTGTGGAGAGTGGAAGGGGTGCAGTGATACATAAACAGAGAGCTACAACTTCCTGAGATGGATGAACAGCTCATTGCTGAAAGGAGGATAATTTAGGTTCTAGTTGTGTTTTAGAACTGTAGAGCTGTGACTAGAATATATATGTTATGGGATGGGATTTGTGGTTCATGCCCCAGAAGTCTAAAACGGGCACAAAGGTAATGTGAGCAGTTGTTGCACATGGTTTTGAGTCAAACCATGGGAGCAGCCTCTAGAAAGGTCAGATACCTGAAACCATCAGCACTTGAAGTTGCACGGTGCTGTTGAGAAAACAAACAAGAAACACAGTTGTGCCCTTTCAACATGCCACGTTTCTGTGGCGTTTCCTCAGGTCTGTGCTGCCGTGGTGGGGAGGCTCTGCCAGGTGAGCTGTAGCTGAGCAGGGCTGCCAGGTTGGCACTGTTATCCCACTCCAAACTGCCTTTCCCCAGGGATCTCGTGGCCTCTGTGAAGCAGAACCTGTGCAATTATGGGAAGCTGAGGCTTCCATCCCCACGAAATGCCTGTGGTAGTGCTGGCACAGCACTGTGGGGGCACTGGATACCTGGATGTTGGAGTTAATTTTTTTTTTTTAAGAGATCAGCCTAAGGACAATTTGAGAGAAGCAGCAGAGATTTGCAGCTCCTCTGCCTTTGCAGCACCCTGTCTTTCCTCCGTGGTGTTATTTGTGTGTCTGAGCAGCAGGAAGCATTTGTCCCAGGAGCAAGAGCCGAGTGCCCAGCCCTGATGTGTGTGTTTAGCCTTGGGATGGCTGGGTTTGTGCCTGGGGAGCTGGGATGCAGCTTTGGGTAGCCTGGTGGTGCCTTGGAGGAGGGTGGTGCAGCATTTCTGGCTGCCCCAGCATGACCCTCGCTAGGGCTGGACCAGCACCATCCAGGCGGGACCTTTTCCAGCTGTGCTGACCAGTTCCCAAATTCCAGCTGTGAACCTGTGAGCAGCCACATCCAGAAGGCTCCTAGGTGGGAGGGGTAGCAGGGAGCGCTCACGTGTGTTGCTTTGCTGCACAGCTGCAGCATCCCAGCATAAACTACCCTAACTAGGGACAGGCGCTGTGGACAGAGGAGATCCCTGGATCCCTGGATTGGTGCTCCCAAGCTGCAAGACTCTCCCAAATAATCCCACCTTCAAGCTTCGCCTGGGGAGCACAAGAGGTTAAAAGGCAGAGCTGTGGGTTGCTTTCCTGCAGTGAAAGTCTTTCTTTATCCTGCTTTTCGGATGAAGATAACAGGCGAGATGTTCCCCCTCCCCTCATACACCTTTTGTTTTTTTGTTTTCATTCCTCCCTGCTGATCCCTCCTTCTCACCCCGCTGCTGCACACATCACTCCTGCTGCACTACACATTGTAACTGGGGGAGATTTCTTGAACCAGGGGCCTCCTGCTTAATGCACTGAGGACTCAGCCAGGCCAAAAATGCCTGTAGCATATGGGGAAGGGAAGGGCCAGCAGTGAGCAAGCTTGGACAGATGTGCTAGAGAGGGAGCGTGGTGCTAGTGGGGGTGGAGAGAGCTCTGCCCCCCTCCCAGCCAGTTCAGGGGGTGGCCAGTCGGGAGAAACGGACCCTTTTTAGGACCCCAACAGTTAGGGAGAGCCCCTGAGGCATTTTTGGCTGGGAGGTTGTGTGCACACACACTCACACACGGAACAGTTCAGCAGCAGTCCAATCCCCAGTGACATGGAGCTTTTTCTTAATTCAGAGCATATTTCAGGCTTCAGTTTAAAGGGAGGGGGGGAAGCAACACCAAAAACCAACCCATAAACCATAAAGAATCTATTGAAACAATTGTAAGGGGAAAAAATAGAATGTGGCTGCAGCCAAGGTTGTTAGGGAGGAGATGGATGGGAGAGATGAAAAATAAAAGGAACAATTACCATGTTCCTCACTGGCCTCAGATCAGCCTGGCAAAATAGAGACCTGGGAAGGCACTCTCCAAAAAATCAGAGGGGTGGTGGTGTCTCCCTCAGCAACATCACTGCTCTCAGGTGAACTCCTGGTTGAACGGGGCTTGGTGGTGGATGTGCCTCTGCTCATTCACTCTCACTCACATGGCAGCATCTCCTGCTCCTCAGGGTTGGTTTACAACCAGAAAGTTAAAGCTGGTGGGCAGTAATTTATCCTCTTGTTTGTTTGTGCACATTGAGCACCTTTATTTGGGGATCTCAAAGCACATTGGGAGCAAAAATCTCCCAAGGTTTCCAGTGAAGTGAGGCCGTCTGATGAGACTGCACAGAAACACCCTCTGCTGAGTGTTCAAGTGATTTTTAAAGGGTGCCTGGCAGGACTGGGAATGGCATCTCCAAAATCGCAACCCTCCTTGATAGAATGTCTCTTCAATGGGATTTTTTCTGACACAAATTTGTTCGTTCGTTTGTTTTTTCACAATTAGGAATTAATGCCTGGACACCAGCATTCTTATACAAAGAGCAATTGAGTCAGTCCCTGCCCCAAATATCTTCCAGTCTTCACTCTCAGGGATAATTTTCCTCTAAAGGCAATTTAGATGCACAAGACTCTCAGCACAGCTTGTTCATTACTTCCAAGGACCTGCAGTGCAGGATGCATCTCCTCAGTTAACATCTGTTTTTTTGACCAAATTGCCTCAGTTGCTGCATGGGCCCACAGCTGATATAAAATGCTGAGAAATTATGGCTTTTTTTGTTGTTTGGGTGTTTTGATTTTATTTATTTATATATTTTCCTAAAGCTGCAGTTCATTTTGGCATATCAAGCTGGATTTACTCACAGTTTTACCCAGGCAATTATGATGTTTAAAAAATTACTCCCAGCTTACCCCAGTGCAGGGAGGTGAAAAGCAGGGTGTGTGTGTGTGTGTGTGCGTCTCCTGAGGGGGTTTTTGGCATCAGACCAACAGGAGCAACCAGCGTTTGGAGGGAAAAGATGCATGTGCACATTAGGAGGCAACATCTGGTCGTAAGGCCACAAGTTCCTGCCACAGAAGAGAAATGCTGCCTCTGCACTGTCCTCCTGCATGTGGGGTTGGGTCTCTGTGTGCAAAGAGGGGTCTCTGGGGAGGTTTAGGTACCCTGACCCAGATTTTACTTGTTATTCTCCGTCAAATAAGGCAAGAAGGTAAAAGGCACTCAAACAAAATGCAGTTTGGGGAAGGGAACTGGGCACCTGAGATTTTTCTGTCCCCGTGTTTTAAACATTCTGTATGCACTTGAAGCTCAAGGGACTCTTTGGCTCCCTGGGCTCTGATTCCAATTCTAGTCAGTGAGAAATAAATAGGGGTGAAATGCCTGGAAATATTGCTCCTTCTGAGGGCTTGAAGTGGCTTGTGTGCCACTGACAATGCGGAAGCACTTTGTAACCCAGCATTAATTGTCCCATCAGCCCCACAGCTCTGTTCCAGGGAGCTCCTGGCTGTTTCTGACCACATTTTACTGCTTTGCTGTTCTGGGTCTCCTTCTAGTCCTGACCAGGGTTGTCCAAGGCAGACAGGAAGACTTTGAACTAAAAGCAGTAGCAGTAATTTCCTTGACTTCAGTGGCAGCCTTTGGGTGATCTAACATGGGTTGTTTCATCTGCAGTTAATCTTTGGATCTGATGGCCCTGATTTAGGAATCTAGACTCAGCTTTGAGTCACCTAAGGCAATAAAAGGCCTGGAAGACTAATTGCTGAGATTAAAAGGAGACAATGTGGCTTGCTGCCTTTTCCAGGGGAAGCAAGACATGCAGCCTCAAACCAAAACATCATTTTTTGTCAGAGTTTCTCTCTAGTGAATTTGGAAACCTTGAAGGCAGGACAGAAAGAGAGCAAAGTGCAAGAACATGGGATCTCTTTTCCTTGCCCCGTATTTGATACTATAGAAAGAGTTGTTAATTTTTATACTCTGCATTTCCTCACACCTTTGGGCATGTTATGCTGCTTTCTGTAGCTCCCTTTGGACCAAATCTGAATTACCTGCCAGACCTCCTCAGTTTAGATTTAACTCTGCGTTGTGTTTGTAGCGTTAAGCTGAACTCTAACTTTTGTTTTGCTTCAGCCCTGCCTATTTTTTCACTGTTAAGCATTGAAACAGGCTGCCCAGGGAGGTTTGGAGTCCCCATGCCTGGAGTGTGACAGAATCTGCGTGGGGCCAGAATGTTGTTAGCTCCATGGAGGTGTGTCACTTCTGAGGGTTGCCAGCAGCCTCAGAAATAGCTTATTAAAAATAACGAAAGAGTGTCGAAGGGAGTGTTTAGAAAAGCAAAAGATTTTAATAAAGACAAAAAAATAACAAATGATACTAAACAAAAGAGAAAAAAACGTGCAAGGTGCACCCTTACACCTGCTAAAACACGCCCAAAATACCCCAAGAATCTTCATGCTCTCCTTTAAATATGTAACAATTAAAGAGAGGTTTTTAACATCTTCCCTAATAAAAATAGGTATTTTTTTTAAGACTATAAGTCTTAAAGTACAGTTTGAACTATCTAACAAGTGTCTCTGTGCTAAAACTTGGCCAATTATAGGAAGAAAAGCATTGAAGTTTCTAGTTCTTTGCCTTATAAGTAAAGCAAAGAGTGCAACCCAAATCCTTTCCCAGTATAGAAACACCTACTACTATGCAGTACGCTCCTACAGAGGTGTCCAAGGAAGGCCTGGAGGTGGCTCTCAGAGCTGCAGGCGGGTGTCAAGGTGGGCATTGGGCACAGCTTGGACTCGATGGGCTGGGAGACTTGTCCAACCTCAGGGATTCTGGGGTTCTGGGTCTCCACCCATGCACAGAAATCCAGATCAGAAGGCGAGCAGTGCTGGCTCCTCCTGGGCTGTGGTGCTGGGTGGGAAGGTTGGATTTGCACTGCAACGCAGTGAGGGAGGCAACGCAGCGGTGAAAAGAACAATGGGAAGATGCCAGGATCTTCTAGTGCTGTGCTATGAGCAGTCCAGCCATCCTCCCACTCCCTGGCCATGACAGAGACCTGTTGGGAGGGAAATGGTGCTCCTCTGACGCTGTTCATCACACACACACACCCACACTTTGGTGAGAGGGCATGAACTATTTATTTAAGAAGATCTAACTCCATTTTATAGTATTTCTACAAAGGCCAGGGATTGGGGGAGAAGGCTGACACCTCTCCCCATCCCATTGGTCAGGACAACTGTCCATCAGCTGTCCGTATCTCTAAGAACAGGAATGAAAACTCTCCTTGAATTTATGAAAACATTGCCTCTGTTTACAACACCCATGCGTGAGAAAACACCCAAAGCATGAAACTGTGAAACAGAAGAGAAGGTTGAGAACATCAGAGCGACACTCCTCCTGTCCATAATCCATGCCTTGAGCTCCAGACTCCCATCTCCTTTGGCAGGAGAGGAGCCGAGCCCGTGGTGCTGCCAGCCTGGCACTGCCGTCACGCTGCTGTTTACAAGAGTATCTCCATTTTCCTGGCCAAACGTGTTTGTGGGTAACTCCATATTTCCTTGCTAAATTCCTCTTGGAGTTTTGTTTTGATTTGTGTCTGCTCCTCGTGTGATATTAAGTTTTACCTAGTCTTATATGCACTTGCTGAAAATCCATCTTTTTCCCCCCACTGTTTTAAAAGCCTGAGTTTGGAAAGTGGGAGGTTTTGGGAAGGGGTTGCAGAATATTTCCTTGTTCCCAATGTGTTTAATACTCACCCACTGTCAGGGAAGGGGTGGGGGAGCAAACCTAATGGGCCCAGTGGAGCTTAGAAAATGCAAAAGGAGTTCAAAAGCCACTCATTTCCAAGTTAAGGCGTGAATTTGGGTATCCACGGATCTGGGTATGCTGGAGAAATCAAAGAGCTGTAAGTTCAAGTGAGTGTTTACAGCTCCCAAATTCAGTTAATTTATGACATGTTTAATATGTTTTCACAAATGTTTGTTGTACTCATGGAGTGACGATGCTGTATTTGGTCAGTAAAATTCCATCCTGCCTGCAGTATGCAAAGACCTGAATGTCACAAGGATGTTCTGTGTCTGAGGAAAAATATTCACTTTCATTTTAAACCATCCAAATTCTTCTGCTTTTCTTTTTTTTTTTTTTTTTTTCAGTAGAAACTTAAACCTGTCACTGAAACCACCAACAGGACTTTCCAATTCTCACTAACATTATGGGATATTTCTGGTTTTTCTGGTTTGCGTTCTTACTCTTTGCCTTTTTTCCTTTTTTTTTATTTTTTTTTTCCTTCACCCTCCTTCTTCAGCATAACAAGTCTGGAAATTACTACTGGCTTGAGGCCTTGGCTGCATCTATGAGGCCATTTAAAGTTATTGCTCTCTAGTCCCACTGGGCCAGTAGGAAGTTCAGCTGCGATCACAGAGAAAGAAACCACCCCAAAATTCTACAAACGATAATTTAAAAAGAAAAAAAATAACCCTGAAGAATATAGAATTGCTTTTATGTGTTGCAAGTTTGGGATGAAAAGACTTGTGAAAACAGGTAGAAATATTGAAAAGCAGCTTTTTGTGCTGAGGTGATGGGATTGCTCTGGAGAGATTTGTGGTCAGGGCCAGAAGAGAAATTCTGTTTTACTTTGGTCTGAGTTTAGGCTTCAGGTCTTGGACTTTTACCTAGGTAGAATCAGGATCTGACCCCACAGAAGCTGGTGGGGTTCAGCTGCTGTGCAGTTGGAGTGAGGGAAAGCTCTGAGCATCCCAGCAGGTGGGGAAGGATTTGCAGCTTCATTCCCATTCCGGCTCTGAATTTTGCAAATCATCTTATGCAGGCCCCTGGTCTGAAACGAGACTTAAAGCAGCAGCATGGCCTGGGCTGGGATTGGGGAAGGTGGATGTAGGATAGGTTCACATGGGTTACAATTTTAGTGAAAGCCCCTGCCTTCTTAGAAAATATTGTCTGGTATGTGGAAGGCTTTTTGCCTCTTAACAGGGGCTGAAGATGAAGAAATAACAGCATAAATAACATTTTTCATGTACAAGTTGGTGGCTTTTCAAACACTTTGTGCACACCTCTCAAAGCATCTGGCATGATCTGGTTGGTACAAAGAAGCAGAACCTGGCTTATATGAGTGACAAACTCTCACTGTCTTTTTTTGTTTTTTCCTGAAGTTGAATGAGCTGGTCCTGTGAAATCTGTGCACACAAACTTTCTTTTCACTTTTGTACAGCAGAAGCTGCTGAGCAATATTTGGACTAGTTCCTCTTGGGATACAAAGGAGAATTTTTGTCTTTGCAGATAGATATTTTCTAGGTGGGAATGAAAGGAAACCTCAAGCACATTCACTTTTCAGTGAAATGGTGAGGAAATTTTCAGATACTATGGATGAAGAGGGAGAGATGTTTTTTTAATGGATTTAAACCTTCTCCAAGCACCAAATGTAAACATTATGGCCCAGATCCATGAAACAGGTTGTGTGGCAGAGAAATGGTGAAGGTTTTAAAGAAATGAGCCAATAGAATACTTCGGGTCCTCCTGATTCTTTCCTTGTAGTAGCTCTGGATTTCTATTCCTTTAAAAATGTCAGCTTTCCATTCAATTCTGAAATGATTAAACCCAGTCATTGATGGAGCAAATGGAGGATCTATGTGACATTGCCTGTCCAAAAGGCTCCACATCTGAGAAGCAGATCGGGACAGTATGTGGTGATTTGGTATTATGTTGCTGTTCTTTGCTTCACAGAACCCCCACAGACTTTACCTTGGTGACAGTCTCATTCTTGATGCTGTGCACATGAAGCTGATGTTCCTCTTTGCCTTCCCAAACTTACAGTCAGTTCAGGTAAGGTAAATTTATTACACATCCTTGGTTAATAGAAAATTCCCACTGTTCTGCTGTAAGGCCATTTATCCTCCAGCTCAAACCATTGCCACATCCTACAGCTCAGTTTGGTGCCATATCCATTTCTCAGAGTATTTTAAATGAGTGCAGGTCCTTCCCTTCACTGAGCACAGATATTAACATAATTGTTAACATTTAGGAGAATTCCTTGAATTTACACCCTTGGGTTTCCCATTTCTCCTGTGGTCATTCCCTTGGCAGATCCTGCATAAGAAACTCCCTGCTTCCCTCTTTTTCATGAAGGGTTAAAGCACAACCAGCAGCGCTATTTCCTGGGGTGCCAAACTTTTTCTTCTGCACCGTCTCCTTTTGATTTAAAAGCTTTGTTTATCTCTCTGTAAAGTCACTGGCAGGCCATAAAGAGATATATTGCCTTGGTGCAGACAGCACAGACTCCGCTCCCGGGAAAGCAATGGGCTGTGAAGTTGAGTGTGTGTGTGTGTGTGTGGGCCCTCATAATTCAGGAAGGGTTCTCTTTTGGGAAGCTCCCAGTGGACACTGCCTGCAGCCTCCTGTGGCTCCTTGCAGGAGAAGCGTGTGTGTATCCAGGAGGCTTGGTCAGGCTCAGTGCTTTTGATGTCCTCATAAAGCCATCACTCCAGAGCTTGGAATCACAGAGCTATTGAACTCGGTCATAATAGAGTGGGTAAAGTGCTCCCAGTGGTTTTGATTTTATTATATTTTTATTTTTTTGATAGACAAATAATGTCATGTCAGATCCCAGCTTGCTCGGGCACTCCCTGTCATTGTACAGTGAGATACAATATCAGAATTGTTGCTTGGTTTCTAAGCCTCTGCCAGGGGTTGAACCTCCAAGTGAACATTCCTTGATGGAAGCTGTATTTTGTTGAGTGTCTGCAAACTCTGTATCCCCCTGCACATCGCAGGGCTGCTCCCAGGAGTGCAGGGAGCAGTGCTTCTGGCTGGGATCAAAGGTAGGGTGTTCTAGTGGAAGAGATGGGATAGGGGAATTATTTCTGGCTGGCATTTAGACTGCAGAAACTGCTGACTTAGCTGAGCTGAGGGTGGTTGGGTTTAATCTGCAGCGGAATTGACTTGTAATGTCCTTTTTACTTACCACCAGAGGAGGAACCTACTGAAAAAGAGGGCAGAGCACCAAACTCGGCTGAACCACTGCCAACAGAAAGGTTATTGATTCCCTGCAGGAGGAGGGCGGGAGCTGCCTCTTTCACAGAATCACAGAATGGTTTGAGTTGAACAGGATCTTAAAGCTCTCATCCCATGGGCAGGGACACCTTCCACTGCCCCAGGCTGCTCCAAGCCCCACCCAGCCTGGCCTTGGGCACTGCCAGGGATCCAGGGGCAGCCACAGCTGCTCTGGGCAGCCCCTTTGAACAGCAAGTCATGCTTTATGGAAATCCCTGACTTGGAATCACAGATTTCCAGAGATGTGAGTCCAAATCTTTAGAAATAGAGCTGGGAAGCAGCAGGACCCTCTTTTGGAGAACTTTCTGACACGGAGGATTGGCATGAGAACAGCAGATCATTGCAATCCCGCTGCTCCTCTCAATGCATCAAGTGACACACAGCCTAGAGCAGGCCCCTGGAAATTTACGCTTTCCACAGATTCAGGCTTTTTTGGGAAACTCTACCAGCATGAACATGGGCCCCCAGCCTGCCATCTCCTCACCCCGGGCAGGCTGTGCCCACCCTGCTTTTCCTTGTGGCTGGCCCAGAGGGGATCCAGAGCCCTGTGTCCTGTGCAGGGCTGGGTGGCTGCACTGAAAAGGATATTAACTGCATCCTCTGTGTGAGCTCCTTTGCCTGGGGAGAAATCATTGGTACCGTTTTACAGCGAGGATAAATCTGAGAGTGGCCTGAAAATCTGCAGGAAATTACTTTTCAAGTGACCGATGATGTGACCTCTAATTTCCTAATGATCTAGGAAGAGTTCAAGCCCAAGTGCTTGTATATGCAGAATGCCAAATTTATATATACAAAACATCATAATTACTGTCATGGAGATTTACAGTGCTTTACAAATCATTAATAATCATAATAATAATATTTACCATAACTCTTTCTGACAGATTAATTGCAATTCTCTTTGACCATTCTCAAACTACTCTTCTCACAACATCTTTCCCATTGGCATGAGAATGAAGTACACAAAACGTAATTTATTGACATTAAGGGTGGCTTAATTTCCATGTGCTTATTTGAGACAAAAGGAGATATTTGTTATTGAAGGGAAAGCATAAGCATTAATGAATCAGCAGATCTTTTAAGACAGTGCTGTGCATTGCTCCACTTCAATCTGGCATTAGCAGCTGATGTGTTGGTGACAAGCAGGTGGGACTCTTGTTGCTCGGTTAAGTTATCATTTTCAAAATTAGGTGCATAAAGGAAAGATGTAGCCATTTGCATGAGAATCTTTTAGGTTCTTCACATTTGTTTTAGGAGGGGAATCATCCGCACATGAAGAATGTCAAGTTTAGGCTCCACTGGCTGTTGTTTAGCTGATGAGCTGGGGTGATAGAAATTTCTCATTCTTCTAAATACCATCAAAATTATGAGATCTGGAGAAAAGAAAAAAAAAAAAGTAAGAAAATACTTTCCCATTTTCTCTGCTTTCCTACTCCTCAATACACGAAATTTGTGAGCAGTGTCAGATGGGATAGAAAATGTTGGCGTGCAACGGCATTTTTTAGCTTTAACTTTTGTATGCTGTTGTAATTTCTTACATTTCCTTGTATTTTTATAAGATAAGTCTTTATAAGCTGCGTTACTGCAGCAGTTATGTGCATTTTCCTGCCCTTTTTCAACAGCCTGTACTCCTGCTGCCAATGCCATGGGTTTCTCTTTAATTAATTGTTCTGTCTAGGTCTGATTTTATCCAGTACTAGAAATTTGTGGTTAATAGACCTTTCTTCCATGGCAGATTCACAGAAACATAGAATCCTAGAGTGGTTTGGGTTGGAAGGGACATTAAAGCTCATCTTGTCCCCTGCTCTGCCATGGGCAGGGACACCTCCCACTGTCCCAGGCTGCTCCAAGCCCTGTCCAACCTGGCCTCGGGCACTGCCAGGGATCCAGGGGCAGCCACAGCTGCTCTGGGCACCCTGTGGCAGGGCCTGCCCACCCTCACAGGGAATATTCCTTTCCATTACCTAATCTAAACCTATTACTTTTTATTAATTCATTAATCTGAAAGGGCAGTTATAGTAGAGTTTATGCTTTTTGACATTGTTCTGTTGTCCATTAAAAAAAAAAAAAAAAAGGTCAGGCAATATTAACATTTTGTATCTTAGTTTCATGCTTGTCTTTGTTTACTCCTCCAAAGCACATTTTGGGCATAAAATGACCATTCCATTTATTGTGTTGGCATGACTGGGGGGTAGAAGAAATGATCTGCTGTTGTTCATAAGAATAGCACCCACTGAGAGATGGTTTAAAAAAGTCTGGCTCCAAGACACAGCAACCACTCACATCTCTGATGGAACTCATCGTAAGCTGGGAGCACCATGTGTGAGTCAAAGTCACAAAAACACGTAACCTCATGTTGAAATCCTGCTTCAAATGTATTATACAATAATTGAATCATTTTTCAGACCCACACAACCTTTAACTGCAACTAGTGTTGCAGCATCAGACTCCCCACTGAGATACAACAACCTGGATATTAAGAAAACTTCCACAGGATGACAGGCAGAAACCTCAAACACCCCCAGCCTCGGTTCTGTCTCATCCGACTTTCATCTCTGGGAGACAATTACGAAAGCTCATGTGTTATAATATAAAACACTGAACTATTAGTGCCTGCTGACATGGAGAAAAATGGTAATAGTATTTCTCTCCCACCTGCCTGTCCTTCAATTTAATTTTATAGCGGTTGTCTCATAATTTTTTGAAGTTTCCCAAAAAAAGACTTAATGAACCTTTTTTAAAAGAAAGTGCCAAGCAAGCTAAATGGAGAAGTTGCTGCCAATTCTGCCTTTTTAATACTTTTAAAACAAATACAGATTTAGAGGCACACTCATAGCAAAGCTGTGTGCCAAAGGCCATCGGAACTGAAGACATGTTTTAGAATATATACATATAAAGTGGGTCTGATGAGTCACATAATTTGTTGCCTGGAGACAGAATACATTTACACGATGTTCTTTAATCTATTTCTAATTTATATGATGTTCCTTGGTCTAATGGGCTGGTTCCCTGTGCCGAGTGTCCAGCAATAGACTCCTCCTAACAAGGACGGGTCTATGTTTATTCATATATTCTCCGTTACGTTCTCCGTAATTCCAGAGAGATAATTACCCATGAACGTAGTCTCCTTTCTCAAGTAAATTAAAGGGTTTCCCATGCAGGGCGTCCTCCTGGAACCACAAGGAGTTTTCTGAGGATCTGTGATGGTTCAGGTACAAGGAGACTCCCAGCTTAGCTGTAACCTTTGAGGGCCTTCCTATTTTCATACCGACACCTATGTCATCACTCCCATTACAGAAAAATTCCTCTAATCTGAAAACCCCGCTGGTGGAAAACGTGTCCTCATCCCATGAAAAGCAAGAGGTACCATGGGGATGTTTTTGTTGTTAGTGAATCATATCTGGTAGGAGTTGTTTCTTTTCCTTGTGCCACAGCTCCAGCCCCCTCCGAACCTCCCAGCCAATTGCTTTGGCTGCAGAAGCCCTTGGAAGCCCAGAGTACAGTAATTGCTTCATTGTGTTGCTTTAAGAGGAAAGAAAAATAGTTATTACTGTGAGCAAGTGCTTCTGGTTTTTTTCCCCTTTTGCAGTTGTGTGTTTTGGTTACGAAACGTACCCTACCCTGAAATGGGTGTTTTGAGACTTTCTCTTGTTGAGGTGGAAGGTTGAGAATGGGCATCTGATTATAATGCAGCTGCCGGGAATGACAGAAAACATTGGCCTGGAGAAATGCTCTTCATTTATAAAATGGGAGATAAACTATTGCTGATTAATTTCTGTCCTGATTTGTTTATGGAAGGTAACAAAAAGCAGCACAGTTGTGTTCCTGGAAAGTGTGATGAAAGTTGATGTCAATGTGCTTCCATCTCATCTTCAGTTACAGAAAACTTAATGGGGATTTGACTTTTAAAATTACTGTACTTACTTGTTTACCCATCTGGCTGTAGGTATAAATACGGAATTTATGGTTGGTCAGTGGCTGAGATAAAGCTCCCTCATATTTGTGGTGCTGCCTGTGAAGAAGTTGTTTATCCATAAGACTGTCCTGAGAAAAACTAACAGACAAAAGCCCAGCTCCAATAAACTGAGATATCCCATTATTAGAGATATATACAAATTTCTGACTGGAAAGGGTATTAGGTGGAAACCCAATGGTCTCCTGCTGCTGAGGCTCCAACAGTGATAAGGAAGAAGTGATTTCATCTCCATGGGAAGGCTGCTGCCCTCATCCCTGTTTTATTTCTCATTGAGAAGCTGAACGTGGTATTAAGGACTAAGAGGAAAAAATGCCTCCCCACACATCCACACCGAGTGTTATCACTGCCAGCTCCTCTCTTCAAAGACCCCTGACTGAAGTTCTGTGTGACTAAGTCCACTTAATTCCCCCCCTAAGAGAAAAAAAGAGTAGAGTTCAATAGTTCAGGGAGCTCTCCTGAAAACCACATGGTTGTGGTTGTCTGGGCTGCGGGGGGAAGAGTTCGGCTGAATCCCTCGGCATCTGGGACGTGGTCACACTCATGTGACGTCTTCATTCCAGGCAAAAGGAATGGCCAGAAAGGTCGAAAGTGTCACACACTGCTGGTGGGACCTGAGCAGTCTTGGAAATGTTGCCTTAGATGTCACCTTGGGAGCTGTTTGAGAAGAAGTATCTGGAAGCCTCATCCCAAGTTCTGGGAACGTTCAGCATAAGACTGTACATTCATGGCCTTGACAGGCTCGTATATAACCCTGAACAGCATCTCCCTTTCCTCCCAACTTGTGGAACTGTTAATAGTAGTAGTCTCCTATAAAGCTTAAAGTACATAGAGCATTTAAAGCTTGTAACATTTATAGATTGCTACAGCAGCAGGAGAATCAAGCTAATGAAAGGATTGGGTGGGTGCCCTGAATTAATATGACCATAATCTAATTCATTTTAACTTCTTTTTGCTGCATATAAAACCTTCCTCTCTCCTCCAGCAGCACAATTAGGACTCTATTCACAGGCTTGTGGCAGATAATGGGAGGGTTCCTGCACGATGGGGCTGAGAGGGTTGGAACAGCAGGCCCTGGGCAGGGGCAGAGGGGTGGTGGTAGAGGTGGCAGAGGCTATCCTCTGTGCAGGATAGCAGGACATCTAGGAAAGAGGGACTCAGAGTCAACAGGAGAATCAGAGCCAGGAGGTGTAGGTAAAATGCTGGGTTTTGAAAGGGGTGCACTGCTATCATTTGAATTAGGGATTATATATTTTTTTTTCCTCCTTAAAAATGTCCATTGTATGGAGCCTACTATCACCCTGATAGACTGCTCCTGTCTGTATGGCATTTTACTCTCCCTTCGCTGCCCTTGCTCTTCCCTGGAGAAATTGTGTTTGGAGAATACTTCTTGTAGTTTTTAAGTGCAGTGAAATGCATTTGACTGCACTGTCTCCTTTTGTTCTTTGTTTCATCTCCATCTCCCATCTGTTTTGTTTTGTTTCAGCCCAAAAGGAAGGGTTACTTGATGCTCTGTAGCTCATCCCTGGGGAGCTCAGAGGGTGGGAGGGAGCTGAGGACCTGCAAGCAGTCAGGTGGAGATGCTGGAGGGAAAAGCAGGATTTGGAGAGCGAGCAGCGCATTGTGGATTGTTCTGACAGAGTTTGTTGAACTGTGTTACTGGATCACTGAGGCCAAGAAAATATTACAACACATGTCAGTGTAACAGCCAGTTCATAGTTCTGACCTTTTCATTTGCTTCGCGGAAGAGAAGTGTGACACTGGTTTCTATGTACGTGCTCTGACAGCCCTCCTTGTCTGCTGCAGAGTTATGGAAAATAGTACAATAACGTAATAAAGGGCTATCAAATCCTTTTTCTTAAACCTGAACCCATGCATTCCATGCTAGAGTTTCAGGAGCTTCTGAGTGCTCACAAGTTAAGGGATGGGCCTGTTCTAGGATGTGGAAAATTCAGTGAAAAACAAGGCGCTAAAGAAGGTAATAGCTGGACACGATTGAATGGGGAGCACTGTTCTTCATGGACCTATCCTGAACCCGTGCACCAGCACAGCTTGAGAGCTGCTGTTGTGCTTGGAGTAAACCTAAAACCAAAGCTGAAGCCACTTGCACTCATTAAAGAACTTGTGGCTGCTTTCACTGTGCTGGATGAGCAAACCTTGCCCTGGTCAGACACATATTGAAGTGAGTCTCTCCTATGTGTTGATGGCAGCTATTTATAACACCTTACTTAGGAGGCTCTCTCCATCACTTTCTTTCTCCATTGAGTCAATGAAGGGAGAGTGCATCTAAATTAAGCTTCTTACTTCCCTTCTGGAAGTTTGTTTGTTTTTTTTCCTGATCATTAAGTGTACAAGAGTCTCACAATAGAGGCTAAGGAAGGTATCTAAATGCAATTGGTGTTTACACCCAGGTCTCTAAGAGTGTCCTGCATCCTCCTTCAGGTAAGATACATCTTGTCCTTTCCTCCTCAATTGCTTTGTCTTGTTAAAGTGTTTCCAAGGTGGCTGCACATCCATCCTGATTCTCTGTGCTTCTGCGAATACCTGGATGTGCATGGGGGTGATAAAATCTGTTTTATCTGAAGGAGCAGGAAAATACTGCCTTAAATAGAGAAATGCTTGCAGGGATTTGTGTATATAAGAGGTGAAGAAATAGCTGCAGTTGAGAAAAATTACGGATCCCCCCCAGGTAATACAAGGAACAACCAGTACCTGTAGATTTAGGGCTGAATTAAAGTTTAGGTGGGTGAATGCAGTTGTGCTCCCCAGAGCTCCCGCTTCCATCAAGCCAAGATCTGGCTGATGGGCTCTGCAGGGACAGAGGGGTTTCCCTGAAAACAAGGGCAGTGCAGACATACAACTCACAGAACCACAGAACCATTTAGGCTGAAAAAAAAATTCAAGATCAAGTCCAACCTCTCTCTGCATCTTCTCCATTTCCAGGCTCCATCTGCTCCATCCTAGATCCCTCTGTGAGGTGCCCATGTCAGATTATGCCATCATGTCCTGGAGGGTTCTGTGTGCTGCCTCAGGGGCTGGGGCTGCTCTCAGCCAACCTGCAGGGCAGAGGGGCTCCCGTGCACGCCTGTCTGCTCCGTCTGGTTGGAAAGGATGTGGTTTAGGATGCCAGCAGTACATCCCACAATCAACATTCACTTTGTCAGCCCCTGGTGTAAGCCTCCAGATAATGCAGAGACCTCACTTGGTGCCTGCAGGAGAAAGGAAACCACAGCACTGAAAAGGGCAGTGTCAGGATTCATGGAAGAGTCCCCACAAACACTCAGTGTGTGGTGAAATACACCCATACTGGGCTGAAACCTGCTCACATTCCTTGTGGAAGAGCTGTATTTTGGAGTCTTCCATTAAACAAAATATCTGCAGGCAAAGCTGATGAGAGCTCATCCCTGAGGAGCACCTGCAGGGCCAGACTTGTGTTCTCCGAGCCACTTCAGGATGAATGGCAGAGCAAAGCTGGGCAGCCTGTAAATACAATTATTTATTTACACAGAAACTCCCTCCTATTCCTTGCAGGGAAGGCAGGGCTTCACTGGGGTCTGTGTGTGCTGGTTTGGGCAGGAAGCATGGCACAGGGGGCACCTGACCTGGCTGAAAGACAGCTCCTCTGACTCATCAGCTGAAAGCAAAATGAGCTGTATATATTTAAAGAAAAGCTCTATTTTAAAAATTAATGATCTGCAAGGGAGAGAGGAGAAACTGCTTCTCTGTAATGCAGAAAAAGGCCCTGATGACCACAGCCTGGGTCCCTTTCCAGATGATGTCATCATCAGTCTAAATAATAAATTTTTAATGATGTGGAAAAAAAAAAAAATGGAGGAAATAAAAAAAAAAGAGGGGGACTGTTTCAATGAAGAGTAAAAGTAGCTGGTGGCAGCAGGGTCTAAGGAAAATATATGGTTGTGTGAGGTTTCTGCCCTGTGTAATTAGATTATCCCAAGTGTAGGAGTGTGCTGCAAAAGGCACATTGAAATGCCACTAATTGAGTGCTCTGTGTCTTCCTCTGCCCTGTGCCCATGGAAAACTGGGGTACTTGGGATGCATAAGGCAAAGGGGTATTTCATACTTGGGGTTTCTAATAATAGGCAGTCCGGATTAGAAGGGAAAGCAGAGGCTCTCATCAGCCCAGAGAATGGGGGAGACTTTCCCCTCATAAATAAAAGGCCAGAAGAAATCCACTCAAATGGATTTGTGCTGGGTTGACAAATGTGAGCAGTGTGTTACCTGTGGAGGGCTCGCATGGGCTCTTTAATGCACTTTACCTTCCTAGCCCCACATTCATCTGAAATGTGCGGGGTTGTTTCCTTGGACTGCCCTGGAAAGGTGCTGCCCGTGGCTCTGGGGGTGTTGTGCAGGCGGGAGGGCTCAGGGAGCCACCAGCACGGTGGCTTTGGAGGGGCTGAGGCACCAGTGTGGGCTCAGTGATGATGTTTTTTCACTTCACGCTGACTCCTCATCGTGGGGAGCCCTCAGGCATTTTCCGTGAGACTCCAGCCAGAATTTTCACCAAAAAAACCCCCTGATCCAAACCTTAGCTAACACTGGAATTCTGTGGGATATCAGAATGTGTCTGAGGTCATTTCAAGCTGTATTTTAAGTGACCTGACTCCCAGATCCTCCTGTTCAGGGCCTGAGCTCCGGTGCCTGTGTATTCCTGTAGGGATGAGCCTCTCCATGAAGAACTTAGGGGCTAAGGAGACAAGACAGCAGCTATTCCAACCTGGCAGGCGAGGGGGCTCGCTTGGCCAAAAGCAACACCAGAGTCACGCCAAAACTGTGGACCAAAACTGCGCTTCTTGCATCTCCGTCTTGTGTTTTCCAAATGTATTAAATTAAGTTTTGTGTGGACCTCAGCGATCTGAAAGTCAAGCCCCGAGAGGAGCAGTTGTGTTTCATGAGGCCTGGGGGTCTCTAATGGGAGATTTCTATGGTTTGAATACCCAAATCCACACCTTATCCTCCGATTGGAAGGGACAGATTTATGCCATGTTTTGTAGTGGGCTGATCCTAATACCACTGTGAGACAGATTTACTGGAGTTGTCCGGGCTGATTTGCTGTAGAAGTCAATACCTCAGCCCGCCAGTGCCTGAGGAAAAAAGGCCTGGGCGTTTAACACCGTAAATATTTTATTCTTGCTCCACCATACAAACCTTGCATGGCCTTTCAAAAACAACTTTCTTCTATTATGCCCCAGTTTCTCATGAGTTAAGTGGGGATAACAACATTTCTGAGAATGGAGTGAGTAAGGCCGATGAAATAAGGAGATTTCTGCCCAGGAAAATGGAAAAAAATTGTATTTTCTCTCCTAGGCCTTGTTATTTTGTTTAAATGAATTTGTTCCTTTTTGCTGTTTTCATTGCTCCTGAAATAGTGACTGAATTTCCTTTCAGTTGTGTTCTGGTATGCAAGGGCACACACCTATTAGACAACCTCCAGCTTTGTGGGTTGTTTGGTGGCTGTCTGTGTTGGTGCTACCATTCCCACAGTGAGGGAAAAAGTCACCTGGGGCAGTGTTTGGTGGGGCTTGGGTGACACTTCTAGGGCCAAGAGGAGATGCTCTGATTTTACGAATATGACATGGGTCTTTATGCACATACCTGGTGGTGATGCAGAGGAAGACAACAAGTATTCACTCTTTACTGTCAAGGGTTCTTGTCTGCTCTGGGTCCCCAGTGAGAAGAGCAGACATTGCTGGGTTTTCCTTTTCTGCTGGCCAGGCAGGACGGGACCAAGCACAATCTGGATCCTCAGGTCACTGATACATCCTGTGTATTCCCACATTCCTTGCACCACTGGGAAGGAGGCACGGAGCGTGCTACAATCTAAACAAAACTCACATTTTACTGCTCTAATATAGGCATTTAAGGGCTCTTTTTTGTTCCTAGCTTGCCCAGAGGACAGCTTGTTGAACTTTGGCTCAGCCTGTGTGTGCTGAACCTTTTGTCTGGTTTTATCCCCATCACAGGGTGCGCATGTCTCTCTTTGTGTAGGGTGACAGAGCAGGCTGATGAAAAAGATGAGCAGTTTGGATGGGAAAAGGACACCAAGCTGGCAATGAAAGCTGACACTCCAAGCTGCCCCGGTTTGGTGGAGACAAATAATGCTGCTGGGAGGACTGGAGTCACCTCGCCGTTCCTGGTGTGCATGGCACTGGCTGCAGTGGATTTTTTGGCAGTACACTGGATGCAGAGCTGGGAGAAGAAGGGAAGGAGCTGCCAGGGGCTGTGTGGAGGGGCTGAGTCCTCAGAGGAAGCGTGAGCCATCACGCCCGTCTGCAGGAACCAGGCCTGCTCCAAAATGTGAGTTACACCATTTCTCAAATGCTGGATGTAGCAAAAAATGACTGGGAGGCCAGTGATTCATTCTGGGTTAATGTAAAGGTACCGGAGGGGCTAATAGAGAGGAAGAAAATTGATACCGGTTTTGCCGTGTTTGTGGTGCAGAAACGTGTACAAATGCTTCCCAGGGAAAGAGTGAAACAATCTGATGCAATATTAAAGCCAAAAAAACCCAACCAACAACAAACAAACAGCCATGGGGACGCAGGGGCTGGTAACAGTTGTTTGCATGGCTGTAAATCAGAGCAGACTGCACAGGTATTTGTGCTTAGTGCTAGATTTCACTGCAGCTGAGAGGAGAGGACCCTTGTGAGATGGTAGGAATTGTATGGGAAAATTTTGTTTGCATTGTAGCAACATGATTATTGTGTCAAATACACTTTGGTGTTCATTCGTTGAGTCACAGGAGGGGCAGATTTGACCCTTTGGGACAAATACTCTAGGGAAATTAAAACTGGCTATTAAAGCTATATATAGTTGAAAAGGCAATGGTAACATTTTTTACACTATGAGCATGTTCTATTCTTTACAGAAACTCATATCTGTAAAAAAGCAATTAGAAGTGCTTCCCTTAAAAGAAAAGGCAATTGAACACAGTGAATGAACTGCAGGAATTGTACAGTTTCCAGAAAATGGTGGTAGTGAAGCATTTGTGGGATCCATAAAGTCACCATAAATTCCTAACTGAATATGGATTCACTCTCCAACTCTAAAACCACAAGATTTATTTCCTGCTGGCGAGGGAGGTGAAGTTCTCAGAGCTGGATCTGCCTGGAGCATGCCAGCAGGTGGGGGAAGCACCGGTCTGCTCCCAAATGTTCAGTGTTCCCAACACCACCTTGACTGGCCAGGTCCTTTCAAGGTGAGAAGACAGGGCTGGGGCTTGGTTTTGTTTGAAGAGCTGTCTGTGCTCTCCAGACTTAGATGGGAAGTTTGTTAATGCCCAGCATGTGCTATTGGGAAAGAGGATGAGGGTAGTGGGACACCACTGGTTTCACTCAGGATGATAAAGTTTTGGCACACAGCATTGACTTTGAAGCGACGTGAGCTCTCTCTGCACGTGGGGATGCTCCAAGGTGCTTCCCATGTTGTGTGGTGCAAACCTGAACGGCGTCCCATTCACAAGGGCAGGGAGTGACAGGACAAGGGGGAATGGCCTCCAGCTGAAGGAGGGCAGGGTCAGATGGGACATTAGGAGGAAACAGGGGTGGTGAGGCACAGGTTGCCCAGAGAAGACTGGTCTAGTGGAAGGTGTCCTTGCCCATGGCAGGGGTTTGAACCAGACGATCTTTAAGGTCCCTTCTGACTCAAACCATTCTGGGATTCTATTCTATGGTAATGGTTGCTCTGTTTCCTTTCCATGTAATTTTCTTTGTCCCCAAGACTGGAAGTTTCATGGACACATGCTCTCAAGAGGGAAGGGGAGGTCTCCCTTGGTTTTTTTTTTTTAACCTGTCTGCACATTCCCACTAGCCTATTCCCCTGGGGCTTGATTTTAGTTCACTTCAGACTCCTCTTCTAACTGTGCTGTGCTTCTACTACAGAAGGTGAGAAGGACACCAGCTGTGACAGAGCTTTTAGTCTCTGACTGCATACAATAGTGATGAAAATATGCATTTTCCTGTGGATTGGGGGGTGGGAAGAACTGGAGAATAAGTCACCACTTTAGGTTGGATGAAGTAAGACAGGGCGATGCGGACTAAGAGTTGCTGGATTGCAGTGGAGAATTCTGGGGCTGCAGAAATGTGTAATTATTTGCTCCCTGTCAGAGATGAATGGCTGTGTCTCTCTCTGAAGTCATTTGCATAGTTGGGTGAATGAGATTGCACTGATTTAATGTGTCTTCATGAGTCTTTTTACAACCACAGGAGCCAGAAATGGCTTTTGTTGTTGTTGTTTTTTTTAATGAAAGCTGACATTTTGGAGCACAAGTCAGAAGGAAGTGGGGGTAAGTTTATTGGCTGTTTTGGTAGGGCCTGGAGAATAATTTTGCTTTTCTCCTGCCTTTTGTCTATTCAGACTGTAAATTCATTGAAGCAAGGACTGCTTTCTGCTGTGTCTTTATAGCACTTGCTGCAATGTATCTGTGCTCTCAGCTAAATCCCCTAAGGCTTAACAAAATATAAATTAGGATAATGGTATAATAAGTTAAATATTAAATGGTCATGAGGGGTGGTTTATTTACATGAATTATCACCTTAAAAAAACAAAGTCCTTCTGAAATCCTGGTGGGAGTTTTAGCTTTGTGGCAAAAACTGTTCATTATTCTACAGTATTGAGAGGACAGGGCAGTCTTATAGAGGTTGTGCCCTGTTTTAAGGAAGAGGTTATAGGCTGGTTTCTTATACCTTGGAGCACTTTTCAGTACTTAAAAGGGCTACAGGAAAGCCTGAAAGGGATGTTTAACAAGGACATGAAGTGATGAGACAAGGAGGAATGGCTTCAAATTGACAGAGGGAAGGTTTAGATTGGATATTAGGAAGAAATCCTTCCCTGTGAGGGTGGGGAGGCCCTGGCACGGGGTGCCCAGAGAAGCTGTGGCTGTCCTTGGATCCCTGGAAGTGTCCGAGGCCAGGCTGGATGGGGCTTGGAGCAGCCTGGGACAGTGGAGGGTTTCCCTGCCCATGGCAGGGGGTTGGAATGAGATGATCTCTAAGGTCCCTTCCAAACCTAACAATTCTGTGATTCCATGATGATTTCAGACTTCCATTTCTCCAAACTTCTCTAAGCTGAGTTTTCTGTTAGCAGTGGGAAGTTACTCCTTGCAATTCTTTTCCACAGACTTGAGTGATTGCTTTGTGTTCATCAGTGCCTTGGGCAGAGCTTTGACACCTAGGAATATATCCTGGAAACATGAAATAAATTCTCCCTCCTTCAGGCTCCTATGCAGAGCAATCTTACATCTGTTTTATTAAGAGGGAATGCAATGCTCAGCTGGGCAGATGTGACAGAGATGTGCAAGAAAGTCCCCAAAGATCTGGAGCAGATTTGCTCATCTATGTTGTGTGAGAAATGATAATCCTAATCCTGTTCCACAAGCTGCCAAATCTGAGTCCCCACCAGCAGCTCATTCTCCTGCAGGCTAATGCACAGTCTGTCACGTGCAGCCCCTCAGGAGCTTTGCTTGGGCCAGTGCTGGCACGGTGGGCCTATCCATAGTCAAGGAAAACTGGTCTCCAGGTCTTGTTTTTAGTGTAGTTAAGGTCTTAAAGGAGATGATCAAGAAGAAATGGCTGAGAGGGGACCTCATCAGTGTCTGTCAGTGTCTGCAGGGAGGGCTCAGAGCCGGGGCCAGGCTCTGCTCTGTGGGGCCCTGCAGTAGGACAAGAGGAACCAGCAGGAAATTATACCCAGGAAGTCCCACCTGAACAAGAGGCAGAACTTCATCCCTGTGCAGTGCCTGAGCCCTGAACAGGCTGCCCAGACAGGGTGTGGAGTCTCCCTCACAGAAGGTGTTCCAGAACCATCTGCACTCAATCCTGTACCGTGTGCTCTGGGACGACCCTCCCTGTGTGGGGTGTTTGGGCCGGATGACCCATTACGGTCCCTTCCAGACTGACCCATCCTGGGATTCTGTGGTCAGCAGCAAACCTTTCTGCTCTAACCCAGACATATTAAGTCCTGGTACCAATCAGTGGCCTGTCTGTGTGTCAGCGCTGCTGTCACTTGGAGGTGACCTGCCAGCTATGTTGCCAGGGCAGCTGGAGGCCTGCTTGAGGCTTTGCAGTGTGAGGCAGACCTAAAGCTTTCCCGCCACAAGCCAGCCCTATTTTCAGGTTTCTCACTGATGGAGTGCACATCCCTCCCTGCTCCTTGATGGTTCCTGGAGGCCAAAATACCCTGGCTGCTTTCTAGCACTCTTTGATTCCAACATTTGTGTACCTGCCTCTCTGAAGCACCCGCTTCTGTGATAGATCACCCTTGTTTTTCCATTTCCAGAGCAGACAGCACAGTTCAGACATGCCAGAGAGCCTCACTCCAAATATAGACCAGTGTAAGAGAGCCAGACTGAGGCCAGGGGTCTGTCAACAGATAGTCCAGTTTGGGAGGAGGTAGGAATAGGATTTGCTGTCAGCTCCATGCCAGTGACAGCACCACGACTTTGCTTGTTGTAGATTAATGTGGGAGAAGGTCTTTGCCGACAACCCCTGCAAAACAGCTCAGCTTCAAGTGGAATTACAGTGGTCCTTTTAGATCAGTATACTTTTGCCAGCTGATCCCCAACAGCACTCCCAGCGGTGGGGAAAGCTGAGACTATTACTGTAAACACAAAAGGAAGACATACTTGGCATCCCTTTACATTAGAGCTGGCTCAGAAGAACGTCTGCGTAGCTGCTCCACTGCCAAGATGGATTGTAGTCAGATAGTACACATTGCAAAGGAACCAGAGCACACACTGAGATCTGTTGGGGTTTTTTAACAATAGTTTATTTGTGTTTCAAAGGGATAGTTACAGGAATCCAGATCAATATGCTTGTCCAGAACTGTGCCTTCCTATTTTAGGGCCTGGATGAATAGGGGGTTACTTGAGTTCACATGCATATTGAGGGACCCGTGCCTGCGGTAATGCAGCTTCCCAGGCTTGTTACTTTTCCTTTTTGAAAGTGAACGTGAAAGAGCTGCAAGGCTGAAGTTGACATTGTTCTGGTTCCTGAAGTTTTAGGTTGGTTTTTTTTTTTTTCTTCCAGCAAAGTCCGTGTGGCATTGCATGTTTGAGGCTCTTTGTGAACGTGAGGTCGTGTCTCAACAGGAGGTGGTAAGAGCTGAGCCAGCCGATTTGGACCGGATCAAACACTTCTGAAAGGGAAGGAAGATGGGGTGTTTCAGTTTAAAGTTCTGATTATTTATTTTTTTTAAAGGGAAAATTATAAAAGTTCAACTGCTTTGATGAAAATAAGTTTGGTGTTTCCCAGCGTTATGTTCTGAAACCATCCATGTGCTTTCATGGTTTCACCACTCTACACCATTTGGTGGGACAAGAAAAATGGTTGACTAATGGAGGTGGTTTCATAGGACCAAAAAACTTATGTTTGGTTATTTCTGTTTCCGAGATCTTTTAAAAATGCAAACAGTGAGTTACACCTTCTTGAAATTAGACCTGGAAGAGCTTTGAAAATCTGGTTTCTGCCCTGGTTTTTTCTCTTCTGATCTTGATATATTTTTAAGGGACACAGGCAAAACAGGAGTTTTAATAGATGGAGGTTCTTAGATTTTTAATGTAAGACTAAGGTATTTTTCTATCTAGAATTTCAAGCCCTGATTTATAGCAGGCAGTACATTTCTGACGGTTGTAAGCAAGCGTGTGCCACTGCTGCGCCTGGGTTTGTGGGGGCAAAATCATCTCCTTTACTCAAGCATATGCTAATGATGGATTACAGTGCTCGTGCTTTGAATGGTGCCACTGCATACTTTGTGAAGTGTAGACTCAACAAAGGATATCAGCAGACGGAGCCAGTTTCTCCTGAATTTCAACCTATGACAACTTTCTCAGCACATGCTGAGCTACGTTGATCCAAGGGACTGTCTTGAGGGGTGTGTGCCAGTGCTTCAGAGGTCGAATTCTGGTGTCATCTGGCGCATTTCTGATGTCTCTGCCCTTACTGATGACATCCTGTTACATGAAGAATTTTGGCTGGTGCATGGTGTTCTCCTTTCAGCTGTTTTGCATAGCTGAGGAAGACACCATCCTGACTAAGTGCAGTTGGCAGCAGCGTGTCAGGTCTTTGTGTGAGAAGGGTTTCTTGGCTTGTTTTTCTGCATTTTTTTTCCTCCTTCCCCCATGTGTTTGTGCACTGTTGATGGGGCAGTCACTTGTGGCTTGATGACACTGTTGGAGGAGCAAGAAGCACCGTGGCAGTCCCAGGGCAAAGCAAGAGAAAGGAGCTGGGGTTCAACAGCCCTCACTGTTAATAGCATCAAAAGTTGAATGATTGGGAAAGTTATGAAAAGGATGTGGATTACTTTCTTCAGTTTGTCACTGATTTTAGTGGTCTGTTTCTACCTGAGCTGATGGGATGGGGGGAGAGTGGAAGCCTTCTTAGTCACCCCAGCACTGTGAGGGAAAACAGCGGCATTACAGGAGGAAGCAAGAAGCAAGGGAAGATTTCCAGATATGCAGGGATGAGGAACCAGGCATAATTGTGGGGGATATTATGTGAGCACAGCTCTTCCCGGATCTGGGTCACTCTAAAAGGAAACTTTTAACATATTTATGACCCCAAAGAAATAAGGGGCTGGTCCACCAGTGCTGTGATGAGTGGGACAAAGTAAGCGTGGTCCAAAGAACTCTTGCACAATCCTTCCTGGCCCTGGCTTAGGACTTGAAGTCCCTTGCTGTCCTGAGCACAGTAGAAAACTTTGTGCACTGACATTGCCTCGCGGATAACTGGCTGGGAAAGGATTTCTTTAGGGCTTGTTCTCCACCTCCACCCACACTAGCAGTCTCAGAGTCACCAAAGAAAGTTTTAAAATATTCTGCCAAATGTTTTCTCAGTTAATTTCTTTAGGCCTTTTGGTATTTAACCCCTGTTTTGATTATTGAAGTGCGTTGTCTGTTAAGAAAATTTCCCTTCTGGGGGATGATCCTTAGGCACTGGATATGTATGAGACTTGTACACAGACTGCCTTAGCAGTTGTCACCTTGCAAGCACTCACAGGCAGTGCTTTTCTCTGTGCACATTTGTGACCTGGGAGTTCTATTTAGCACTTCTTGATGGGAATCAAATCAGGTTGGATTTCAACACCTCTTGAAGAGAGGGAAGGCACAGCACTGCATTGCAGGGAAAAATCCCAGCACGTCACGTGCCTGCTCACTCCTTGTTCCACCCTTTGGTTTTACTGTTCCTTGAGTCAAAGGACCAACCTCCATTTGCCCCTGCTCAGGAGTAACATCACTGAACCAGGGCAGTGACTAAAAGTCAGAGGAGTTCTTGCTTTGGTGTAACAAGAAACCTTTGCTTTTGCTTTCTTGTGCTTTCCAACTTTTGGCTCGAGATTTCTGTGTTGAGTCCACCTGCGCTTTTGGTTGAAGAATGGAAGGGAGGACATTGTGCCACTTCAGGCTCAGCCCAAGTCACTTAATCAGCCCCTCGCCCTCAGAGAAGCCTGGCTGGGACATGCTCCCGGCCCCTCCTGGCCTCTGGGTGCAGAGGATCATGGTCTGTCCCAACACTGGCTCTCCCCACCCCACCGGGGTGATGGAAGTACAATAACTTTGATGTACAGGCAGCAGTTCTTGCAGGAAGTTTACGACAATATGCTCATTTATCGAGGTTTCCTATGTGTGTGTGGCTGGAGTGGGATAAACCCAACACATTCATTCCTTTAGGAGTTAATCTTGCCTCAGCAAGGGGGCTGGGGGAAAGCAGGAAGCTGTTCCTGCACACCCAGGGCAGCTCGCTGTGAGGAGCATTCCGATGAGCTTCACCTCAGCGCTGCAAAGCCTTGGCTTCCTTAGCAGCTCTGCTCTTCAGCATCCCAGGAGAGCCCCCAAATAAATTACCAATTACATTTTGTGCCTTAATTAAACAGAAAGGTGGGCATACGCTCCAGCTTCACTGGGAGCCACAGCATTAACTAATCTGAATGATGTGAGAGTCAGCAAACTGGGGCACTGCTCTCTGCTTTTCTTCACATAGCAGTGATTTACCTCACAGATCCCCCCGGGAATGAGGAGTTCTGTGTCCTCCTAACCTGCCCAAGAGAAGTTTTGAGACTTGGGGATGGTATGAAGAGCCTTGAGCACCTGGTGAAGTCACAGGGAGCCCCATCCCATTAAGGGCTGGCTCGGAGATGCTCAGAATGCTGAGCCCTGTGTGTAAGACCTGATATTAAGGCAAAGAGTGTATCCAAAATTTGCGCCACAGAGGGAAGCATTGGCAACATGACAGGAGCCCAAAGGTTGTGTTTCATTTGCATGTGCATTTGCATAATTGCAAATGGATGAGATGCACGTTAATAATCACTCTTGCATCTTTATCATTCTCAATAAGTGCAGAGAAAATTTCTTGCTCTTGGAGTGCATCAGCAATAAAAACCTGCAGTGTCCTCATTCTGTAATCACAGGGAATTAGGGACACCTTGGGAGGGACATGTTTTATCATTCTGTTGATGTGTTTGCCCTTAAACCTGTAGTCCATAAAATTTAACTCTGGACTCCTTTTGGGTAAGAGAAATTAACTATGAAAGAAAAAGTATATTGACTTTTTTTTATATTTAGAGGGGGTATTTTGAAGAGCCTAAAGAAGCTGGGACCTGGATCCTAATGAATTTTAGTGGAATTTCCACTGTCTCTGTTCAAAGCCTTAGCAAAACCTCATGGGGCATGACCAAGGATATGTGTATATCTTTTTGGGCATATAAAGACTTTTTGGGACTGACTCAGAGTGTTGAGTTGGATGGAGCTGTTTGCTCCAGGTGCAGGGTCTGACACTGTCCCTGCCACAAAGACTTTATTTCTCAAGTAGGCAGAACCCAAAAAAGATTAGAAGAGTGAATGCAAAGTCAGAGGGTTTTGCATATTGGAAAAAGCTCTTCTTTACCAGCTTGCCTTTTTTTTATTTTTTAACCTTATCAACTAAATTTCTCTAATTCTTGAGCCTGTATTTGCTTTGCAGTCGTTCCTTCTGACACCTCTGCTCAGCATTTCACTGTGATGGCATCACTTAACTGCTGAAAATCACAGTGGCTGTTATTTGGAGGATAGATTTCTGCAGGTGAGTAAATGATGCAGATGTTGCAGGAGGGACTGGACTCTGATGGCTTGGATTTGACAGACCAGTGCTGTGTTCCAGCCTGAAAAGTCTGGGCTTTGCTCTTGTTCTTCTACAATGTTTTTGTTACAGTTGGCCTGAAAATGAGAACTCAGTTCAGCAGAAAACATTTTTTGACGAATGTTTGTTTTCATTTTTTCTCAGATTTAAATCTTTCAACATTTTTCAGGTTGGGGGAGATGGAAGGATCCAATTACATCCATCTGAAACCATCACTGTCCAGTGGCTTGGATTGAGATGACTCAAATTCAGAATCTTCCTTTTCTTTGTCTGGGCCTTGAGACAAATCTAGGTGGGTACCTTAATCATGTTAGAGGGCATTCTGGAATAGATTTATGAATTATATCTTGCTCTTCTTTTAAAACAATAGTGTAGCTGAAACTTATCACTACAGTGTTTGTTTCAAGAAATCAAGATTTTCTCTAAAACACAAATAATTATCAACAGGAATCATTGATATTCTTCCTTTATCTTCTCTGCTGTAGATGTTATAATTATGGAATATCAGCTTAATTGGTAGAGACAGGATAGGTTATGAATTCACTGCTGCAGCATCTCAGTCTAATTTCTCTCTTGGGATACTGGCTCCGGTGTTTTCTCAGTGAAAAAGGAAATCTTCATTAATTTGTCCAAGGCAGCAACAGCCGGTGCAGAAGGGGAAAAGCCACTCTCAAGCCTTGCTCTGCATGAGAGGAGTCCCATGATTTTTCAACAAGCAATGCCATGTTTCAGGCACCTGCTTTTCCTCTGAAGATGAATTCATTGCTGTTGATCGACTGTTCCACTGCACAGTCTCTCAGGGATCTGGGAAACTGCTGAGCTTTGGCAGAATTGCCTTTGCACTTCCATTTCAGATGGCTTCAAATGTTTCTAAACTTAACGCATAGGAGACTGAGAAGGCATTGATTGGTTTCTGTGAGGCAGAGATCTCTCATTTTCCTTCAACGGGATTTCGCTTTACCCTTCAAATAATGTTTGTGCCCTCAGAGTCATTGTGGCTTCTGTGCTTACTTTGAAACTGTATTGATCATGTAATTAAAGTGTCTTCTGCCCACCTCAGGAATCCAACAAGATTGAGGCCTAGGCTTCCTTGTCTGGTTTCAGAAACCTCAATTTGTCCTTCATTTTAATCTTAACTCCCAAAGCAATTCTTGCAGTTACTTGCAGGTCTTGCAGCCTCCTCAGAGTCTACAACCGTGCAGAATTTAGTCAGATTTAGGCGGAGCTCAGTCTGCTCTGTGTTAATTCCAGTCTTGCATTGCAACTGCCTCGTTTTAGTGGTGGTAGTAGACTGCTGTCCAAGGGATATTTGAAGAATCACCATGCCAAATGCGTGGAGATACATTCCCTTGGCTTCCACTCGCTTCCAGCAATACAATGGGAATGATTCTCGTATTTTTTATTTAAAATTTTGCATCTGATAGAAAGATGAATGCAATAATCATCATCCACTGTTCAAACCCATCATTGGGTCACTTTATATTGTCTGTGGATGATGCCAAAGGTATTTGGACAAAACTCCCTATGGAAAGATATCTGGTTGATTGACTAAATTAAGTACAAAGTGGGCCAATAAAAAAAAAAAAAAGGGCAAGACAGTCAATCATACAATCTCTTTTCATCTCTGCAATATCTTTCACAGCTGCTACTTCAAAGCCCTTCACAAAGTTATCAATATTTCTAAGAGCTGTTAGGGATAGATAGCACAATTCCAGATGCAACTAAATTATTTTGGGAAAGAAAGGGTTTTAAAAAGATGTTTTAAGGAATAAAATACACACTAGTAAGTAGAGGAGGCAAGTCCAGAGTGACTGTGAGTACACTCTGGCAGAGAGCTGAGGAATATAATGCAAAAAGCCTATTGGCCAAAAGTTTTTTGTCCAAGACTTCCAAAGTCCAGCATTACCTATAATCATGTCCAATCTCTTGCTGATCCAAAAGTCAATATTTCAACTCAATTCTGAGTGAAATTAGAAACCCATGTAGAGATCTCAGATTGGTGAAAAAAGCCTGTTACCATGCATGCCAGAGATCATTCCTGCTGCCACATTCTGGACCAAGTGCAATTTCTTCTAATAAAAACATTTCTGGCAAAGCTGTGCATTCAGAGTTAGTGTAATCGAATCTGGATGTGAGGAAAGCATGCAAACTTGCTTCCAAGTCAGCAAGAGTTAGGCAGGATTTAATACTCCATGTATTTTTATTATGATATAAAAAGCTGTTATATTGGTATTTTTAATACATTTATCAAAAGGAAACTGCAAATCCAAAGTCACTTCCAAATTTCCCACTGATACAGGAATGAGTAGCTGAGACAATTCTGAAGTGAACTGAGGCAATGGGATTTTGTAATCCGTGTTCAGCTGCCAGGAGAGCAGTACTTGGGTTTGACTTTTAACCAGTTCTCATTAGACCTGTGCAAACATTTTCCCTGAGCATTTGCTGTAGCGTGAAGCTGATTTTTTCCCCCTGTCTGCTCCCTTCGTGCACATTTTTGTTGGGTTTTTTCTTTCATGAATGTTTTAGCAACCCAGGAGAACTCCTGGGATGACAAAGCCAGTCACCAGTCATGCACCAGCAGCTCCCACCACAGCCAGCACCACTTACTTAGGGGCCTAAGAATAGGAGGCGGCAGACATTTCTATTAAACCCTCTTTTTTAAAAAGAGCTTGGCTCTCATTTACTCGTCTAAATAAGGTCCAGATTTTCAGAAGAGCTCCACAGATTGCGTGCTGAACACTTGTGAAAATAGAGTCTACATTTCATGTCTACTCTGGGGCTCAAGGCTCGCAGAAAAGCTGGCCTCAAGTTTCTTGTTCTTGGACAAACGGGAATGCTTGGGGATACCTTGGGGTTGGTTCTGCCTGCCCGTGCCGCGGGGTTTCCACCGGTGTGATGCCATCCAGGGCAAGTGGCAGGGCTGTGGGATGCTGTGGCAGGAAGTGGTGAGGGGCCTCCGACACGGAGGATGGGCATTTCCTTCCCCGCTCTGCCGCAACAGCCCTCCGGCCTTTGGCTGGGGGTTTCGAGGGGTGTCTGAGGGTCGGAAGGGAGAGATGAAGCTTTTTTTGAGTCCTAAAAGTGATGCCCTGAAAGGACCTGGTTTTGAGACTTGCCTCTGCTCTTTGGTGTATCTCCCAAATGAGGTGGGGAGGGTGAAGGCACGCGGGTATTCCTCAGTGGCCTCCCCGGTTGGTTTGTTCTGACTTCTTGGGTTGTTTGTTCACCTTCTAAAATTCTTGCCTCTGGTGAATTTGTGGGGACAAATGCATTAATGCTATAAATGGTGTTTGGGAGCTAAGCTAATAGAGAGTGTAAATCCCATGCATCCACTTTAGCGCAGCCATGGGTGTCTCCAGCTTTTTATTCCTCCTCAGAGCCAATTACTTTTGAGTGCTAAACTACCTGTCCAAAAAGGCTGACTGTACTCCAGTAACTTTCATCCTGAAAACCCTAAAACTACACAGCAAATATATTGCATAAACTATAGAAGGATTGTCTTACCCATCTTTAGAAAGCAGCCTTTGTGGGTTTGGAAACTGTGAGCTGAGAACAGCAGTATTATGCAGGAAGCGTCATTTTTAATCAGGATGTTTCATCTACACAGTGAAAGTCCCTTGCCAAAAGCACTCTCATCTCTGACCCCTTATGCAGTGATATAATGTAGTTCCTCCTGGGGCATGAGAGATGCTGAGGTCAGCCTTGCCATGTAGTTTGAATTACTGATATTAAAGAGGATTAAATGGTATTTCTACCACCTGGTACAGTTAATAAGACAGCATCCAGATCAACTGTCTTGAGCCCTGTAAAATAATCATAAGGAGTATACAGTTCTTTAATGGCAATAAAAGTATAATAAGGTCTTCTAAATAGAGCAACAAAAGTTGAACAAACATAGTATTAAAACCCTATATATTATTAGATTTTTTTTTAGAAGTCCATAACAAGGAGATCCTTTGGCACACAAGTACAAAATCAAATTTAACAAGCAAGTTAAATAAGCAATTAGGAGTGGGGATTTTAAACTCCTTTTCAGTCTCAGTTGCTCTAGTTCAGCACAAGTGGAAATCTGCCTTGTGTTTTGCAAACTCTCACTGGTGATGGCTGTACCTGAACAGTTAGCAGAGACTGGCATTTTTAGAACAAAAGAGAAGACCCGATTCTCCTGGTGGGCCAGATTCCCCAAAATGATCCTTCCTTCTGTACCACCCTTGTGTCTGAGTGCTTACCCAGGATGTTGGCGACCCCATTCAGCTTTCTCTTCTGCCTTGGAGAATTCAGATCTAAATCTCCCTCTTTCTAGAAAGATCTTTGACCAGAGAGATGGTTCCTCTGCACTGGGTGAGTTTTCCAGTATGGCAGTGTATTTTACTGGTCTCTGAGTCAGAATGCAGAAGTCACTGGATAAGGAGGAGGGGGAAAAACCAAAACCTGAGGCCTTGTAAAAGTGTCATTGCCAATGACAGGAGACCTGAGTTCCAGCCATAACTCCAAGGTTCTTAAAGCATTTTCCATGGCACAGCTGAGCAAGTAAAGAAGCAAAACCAAGACGAGCTTGGGGAGTCCAAAGAAACTGAGTGAGGTGCCTTTAGGGTTGGCAGAAATCTTTTGTGCATAGGAATCCAGATTCAGAATCTAAATCTGAAGATCCAAGTCCTATTTTGGCCTCATCCTGACTCACTCAAAAAAATTACCTTGGTCTTAAAAAATGCGTACGCAGCAAGACATATTTTCTGTTGGATGAACTCTCCCAGGAAGCCATAGTGTCTTCCTAGCTCAGCCACTGGGATTTTACTGGCAAATTGCAACTCCATGTGTGAGGTCCTCAGATGCTGCATGTTGGAGGAGCTCCATGACTGATACTGCTGGTATTTGTATTTGCACCACTGCCATCTGAAGAATTTGGTCGTTTGTAGCCATAAAGAAGATGAGCTGTCTTCTCAGCTTTTCAGATTCTGTTGAATCTGTTGTGTTCGTCCTTAAAATAAGGTGGCAGTTTTAAACCATTCTCTTCAAATGTTGTTACAAGAGGGATTTTAAAGGGATTTTGCAAAGCAGGACTGGTGTGCTGCCATCCCTGGCAATTCTTTGTTGATAATGGACTCTGCCACCTCTAGAGTCTCTGTTTCTGGAATTATTGGAAATGTCATGGATGGCAACTGACAGACAAAGTAAAGACAACCAACTGTTTTGGAGGAGTGCGGTACCTCAGCCACATTTTTGCTTTGCCATTTTCACACAGCATCTGTCTTGTTCAGGAGCAAATCCTCGTTTAACTCTCTGCTCAACAGCAGCATAACAGCAATGCTGGCCCTACACTCAGCATTTAGACGTGTCCCTTTTCGTTCTCCTTTGTATGACCGAATATTTCCCTTCAGTTATTTTATTTTTCCCACAGAAACTTTTATCTGTAGCCACATGTGCAAAACTCTCAAATGGACTGTTTCAAATCTACTCAAGGTCACTGAAAAAAAGATATTTTTAAAGTGGTTAGGGCACTTAAAAGTCCTTTTGGATTCCCCAGAAGCAAAAAAGCACCATTTACCCTGTAAGCCTTATAGATCAAGGCCTCGAGTATCTTTCAACATCCTAAGGCCCGTGCAGACTTTAAACTGGTATTCCCAGCTCATTTGCCAAAAGAAGAAGAAGAAAATGAAATGAACTGAGAGCTTTTGCCTTGAGGTCTGCTGCAATGGGCCTTCTGAAGTCTGGAGTCGGAATTGTTTCAATCTATGTAAATATCAGGAAATTAAATTCCATATGTCCCATGCCAGATGCTCCCAGCTGCTGCTGCTGTGAGGGGAACGGTAAGCAGACAGTTTAGCCTCGTCAAGGAAGGGGGGAACGAAAAATAGAAGGGGAGGAATTGTTATTTTGGGGTCGGGAGGGTAATGTGCACAAGTGGCTATGCCAGTGAGCTGACAAGCCAAATCACTTCACAGTTGTAAGTGCTGTGTGAGCCTTAAAACTGGGAGATCCCAGTGAGAACGTTGCAGTTCTTGGCGTGAGAGCGTGGCCCTAATATACATTGTTTATTTCAAAGTGTACAGAAATCATGTGCGTATGGGAAACAGTCAGGTTTGGACTGTGAGTGGCTTGAGTGGGTAAATCTGACTTTGTTGTGGTCTGAGAAAAACAGGCCAGAGCAGGGAAAGGTCCATCACTGAACCAACCGGCCATGGCCAGGGACTGCACGTGCCACCCATTATCAGCCACTGCCACCCTGTCCCTGTGCCAGCCTATACCCCACTGTCACCCTCATTCTTCTCCCTGGTTTCAGCCTTTAGGCCAGGCCTTATCCCTGCTCTACGCTGGGCTCACACGTTGATTTCATCAGTTTGTTATTTCTATTCCGAGCCTTGCGCCGTGGAAGGGAAAGAAGTTGAACGGCGCAACCACAACTTTAAACGACCTGTTCTTAAAAAAGCCCCACACACCCTAATGAAACTAGAGATTTAGGAATCCTCGTGGAAACTCCAGCTGCCTAAAAATAGGCAGTGCCCCTCTTATGTCCACAGGGATCCTTTGCCGCGCTCCTTGCCGGCAGTGCCGCCGTGCCCCATCGCGGCTGGAGGCGTGTGGAAGGGCTGGGCTCTGGCTGGCTGCTCCTGCCTCCCTCCCCCTTCTTGTGTTTTTTTTTCTAACGTGGTGACAAAGTGGAACGGGCTCCAAGAGAGAGCGGCCTTGTGGCTTTGCCCCGCCATGGCTGCAGACGTTCGGTAAACACGAGGGAAGTCGGAGCCCCACGGCCGGGGCGCGGGAGGGAGCAGGCGAGGAGGGCTGAGCGGTTACTCAGCATTTGCTGTCTGAGGTGAGAGTTACTGTGGAAAAACCCGGCCGTTTTATTGTTCTAACCTTTATTTAAACACAGAATCTATAGCCTGTTTTTCCACAGAATTTAAAATAGCGGGTTTTTTCTCTGCCTCGCAACCTCCCCGTCCAAATTCTGAGGTATCACATACTCATGTATTACTTTATAGAGGTGAGAGAGGGGGAGTTTAGGGGGGAAAAAATAGCCAAAATAGCCAAAGGCAGCAGATGGAATTAACCCGTGTGTGTGGGTCTCGGGAGGAAGGTCAGCTGCCACAGGCCTGCCAAAGCCTGCACTGGCTTTTGACTTCTCCCTCCATCCTCCTCCCAGCACAAGGGGCTCAGACCTTGGGGCTGCCAACAAAAAACATTGTTTGCCCACGCAGTGTCCATGAGAAGGGCTTGGAGCAGCCGCTGTCTCACCTGAAAGAATGATATGTAACCTTCTGCAGCAGAGGAGTATCGTTTGAAGTGACGTTTTGTAGTGGTGTGCCTGGAAGAAGAAATGTGTGTGTGGCAGGGCAGAGAATGGTGAGTGAGGGGCTTTCCTCAGTGCTGCTGGAGCTGCTGGGCCTGGCGTGGCTGTGCTGCTCTGTGGTGGGGTTTGCTGGGTTCAGGGATGCAGAACCTCCCCACAACTGCCCTACCCGAGACAGGCAGCAGAGCTTTGGCTTCTGGCACATCAATGGGAACTGATATCTTGGTGTAAAACAGCAAGGGAAGGTAAAATCAAAGTAAAATTACCAATCATTTGGCAGTCTGTTTGATGGATGAAGCTGAGGCAGAGGGTTGTTCATGTTTATTATTCATTGACCTCTTGTATTGTGTTGTAAGAAAATAAAATTTCTTCGATGCTCCCAGAGCAAACTTTCAAACTGTTTCGAATGGTGACCAAGGCAGCAGGTTAATCAATATGTTCTGGTGCAGGTTCTTAGATCAATCATGATTTACGATGGGAATATACAGAAGGGTTAAGAGACTACTGAGTGCTTTCTGAGGGACAACAATCAGGCATGAATCAAAGGAGATCGCTAAGGATCTAAACTGAACAGAAATAGAGAGATGGGAATGATATTTGAAGATCTCTCCCTCTGTGTTTCCTCTGCTACTGTCCAATATGGAATCTAAGGTATTCACAGGAAAAAGTGACTTTTTTTAAGGTGTCCTTGTGTGAACATAAGTTGCTCCAAGTGTGAGTGTCTTTCTGACCAGTGTCTCTAAACTTGTGGAATGTTAACTGAGCTTTTTTCAACCTCTGTAATCACATGGTATTTAGGTTTCCTTTGAAGCCCTCAGTAAAAGTTCAGGTTGGTTTTTATTTACCATAATTTATTTACCTACTTTTAACTGTGAAAAAAGGGCACTTCTACCATGATGTCAGGGGCCCAGCCTTCCTCTCTGCTCCCCTCCCACAATGTGACCATTATATCAACATATGGCAAACATTTCTCCTATTCTGTGTTTACTCCCAGCAGTAAAAATTCAGTAAAAAGCCAAAGGCCTTCCATAGAGAGAGGAAAACTCAGCTACAACCTTCAGGACAGGAAAGGCAAATACACTTTTAACAAGAAAGTTATTGGGACGTTGCTAAATATTTCCAAGAAATAAAATAACAAAGGAGCTTGTATCCAAGAGGAGTCACATATCTTCAGAAAGTGTAAGCATCATGGAAAAAAAATCCTCAAGGATTATTATTGAAAGGTTAGCTGAAATTAAAAGCATGTTTATGCAGCCAAAGGAGTTTTTGGGCTTTAATTCATTAGCTCAGGTTTCATCTACCAGGATTCCGCCCCCGGCACGTGTAATAAGATTAGTTCATTAATCGTTGAGTCCTTGGGAATTAACATACTAGAGGTGCTTTTCTCCCCCTCTGAAAAGTCCCCCTGGATATATAAACACAGCAGAGATTTTGTTGAACGTGGGATCAGAGTTAGTCGTGCCAGGTTTGGCTCGATGAGAATGACTGAATCCTATAAACAAGTGAACAGTGGGAGAAATGTATCTAGAAAAAAAACCCTTGTTTTGTCTTTAGAGTTGTACTGCAATATTTGGCTGATGGCAGACGGAAATCCAGTGAATTAACTCTTTAAAAAGGGAGGGGGTGGGGGGAAAAGGAAGGATAGAGTGGTTTGTTTTACTGAATAATTACCCTGGGAACTCAGCTCCCTACCTGCCATCCCAGGAGAGAAGTGAGGAGGACAGCTGGGGAGGGACCCAAGCAGCAGTGGGACAGTGTGTGGTGTGGGTTTGTGTGTATCCTGGGGCTGGGGTCGGGCAGAGTGGAACAGAAGCATTTCTGCCTCCCAGACGTGTGGTGGACGCTGGTGGAAGGGACAGCAGCAGTCCCAGTGTCCGGGGGCAGCACTGGCCTTGCTCCGGGGGCCGGACAGAGCCAGAGTCTACAGCAAACCCCAGGGCAGGTGGAGGCAGCACACGGTCAGCAACGTGAACAAAGGATCTGGGGACTTTCCTTCCCTCGCTCAGACCCTAAACAATGTCGAGGCAAGATGTGGCCCAATCCACCCCACTGACCCAGGGGGAAAGAGCCACCTTTGTAATAAGGCCTTAAAAAAATCCCCTGGGCCGGGTGCCCATTCACACTGTGCCATGTTTTCGTGCATTTTAAGCAGATTAAAAACACATTTAACAAAGTGCAAGGAAGGAAGTGCCCTGATCTCAAGTGGCAAGGGTCAGAAGTGACATGAATTATTAGGTGCCTTATTGGGTATTTTGAGACGCCAGTGCTTAGTTCTGAGGTTCTTTAAGGAGTTTGAAGCAGGGAACATAAGGCATGAGGCTCTGGGCTCCTGGGAATTTTACCTGCCAGAGGATATTCGGCTTTCCTTTTCTTGTAATTTCTGAATTGATTTTTTTTCTTCTTGCTGCAATCAGATATAAGCTGTTTTGTAACAGGGGCATATTTCTCTCCTGGAACTCTAGGAAAACATTCCTGACATTGGTAAAGGTGACTGGGGAGGGATGATTTATGAGTAGAAGATTAAAAAGAGTTAAATATTGTTAAATTTGGTTTAAAATGACTAAGTAGGTATATGATAACTATCTTCAAGCACATAAATACTAGAGAGAAACAGAAATGTCTCATTTGAGCCAACAGAAGCAAATCTGTAGGCAGCGGAAGGAAAGTAAGTAAAACTCAGGCCAAATATCAAGAGAAAATTCCTTGTAGAGAGACCTCTCTAAAAAAATCTCGAGGTACAACAATGCTCCAGTTGTAATAATGTCGTAAAAGAGTCCCAGTGCTACAAATATTGTAAAGAGAGCTGGGGATTTCCCATTTATTATGCCCAGGTGGGATTAAATAACCCAGGCAAAGGAAGGCTTGATTCAGTCATTAGCCCCCACAAGGACCTGGAAGCAGTGCAGGAGAAAACCGGGTAAAACCTCTCAGTGCCAATAAGTGGAGGGAGACGATGACCAAAGGAAAGGTGAATGTGAAATGATCCTATTTGGGCTCCTAGTGCGACGTGAATGGTGAATGCTCTTAATGAAAGCATGGCTGCTTTAGTAACTCGATCCCTCCATTACTATTTTAGGCTGTAATTGTAGCTAATAGGAGGAAATGGATTTATATTTTGCTGGAATGCATTATTTATCAATCAGAGTTTGAGGATTCATACAGCCTTGTGGGGAGAATTGCTTGATAAAGTGCCTGAGGAAGCTGCACTCTCTGCCTTTTGGGTGTGAACTCAAAATCCAGAGCAAAATGAAAAAAAAAAAAAAGAATAGTTTGGGAATGGCACGGCCAAAGGAGGCCTTGTAAAGCAAAGGTAGCGAGAAGTACAAGGTGACAGTGTAATGTCCCTGTGGGATATGGATATATAAGGAAGAGAGGGAAAAGCTCCCAAACATTCTTAAAATCAAGGGGGAGAGGTGTTGAGTAAGACTGAAAAAAGCAATTGCAGCAACCTTTCCCAGACCTGTTGGGTTGATGACCAATCTCTCTGAAGACCATAAAGGTTCAGGGGACATCTGCTTTCCTGGAGCAAAATCCTGTACATATTGCCTTAAAAGAGAAACTTTGTCATCACGGGATAAAATGCTGCCATCCCAACCAGGTGACTCCTGAAGGATTTTCATTCTGTGTCATGCCCTTGCCAGAGAGGGACAGTCAGTGAAGGAGCAAAGTAGGGGAGAGACAGTTTTGGTTATTGGGAAATGTTTACAAGCCAAGGGTGCTGGGCCGTGGAGCCGTCACTGCAGCGCGCTGGTGGAATCCCAGTGTTTAGGACTTCTTCAGAGCAGCTGGACAAAATCCTAGAAAACGTCCTTAAAGACAAACCTGCGCTGGCAGGGAAGCGAGCTGGATGCTTGGCCAGCTCCAGGAGGGGAGCTGAGGCCCCACTCCAGGCTGGGGCAGACCCGGAGCTCCCCAGCTCCCAGCGGGTTTCTCCCAGCCCTGCCCAGGGGACGCGGCTATGCTGGGAATTCTTCCCTGGCTAAGGAGTCATTGCACAACCTGGACCTCCCCTTCGGAAGTGAGCCACCCTCATGAACAATCATCCCTGCTCGCAGTGGATGTGATTTCTACACCATCACCGTGGGTTTATCGTCCCTACCTACAGGTTTATCATCCCTACCTACATGTTTGTGGCTGCTGCTTCTTTCCGAAACCAAAGGAAACAAAGCGAGCTATTCTGTATTTTGTTTTTCTTAGTAATTTATGATTAATGGGGTAAATCTTGGAATCCCTGCTCTGGGGTTTTCACATTGCATTACCCAGGCCTTCTGTTTATACATGTTTTGTAACAGAAATAAAAAAGCATTTCCTTTTAGCCCAAGGCGCCTAATCAGGATTCAGCCCGGAGCAGAATATTTGGCATTCTTGTGTTCCAGGAGAACCTTGATGTGGAGTTATCTTTTGTCAACTGTAGATTGAATACTCAATTACACTACGCCTTTTTTTAAAAGGTATTTTAGGGCCTATCTGATCAACTGATACTGAATACTGTTATTCTCTGCCCCGAATTTTGTGGATTTGGGTCATCCTATGAGTTCTTTAGCTGAAAGTTGATAATGTAGAAGAATTTGGTTTGTGAAGCTGCCTTGCAGAGGGACTGAGGGATTTGGTGTGTATATAGTACAAGCTGTGCAGCATTCTGCTCATGTCTGGCACTTAAGTTCTGAGTCTTAGTCCTGCACTGAGCTCAGGCTAGTAAGTCAAGCTTTTAGTCCCTGGTTTACCCAGAATCTGCAGCACAGCAGTGTCCTTATCCCCTTCTACCTGTTGTCACTGACTCCTCTGCAGACCAAAGGGCACTAAAATATTCACAAGGAAGTGTGATTTATGTCCAAAATCAAAGCTCTTTTGCAACACCATCTAATTTGTATTTGCTTGAAATAGAAGCCTTGTTCTTATTCTAAAGGGCTACAAGGAAGCTGGAGCGGGATTCTACATCAGGAATTGCAGTGACAGGACAAGGAGTAATGGGCTTAAAGTGGAAGAGGGGAAATTGATGTCAGATATTGGGCAGGAACTGTTCCCTGGGAGGGTGGGCAGGCCCTGGCACAGGGTGCCCAGAGCAGCTGTGGCTGCCCCTGGATCCCTGGCAGTGCCCAAGGCTGGGCTGGATGGGGCTTGGAGCAGCCTGGGACAGTGGGAGGTGTCCCTGCCATGGCAGGAGGGGCACTGGATGAGCTTTAAGGTCCCCTCCAACTCAAACCATTTTATGATTCTGTTCTTCAGAGAGTGAACAGAAGCACTCTCCAGAGAGTGACTGGGAGCAAGACAGATGTCAAATCAAGGCAGTGTGCCCTGGATGCTTCTCAGGCAGAGCCTCTTTATCAAAGCCAAGCTGCATTGTAGAGCTTTTCTGCAATTACAATAATAAGCAGCTTTTTTAAAATGTAATTGCCTATGCCTTAACTGAAAATATCTTAATGTGGGGTTCTTTGTTCCGTCTGGTGTTTGGAAAATTCTCCATAGCTTTGAGTCACCTATTTTGAATTTTTAAAAGGTTTATGTCTAGTTACAGTACAAACATATTATTACACATCAGAGTCTTAGTCATTTTGTTCTGCTCTTGCATCCTGGTGTGCTTATTCACTTCGGTTTATCTGAATAGGGAGGGAGGGAACCTGGAGGGAGTGGGAAGGGTACACAGATTGAAGGGAAGGACCTGCTTATGTTAGAAACCATTGGACTTTACTTTTTTAGATTCTTACTTCATGGACTTATTTTAAATAGTGATACGATTGTGGAATTATGAAAAGTCCAGAAAAACCCTGGTTTTCCTAAGAAGTTTTGTGAGTTCTGCACTGGGCTGGAGGATCCCACTGAGTTATAACATCAGATCTCACCTCAGCAAATAGCTTCTGCAGTGCATTATTTGCTGTTATTTTTATATGAAGGGATTCCTTGTTTCTGTTTTATTAATATTGGTTTCCCTTTTGCGTTACTGTGCCTGCAACATCCTCAGAAAGCAGCGTTGTTACAGCAGTGCTTGGCAGACCTCAGTAGGAGCCGAGCAAAACTTCCAATCCCTTGACCTTTGGGTTTCCAAAATTAAAATTTGCAGCAGAAGTGTGTACCTTGGGCTTATCACCTAAAAACCCAGGCTGGGGCTGCTGGGTCTGGGCTGCAGTGAAACTCCTTCTTCTCTGCTCCGTCGCTTCTGCTCCCCACCCTTCCTGTTTGAGCTGTGGTCTGGTCAGCCACACAAGAGATCCTGAATCAGGGCTCCTGAACCTCCCTTTGACCCTGTGCAGGACTCTCTGTTCAATGTGAGTCACTTCACCATCAGCAAAGTTTGGCCTCATTTTGTCTGAACATCGGGCAAATTACATCAGATGACGTCGCTGGGCTCTTGATGGGACTGCTGTGGTCCCTGGGCGTTCCTGGCCTGGTGAGAGGACACAGCGGTGTGACCTGCTCAGCATGGCAGTGGCCCTGAGGTACCTCTGTGCTCCCTGTCATGTCATCTTCAGGCAGTGGCAAAATCACTAAGTGCAAAAACAAAGATTGTTAAACGAATTTCATGTGTAAGGAGAACAACTTAAGTGCGCTGTATGGAGGAAAAGCATTGGCCAGGTACAGGGATAGGGCATGTGAAGATGGGGAAGGACACATTGTAAATTAATATGGAAAAAGGAAGCTGGAATTCCTTTCAGCCTGTGCTGAACACAGCTCTCTGTTTGCTTGTTGTTGCTTTTACCAACAAAGAAGTCAGCCTTTTAAATCTCTCTGCTGTGCAGGTGGCAGTGTAAGTAGGATAAAACAGAACTTGTCAAATCCAGGAATCTGACTTGTGGAGAGCAGATCCCAGAAAGAGTGAAAAAACCCCAAACCCCTCAACCCCAAAACAAAACAAAAACACGATACCTAAACCAGACTTCCACTTCTGGGATCAGATCAAAACAACAAAAAGCCCAGAAAGATTACACTAAGCTCAACTCAAATTAGTTTATTGTGTTGCATGTTTCTCGAGGCAAAAGAGTTTACTTTGGAATTAAAGCACACCCAGAGAACACAGCCCTCGACTGGACATTCAGAGCTAATAGCTTGCAGAGGAGTTCAGGCCAGTTGACTCTAAAAAACAGATGGGTGTCGAGAGGCACCGTCGAGGTCTCCGCATTCCTCCCCGCGCATTGACTTGGGGTTGTTATGCTGAGATGGTCAGAAACTCTGCAGCTGTTTGATTCCTCTGCCTGAGCAGCCCTGACACCCCCGAGGGCCCTGCAGACCGTGCAAGGCAGCCTCTGCCAGGGCCCATCCTGCTGCAGGCGGGGGGACAGGGGAGGGAGGGCCCCCCAGGGGCTGGGGACCTGCTTTGGAGAGTGTCCACGAAGTGCTCCGGGGAGTTCTTTCCGAGTGTGGCTGTCTCCATTGCTCCTCGTGGCTGTGGGGCTGTTGTGTGAGAATTCCCCCCGAAGATTTCTCTCGTAGCATCAGTTTGGTAGCGTTTTGTAACCTCTTGGCAGGCAGGATCCTGGCCACAAGTAATTAGTGGAGAGGTGGCATGAAATTGAAAAATGAATTCTGAAAATATTTGCTTTTAAACTTCCAGTGGGAGCTTTGGTGTCGTGTTTGGGAATAGTTCCTGGTTTATCCCCGCTGGGCTGAAGTTTTTTGTGCTTTTCTGGTTCATTCCTCTCTCGAAGTGAGAGAAGGGCATTTCTTTATGCTTGGGGTGTCTCTACAAGTCCAGGCCCCTGTGTTCTTCGTGAACAGGGACTGGGATGCCATGGTAAGAAAGGATCACTCTGAACTCCCTGTGCACTGGTCCCAGGGGAGGTCAGTGTATTCTCAGCAGATCTGGCACAATGGGTGCTAAGAAATCTGGGACAAGTTCACATGAAATGATGCTTCCAGGTGGAAGTGAAGCCAATGGCAAAACACCTGGAAACTGGTGCCCCAGTGACCCTCTTCTACGGTGCGGAACCTTCTCTGTTACTCTGAGAACTGGCCAAGGAATGGAGATATGGACCCTCAGGTTTCTATTTTATTTACTTTTGTGTCAGGCTGCAGCCCTGGTGATAGGAAAACGCCGGTGGCTGTTTGTGCAGGAGCCTTCCAGAGCATCCCTGGTCTGTCTGCCCTGGGAAGGGCATTTCTTTCAAGGCCACCTCCCGAGGATCAAGGATTGCTGTATTCAGATGAGAACAGTCTCTTCTCTTTCCTCCTCCAAGGCTGCTTGGCTGGAGGAAGTGCACTGAGAACTTCCCAGTTTGGCTTACTGGTAGGGCTGGGACAAGATGGATGTGAACTCAAGGACACTTTGAGGAGATGTAAGAGTGGCTGAGATGGAGAACCAGCTGCTCTTTCATACTGCTTCTTCTCCAAGCTCCTCCTTTACCCCGTAACATCACCCAGAACACAGCTGTGATCCCTTTGGAGAAGGCACAGAAAGGATTACGGGGCTCTCTGGGAGCAATTAGAGGCAGCCCTGAGGTCTCTGACACCCTTCCCAGTTGCCTGCAGGAGCAAATCTCCTTGCTGCTCCAGCTTCTCCAGGTCTGGGAGTGCCTGGGCAGCTGTCTGTGCTGGCTGGCAGCTGAAAGGGAGGTAAGAACCAGAGGGTGAGCAGAGGGTTGCTGGGAAGGGGTTGCTGAGAAAAAGAGCAGTTTAGAGTCCAAGAAGAGGGTGTCAGAACAGTGGGATGCTTGAGGAAAGGACAGCCTGGTTTTCCTTAGTTTATTTTCACATTTGACCTTTTGGTTAAGGAATCCAGTCAGCCCAATTTGTTCCAGCATAAAGAAAAGGTGCTGAATTTAATTGATGACTGGCAGTGGAAAGTGGCATTTTTGGGCTGGGGTTGTACACTGAGGGAACCTATTCGTTAGCTCTCCTAATATTCTGACTATTAGCTGCTGCTGCTCTCTGATCCTGGTTTCGTGTGAGCAGTGTTTATGCGAGCTCTCTGCTTTGATGGCATTGGATGTATTCCCCAGGAGCAGCCCCTGAGGTGCAGTGAAACAAGGTGGAACAAGCACATGATAAACACAACCACCTGACTCTGCTCTGGCCTCGCATGCCCTCGCCTCTCTTTGCAGTCAGAGGAGGTGTGAGGTGGGGTTTCCCTTGCACTAAGTCTTTGTGTCTTTATGCAGAGTTTGAGGTAAGAAAGGGGGAAACTGCTTAGTTGGGTTTGTTTGTGGTTTTTTGGTTTTTCTTTCTAAAGGTCTCTCTCGAAATAACACGTAAGAGTCAATAGAGCTGTTAGTAACTGCAGTGGGGATTATTAATCCCGCTTTTGCAGAGCAGTGGCAACTGATAAGGATGGGTGCATGGCTGGATCCTTTCTAAACTGCAGCTGGGATAATCAAGAACTTAAATTCTCACCAGCAGTCTGCAGTGTTTTTGGTGTTTTCTCCACGCTTTTGTCCCTTGCTAGGACTTGGACACACAAAGGGCTGCACTTACCGGTGTGTCCAGCCCCAGTGGAAACAGAAAATACTGAGGAATCACAAGAAATCCATCCAAATCTCCTCCATTAGATGAGGATCGAGATAGTGAGGAACAAACCTAATGGTTCTTCCTAATACCACATGGATGCTGGAGAGGTGGTCCCTGAAATCAGCCAGAAGTTGACAGAAAATGGTGGACTTGAAGCTGGGAAGGGGCTTTAATGGGGCTCCAGGGAGCAAGGATGAAATGTTTCTTTCTCCTTTATATATCTCTTTGCTATATATTCAAAATATCTCCATGTGCCATAGTGTGGCATCAGGCTTTTTCAAATTCCTCATTGATTTGAGGGAGGATTTCTGTTTGAAAACCTCTGGTTCAGGGTGGCTTGTGAGGAACAGAGAAGGAAAACCCATTTTGTGTTTGTGTAACATTTGCTAGAATTGGTTAAACAGACACACATCAAAATAAATGCTGTAACCTTTCAATAATGTTTAGTCTCCCAGAGAATGAACATACTGTAAGTATGTGTGTTAAGTACACACCATTAATAGTCTCAGTGACATTTGGGCTGGCTCCACAGGGGAGATGAAGGGCACGCACTACTGAAAATGGTATCAAAAGGGAAAAAAGTAATCACCTCAAGACGCAGAAATAAAATTTAGCAGAGGTTGCAGGAATAAAAATAGGGAGGTTTTTTGGGTTCCCTTAATTGGGTTTGATCTCTGTTATGTTGCCATCAGAGGACACAGCTTTGGTCCTTTCATAGCCTGGGTTTCTTCTCTGAAGTTGTTAGAGGAATGAGTCCAGAAATTCCTGGAGGAGCATCACAGGTGATGAATAATTTTGCTTTAAGTTACTACCATTACTTAAAGGCACTTATTTATTCATTATTTTTCATTCTGGCTCTCTCTGTTGGTCTTTTCTGTCTGTCTGGAATGAGATAACTGCAAGCAGAAATACCTAAGGGCATATCCCCACCCTGGTGGTCTTCATCTCCAGCTCATTCCCCATGTCAAAGCAGCCCAATGGTCTGCCAGTGGAAAGAATCTCCTGCCCTAAAATGAACAACAGCGGGAGGTGAGGCTGGCCTGGGTGCCAATTAGGTAATTCCATGAAGGAAAAGCAAATTTGAAAGAAAGGATGATAAAGTCAGCGAAGGATCTGTTAACATCGATGGACCTGAATGCAGTCTTTAAGGAGCATAAACAGGGTTTTTCATTTGTTTTGTTTTGTTTTTGTTGTATTTTCTTTAAGAATCAGGCTTTACTGTTCTCTGCAAAACATCCTCTGCTCCAATGGTTTTGTTTTTTATTAACTCAGTGGCACTCAGGTTTATTTTCTCTTAGACTAAAGCTGAAAAAACCCATGACTTAACTGAAACTCTGAGTGGTATCAAGCTTTGCTCAGGCTCCAGAAACCCTGGTTATCCTCTTATTATCTTTTCTTGTCTCCCTTTATCTCTCAGTGATAAGAATGGTTATTATTCCTGGACCACTGAGCTAAGAATATTTCAATTGTTTGTTGGTCTATGAGGGCTGCTGTGATTTTGGTGGTAGATCACATCATTCTACAGTAAACAGATAAAGAGGGATGGGAGCCTCAATGTGGTGGGTTACTGGTGAGTTTTAACAGAACAAGAGATCCACGTGATGTTTTTGGACAGTCTCTAGAGATAAGACCATGAAGGTTTCTCCTCAGAGTGGATGCCCATTTAGTTTGGAGAAAAACTGTTCTTCTCATGGTGCACTGCCCAGCCCTGGGGTGTAGTTGGGGTGAATGTATTTGTTCATCACTTTATATAACTCTCTCACATCTACATCTGGCATCAGCCACAAGGTTTGATTTGATTATTTTTTTTCCTGCGGCTCTTAACATAAACGGAACTGACATAGAGGTGCTGCAGGTGAAATCTTAGGGCCTTTCTAGAATACCCCTGGTGACAGCAGGACTGGGGAGTCCAATGCAGATCTATTAATTTTGTATCACTTCTGCATCAGCCACAGCCTTGGGGAATGTTCCAGGGTGGACTGGAATAGGCTGAGATGGGAGCAAACCGGGGCATGGCTCAGACAGACCTCATTTGGCTGTGGCTCTGCCGACAGACAAAAGCGGTTTTCTAGAAGATTTTGTCATTGGTGTGACTCAGCATCATTAAACTTGAAAGCAATGGCCAAACTGGTGATCAAGAAAGAACCTGAGGACCATCTCTCAAAGTCTGATGGTCTATAATAAGTCAGGGTGACATCCAGATGACTCATGTTCTTGCAAGTTTTCGAGCCAATGTTTTTCAAACACAGAAGGCATTTGGATAAGCTTCTGAATTGGACCCAACCTTCCAATGGTTTGAGGTTCACCTCTTACTATTTTCTGTTCAACTTAGGCAAATGCTTGAATTTAGGGGAAAAAAAAAAAAGGACTTAGTGTGTAAACATTGAGCACTTTGTTTAAATATTAAGCATTAAAGTTACATGTTGGTTTTTTCACTTGAGCATGGAAATACCTAACTTAATTTGCAAAAGTGTGAAGGCCAAATCAATTTTGGGACTGGATTGAGCTCAGCTCATTGCTCTTATGCTGTGTGTGTGTTCTTTAGAGTTATAACTCCAGTGTTTGCAATTTCACTCTGTGCCTTGAAATAGTCAATATTTGGGATGAAAGAGAAATTATTTGCAATTGTAATGTTCCAGTGGTAGGAAATGAAACTGATAATGTCTGATTGCATTTGAATAAGCACAGAAGAACACAAACCTCCAGTTCTGTAAAGGCTTTTGTGTGTAAACAAAGCTCTGCACCCTGCAAGAAGCAGCACTCATAAGGTACATATTAAGGATGTACATACACCTTTACAAGACTGGGGATGTAGATATTCCCCCTCTGAGAGCCAAAAAGAGTACAAAATGAAAGTATAGACTTTGCCACTGTGATGTTTGGGGAATTTTGGAAAACAAGGAACTATTGCCTAAACCCTTTCTCCTTGTTGAGGCTTGTGGTTTATCCTCCTCCCTCCTCCAACAATTACAGTTTCTCAAGAGCATCCTAAGAATTGTTGAGTAAGGTCATTTATCTAGCATGGCTTTCCCTGGAATTGCTTTTCATTCTGGCTGTCACAAGGGTTTGATGCCGGAAACTGCCATAATTCTTTACAGAAATGACTTGCTAACACTGAGCTTGGATGTGGATGCTTGGAGACAGCTGGCTGGAGAGAGGAAAGGCCTTGTCCCCTGTGAAGAAGCCATAGCCTTGTTCAGTTCATCACCTCTTTGCTTGCCATGTCAGTATCCAAAGAGAGAAAACATTTCTGCAAATGAGATCAGGAATGACAGCAAAATGAAAAATCCCCCTCATTTAGTTGGAATAGCATCCAGATCTACCCAATTTGCTTAGATGTGCCTCTTTCTTAGCCTGTTTGCTGCATGCTCTGTGTGGATTCAACATAACTGACTCTGTGATAGAGTAAGATTTGCCAAAGCAGACCTTCCAGTGCTGCCAGCAGGAGAAAACGTGTCGGTGCAATTTGTAAAGAGGACTTTTCCAGCTCAATGCATTTTCCAGAGATGCCTTTTCTACCTTTCACCCTTAACCAAGTGCTTTGCCACAAGCTGTTGTGTCTCCTGCAGGGTGATATTGTTCTCATGAATGCATCCATCTTTCAGTATGTGGGAATGCCCAGGAATGAGAGCTGAATGGGGAGTGAGGTTGTGAGTCAAGGACTTGGACAGCTTTAGCAGCACATACCATTAGGTTTCCTGTAACCAGTCTGTCATTCAAAGGCATCTTGGGTTGTTGGTGTCTGAACGTTGCACCCAGGTGGTTTCAGCTCTGGATGTGTCAGAAGCAAACAAATCCCCTGTCATTTGTCTGGCTGCGGTTGTTGCACTTTTAGGCAGCTTTAACCAAAGACTCTTTTCCAACTTTTAGGCAGTTTTGACCGAAGACTGTTTTCCATTCCTTTGCCCATTCTCAGCTGCAGGTGTTTCTCAAGTTCTGGGCTTCATGATTAGTTTGAGGTCGTGGCTGTTTGCTTGCAAGTGGTGAAAGGCACAAAAGCTGTCAGTCCCCAGATGGTCAGTGAGCCACAGATTCTCCCTGTGTGTCTGAGTGAGCCACATGGATGGCTTCAGCTTTGGGAGCCTGAGGCCCCAAGGCTCCTGCACTGGTCAAAAGGAGATGGATGAGACAAAGTTAGGCTCCTGCTGGCTTTTCTGGAGGGTGAATCACTATGTAAATGTATACATATACACATACATATATATATATATAAAAATATCTGTAGAGGAAACCCAGGAAGATTAACCTGACAAAATAATGGATGCCCTGTGTGTGCACCCATCACCATCACCCATCCAGCTGTGCCTTGAAGCCACTCTCCAGCGTTCGAGATGACTCTGCAAGGTGCAGGAACCAGAGCCTGTCGCTGGGAGGGAGCCATGCGTGCACTGCAGCTGTCTGGACCGTACCTATTACGTGGATAAGCAATCAGATCCTGTCTCCAGGGCTGTCAATCTGGAACCTTTCACCAGCACTAAATTCACTTTAGAAAAATAAAATAGAGAGACAGAGAGATTAGTCAGACTTCTAAAATGCTTCGAGAAACTTTAATGTTATTATCTAAGCAGAAAGTTATCCAGCAATTCCTCAGCTATTTAACATAATAGGCAGTTGCTGACAAACGACGTTATCGAGAATACGCTCCTGAGTGAGGAAGAATGATACGATCTTGCCTAAATTGTATTTTAACAAACATGCCTATCTAACAATTAAGCTGGAGCAATTTTACTTTAATAGATGCTTTTGCTGCTTAATATAGAAATTTACATGTTCATTTGTAGCCTCCAGAGATCACACAGCTGCCAGACTCCCAGCTGCCACCACCCCATTCCTCCCCCTCCGACTTCTCTCGGCTTTGGCTACGAGCACTTGATCTAACGAAGCACTTTAAAATACAAATCCCACTGTTTTCTTGGCTGTGGAGCTGAGCTCACTGGGCTGTATTTGAAATAGGCTGCCTGCCAGCCAGACACCCTTACTCACCTAAGCTAATTTTATTTCATCTGATGGCAAAATAGCCATTCCCCCTCCCTCCTTATCAGAATCCTGGTGCGTTACACGTAAAGCTATGAAAGCCCCGAAAGGGCAATCCTCTTCCACAGAGCTGTCCCTTCACCCTAACCCTCCTCCTGAGGGGTTGTGGGGTCAGGACTGTCCTGCCTGGGGTCAGCTCTGATGCTGTGGGGGACAGTTTTGGGCAGGATGGGCAGGAGAAGGGGCAGTGGCTCCTCAGTTGAAACTATGCCATGCGATTCATGAGGTATTTCCCAGATAAGGAGCTTACAGTGGGAGGTGGCAACAGGCAACTTGGGCGCTGGCAGCATTTTTCCATTCTCCAGTTACTCTGTAGTTCAGCCTGGGACAGGCGCGAGCCTGATGTAATACGCTGTGTGCTATTTCAAGGAGACAGAGCCCATGTCCTTCAGGCCAGGCCTCGGAATGTTTGGGAGATAAGAAATCCCACTCTGAATGTTCCTTACAGCCTCAGATGAGAGAAGTAGGTAGTGCTTCCTTTTAACTCTGCCGGTGAAATACGGTTGTCCCATCTAAGCTCCCAGAACTGGGGGCCCTTGGCATTCCACAGGCACACACACTGACTTTCTGGGCGTGGATCTAGCAGGTGACAGGTAGGAATGGATGCATGACTGGTAAAGGAAATTTGGTGGGAAAACGTGGAATCCATTCCCTGGGGGTGCCACCCCAAAAGCCACACTGTGTTGCAGGCACTTGGTCCGTTTTCCCTTTGGGATAAACAGCAGAGGGCTTTGGTTTGCCTTTGGTCTCACCTGTTGTTCTGTCATGTGGATGAACCTTCTGGTCCCTGTGCTGGGCACAGCTGGATATGGGGTGGAGACTGGCTCTGATGATGAAGTTCCTCTAATGCAGGAACCAGCAAAACTATCCCAAAGTAACTTGCACCTTCCAGCCATGTGAAAAAAAGCCCAAATACCTCCATGAAATGATTTGGTGGGAATAACTCTGTGAGCTACAGACAAAAGGGCATTTTCTCCAGTGTAAATCAATTTATGTTTTCCAGGGATTTGGCCTAGAGCTCTTTTCTGACTTGCATACCATTGTGTCACTTTTGTAAAACATTGTCAGAGATAATTCATCGTGGATTACCTTGTAGCATGATCAGCTGTCCATAGCATAACATGGGGCATCCAAAAAAGTTATTACCTCCCCCTCACACCTCACACTTGCTGAGTGATAAACCTCCTACCAAAGGTGCCTGTGAGGGTTGGAAGGCCAGGGAATATATTCCATTTGTTTTTTTCATTTGAAACAAAAGCACTTAGATATCACCATAATCAAGGAGGGAGGCAACACCACTCCACTTGGCAAACAAACTTAAAATAAGAGCACTTGCTGGAAAAAAAAATAGTTTGTCCTGAAAAAGAGACTGAGTGCATTGATAGTGGAGCACAATCTGAGCAGTGCTTCCTGCGTGGCAAAGGGAAGGAGCATCCTCCCTCAGTCTGGAGCTGAGCTCTCTCCTGCAAGGTGATAAAAAATAGCTCAAATTAGAATCAGGATGATGGAGGTATTCAATGAATTCAGGAAATTTCTACCCTCCCAGAGAGAAAAAGATGAAATATCTTCTGATGTAGCTTTTGGAAGACAAGGAGCTACCCCTGAAAGAAAAGATTTCTGGGCTGCTCCAAGGACAGGCCAAACATCACATTGACATGTTTTTAATGAACATCTTTTCCCCAGTCTCCTGGAAGCTTCCCAGAGATGAACCAAAATGCCCTTGCAGAGAACAGTCAGTGCTGCAAGTCATGGAATGGTTTGGATTGGAAGGGACCTTAAGGATCATCTCATTGCAGGCCCTGCCATGGGCAGAGACATCCTCCACTGTGGAAGTCAGGAGTGGAAAACTAACTTCCAGAAAGTACCTTGGACCAGCAATTCAGCCAAATACGGAGGTGTTAATGCAGGCAGCAGTGCCTGCAGGGTTGAGGAAGATGACTCTGGAAAGCATCTTCCAAACCACACCCAAAGAGGGAAAGCAGAACCTCAGATAAACAGAGACTTGGAAATATTTCTTTCTCTCTAAGATGTATGCTAAGAGGAAAGAGGCTCCTGCAGATCTTGAAAAGATTTCAGCTGACAGAAGAGTTCTGCTGATGTTTGATGCAATGGCCTCTTGTCCTTGCCACCTTGTAAAGTGCCTCTCCCTGAAGATATGGAGGGCATCCAGTTAGACAACAATTTTTGTGCAGCTCCAAATAAAGCATTGAATGTAGGTGTTCAGTGCTATAAACATAAATCGAGGTAAAGTTGGTCTCCAAACTTCATATCGAGTGAAAAACTGATTCCCATCACTGTGAAAAGTTGGAACTGAAATATTTGGACTCTTTCAAAAGCTTTTGTTTTCTCTTAGTTTTCATCTCTTTTGGCCAGAACTATTAGCTTAATATTATATAGATTCAAGAGGAACTGTGAATGGTCCAGAATTCCAGTTACAGCTTAAAACTCCCAACAAAACCAAAGCAAGACCCCAAACCTACCTTAAAATAAATTCCCCCAGGTGTAGCTGCTTCTGAGCAAGGGCCAGGTGCAGGACAATGGCCAAGGTTGTGATGTTCTAGTGCTGTCAATATAAAACCATGACTTTTTTTTTCAGTTACTCATGCAGGCTGAATTTTTTCCTTCTGGTTCATCTCTTTAAACATTTGAGCCAAAGTCATCTTCTCTTTCCAGGAACAAATTGGGAGGAAATTATTTTGTATTGCCCATTAAAAAAAAAAAAAGACAAAACCAAAAAAAAAAAAACCCAAACAAACTCACAGCTGTTTGAATGTGAAACTCTCAAACATCCACACAAAAATACTTGACATTTGTTGATAGGACGTGGGGCCTCACTCTTGTGACGTACATTTCTCTCATCCTAAATCTGCAGCTAATCCTCCAACTGTGCATTGTTGCCTGGTTTTGGAGCCCCTGCTCCTGAATTATCAGCGCATGGCAGAGGAAGAGCCTCCTGTCCGTGTTCACGTGCCAAAACGAGCTTCATTTGCTCCGCAGGGTCTCTCAGGGATGTGTGCATGGAGTGGGGCAGCCCTAAGGACGAGGTGGTAGCAGAGCACGTGATTGTAGCGTTGGTGATGCTGCTGTACCGCGGGGAACAAATTTTGGTCAAACATAATTCATAGATTTCCTAATCACTGCAATCCTGACTTTGCAGCCTTATGAATTTTCTCCCATCTGTGGTGGTGTAATTCAGTGCTGTAATTGCAACAGATGGCTGGGCTTTTAAACCATGATGAGGCAAAAAACCGAAAGAGGAAAAAATGGAGAGTCTCGGGGGCTGTAATGTTATGCACTGTGGGAATCATCAGGCTCTGATGTAGATTTACATTTGGATATCAGATGCAATCTTCTTACCCACTATTGTAAAGATCTCTGCTGATATTTTTTGGTAGCCCACCGTTCACTACTTTCTCTTAGGTAGTAGCCACTCATTGCTGCAATAACTCTTAGAGCTCTGCCATGGCAGCTTCGTGTGGATCAACACCACCCTTAACCTACACAGAGCACAGGAGGCAGGTCTACATTTGTCCTTCTTGCAGACTGCCAGCTCAGGATAGCTGGTGCAGGTTTGGAGGAAGGAAATTTATCTTTTCCCCCAAATCTTTGCTTTAATTTACTTTGTTCTTTAGGGGAGACTCACGTTACCTTTGCAGAAAGCTTCAATTTCCATAAACCTGTGCAATTCCTGGCTTCACAGCACCAGGAATGTCAAAATGTCAGGGGCTGTTTGGGTGATGTCAGAGTTAACCAGGGGCAAGGCATAAATCCTAAGAAAAGTGTCCTGCCCTCCTTTGAAGTTTGAAGAATCATGGAGAGCCTACAGCAGAGGCAGCAAAGCATCTGAATTTTATCTGGACATCTGCAGATGGTCCCTCAAACAAAATTCTGAACTTCTGGGGGGTTGTAAATGATCTAAGGAAAATGTCCTTATTCTCATATAAGGATAAGCAAACTAGAGAAAACAAGAGAACAAAGGTAGGGAGCAACCCCTCACTCCCAAGTGTTGGGAAGAAGCGTTCCTGCCCCAAATTATGTCTGCCCATCATAATTATCATTAAAATACATTTTACAGAAAGGGTCTGCATTTACCTTTGCAGAGCAATTGCCGAGGAGTGACAAATTGGTTAAAGATTACAATTTTTCTTACCATTAATCAATCTTCTCCCAGGCAACTGGTGATAGGACAAGGGGAAATCAAGTTGCACCAGGGAGGTTCAGGTTGGATATCAGGAAAATTTTCTTCGCTGAAATAACGGTTAAACATTGGAAAAGGCTGCCCAGGGGAAGTGGTGGAGTCACCGTCTTTGGAAGTGTTCATAAAAGGAGTGGATGTGGCACTCTGGGATATGTTTTAGTGGGCAAGGGAATGTTTGGTCAAAGGTTGGACTTGATCTTGGAGGTCTTTTCCAACCTTAATGCTTCTGTGACTCTAAGAGAAACTTTGGGCTGATGTTACCCACCTTCTGATATGGGTCTATCGCTCTCCTGTGCTCTGCCACAACTGCAGAGAATAATAAAGCCAACATCATTATTTTAAAGAGGTGGCTTTTTTGGTTTTTTTAAAATAAATACAATCACTTGAATTTATCATCAAAGCTGCCTGTGACATCCTTTTAATCTAGTAATGGTATAACTCTCTAACAGTCTATTGGAACACCAGCATGAGGGAAGGAGACAGGGCTGGAGAGCCGGAAAATGCGCTCATCCCTAATGTAATTATTAGTACTTCCAAATAACTCGTTCAAAAAGAGGGAGAGTCAGTTGCTGACTACATGTTCAAAGTTTTTTTCCCACCTTGGGATCCATTTTCATCCCTGGTGGAGGTGTGGAAGAAAGGAAGTCAAAGCAATGACATAACTTCTGCCTTTCGCCCTTTCTGGGAAAACATCCTGTTACACCTAATATCCTTCACAGCAATCCCTTGGTTGGCCACAACCCAGAAAACTCCTGCTGAGGCCAGAGCCTTGCGCACTGCAGTCGAAGAGGTTGGGAACAGCCCCTTGTGAGGTGTGGCTCTGACTCACCCTCGCTGTTTGTGCCACTTGCTGCTGCTCACCCATCCCAAAACACATCCATGGAGCGGCGCCTTTGGCCACCTGCTCCTGCAGCCGAGCCTGGCGCCTGTTCCAGCATTGTCCCCTGTGCCTGGACCTGCTCCTGTGCTGGCTTTCCTCTTCAGTTTCTTGAGTCCCTTCCCCTCCGTCATCTCTGGCCAAAAACTTGGATGGGTGCCACTCCAGAGTGTCCGGGTGGGAGGCAGAGGTTTGACTGGACACCTCTGTGGTGTAGGACAAGGGGAGAGGTTGGCAGTGTTTTATCTGCTCCCTGTTTTGGGCAAGGACTGGCAAACCATCATGATGAATTCAGGAGCTGCCCTGGAGTCTCTGTTCTCCCTTCCCCTGTCCCATTTGGGCACTGCTCTGAAATTTAGGGACAGAGTGCTTCTTATATGTTGATATTTTTTTAACCTGTTAATAAGCACAGGAGGAAATCAGTAACGGGAGACAGTTGGGATTATTTTTGAACCATGTTTTATTCCCTCAGTCAACTATAATGGGACTGCAGGAGGCTTTATGAGGAGCTGTAAAAACTCACTGCTGAGTGTGGTGGTTTAATGGTCGCAGGGACTTTCAGAAAAGAAGATAGTTTATTTTTATGGAGCATCCTTAAAAAAAAAAAAAAAAGGAAGGAAAAAAAAGTTAGGAAAAATTTTACAGGGAGAAGGTAAAATAGGCAGGGAGTGCTTCCAGGGGCTGGATGCTGATTTGCAGGGAGAAAGGGCAAAGTGGTACCTAAAGTGGTACCATTTACAAATGGGAAGGGTGAGGGGGGTAGAATGGAAACTGAGAGCAATGGAAGAAGGAAAATGATTGTGGAGGAGTTGGACAATGCAAGAATTGAAGGACGCAATTAGAGAACGGGAAAGAAGAGGAGAGGTGAATGTTAGATTTGGGGCTGGATGTGGAAGAACAATTTTTGGCAGGAGTGGAGAAGGATGGGGTCAGTGAGAAGTGGCTGCTGAGAGGTGGGGGAGAGGCCAGGGCTGTGAGAGAAGGGAGGGTGGCTAGGAGAGGGGTTTTCCTGACAGAACTGGTGGTTTTCTATGCCTCTTCTGAGGTGATGGTTGTACCCTGGTATGTGATTCATGGGAACTTAATAATATACAATTCCAAAATGAAGTTTACTGGTCACGCCACTAGTTTCTGTACCAGGAATGTGGTTTCCAAAGATGATCTCTTTATGGGATTTACATGGAAAGAAAGGTTGATAAGCAGAAGACGACCCCTCAGGTAGACCAAGCTTCCAGACTCTTCTCTCAGAGATAAGAAGTCAGGACTCTCAAAAATAGTCCTTTCTGGGTCTAATCCTAAGTGGTGAAATGTCTTCAGCAACGTGCCTTGTGATGACAAATGTCACAGAAAGGCAAGAACACTTTTGAGCAAACAAATTTTCTTGTATCCAGAATAAATGAGAAACTGGCTCTTGTAATCCCACTGAGCACTCAAGCCAGGAATATCCAAGCACCAAGTCTTGGCACGTAGCAGGATTGGAAGGACACAGAGATGTGGTACCTCCATCTAGGCACCTCCTGCTCTTTTTTATTGGATAAGAATTTTTCCTTCCCTATGGGGGTGGGCAGGCCCTGCACAGGGTGCCCAGAGCAGCTGTGGCTGCCCCTGGATCCCTGGCAGTGCCCGAGGCCAGGCTGGACAGGGCTTGGAGCAGCCTGGGACAGTGGGAGGTGTCCCTGCCATGGCAGGGGGCAGAAGGGTTGGAATTAGATGGTCTTTAAGGTCCGTTCCAACCCAAACCATTTTAGGATTCTGTGAATCTCCCATCATCTCCAAGTCAGCAACCAACAACTCATCTGAAATGCAGCACCAGAGTATTTCAGTTGCAACCTGTGTCCACTCCTGTTAGAAGCTGGTGTTAAGCCTTGATAATGCTGCCCCTCCCTTGGAGTCCCTGCTGGCCTTGGAATGATGTAGAAATAGGGAGGTCTGAAGCCATTGGCAAATTGAGACAAGAAATAATTTCCGTTCCCCTGAAGAATGCAAGTGAATGAATTTTATGCAGATTTTATATACCAGGTTTAAAAGAGCAACACAACCCCCTCAACCAACCAACCTAAATCCCCAAACAAACTCCAGGATGTCTCATGAGTGGGGAAGGAAAGAGTGAGAGAAAATACCAAGGAGACTAAAGGCTGAAGAGCTTTTCTTCCTTGCTCTGAAGAGGAGCAGCGTAGGTTTAATGGTCTCAGGAGGAGGGATAAGGAAGCTCCAGGCAGCAGAAGTAATTATAGTAAACTGTTGTGGTTTAACCCCAGCCAGCAACACGGCCCCACACAGCCTCTCCCTCCCAGCCCCGTGTGGGGATGGGGGAGAGAATGGGAAGAGGAAAAGTGAGAGTGATGCCTTTTTTGGGCTACCTAAAAACAGAGGCCAGACAAGATTAAGGGAATAAAAAGCAGGTATATTTATGAAAGGGCCTTCAGGTACATTTTGGGCAGACAAAGCCCCCCAGGGGCTACACCCAAAATGGACAAAGGGTCACAACTTTTATAAGTTTGGTCTATTTACATATTGGGGGTTAATCTTCCAATTACAGCTTCAGGTAATGAAGTCATTTACCCCAAGTTTGCTCCCCCCAACTCACTTTTGTTTCCATCTCTCAGTGCCTGAGGCAGTGAGGGGTCCTTGATTGCCAGGCCTGGAGAGGAGCTCATGAGTTGAGATACGGACAGTTGTAGGTAAAGCAAAAGCCATGCAGACAAGCAAAGCAAACTGAGGAATTAATTCCCATCCCTGCAGGCGTTCAGGCATTCCCAGGACAGCAGAGCCCTGGTGTGTACTAGGTGAAGACAAAGTCCATTGCCCTGAGTGTTCCCCTCTTCCTCTTCCTGCCCCAGCAATGTGTGCTGAGCATGGTGCCCTGTGCTGGGGGTACCCCTTGGGATGTGTCCCCCAACTCCCTGTGCACCCCCACTGGTGGGGTGAGAGGCAGAAAAGGCCTCTGTGGAAAGAGTAAAAGTATTGAAAGGCCTTGCTGGGTAATTGCTGCTCAGCGATAACAAATAAAAAAAGTTTTCCCTGAGTTATTGACACTGCTTCCAGCACAAATCCAAAACATAGCCCCACTCCAGCTACTATAAAGAAAATTAACTCCTTCCCTAGGCCAAACCAGCAGAACTGTGCAGAAAGTCAGCTGTTCTGAGAGGGGTTTTGTTTGGACAAATTGTCAGCGAATATTCTTAACTTTTTCTTTTGATCCTGCCAGACAGAATTATTTCCTACAGAGTGAAACCCTTGACAGCCCCAAGCTTTCCTTGGGGTGCCACAGGTTCCCTGCCAGCTCGGTGCCTTTGGGGAGCCTCATGCAGGGACACCCAGGAGGAGCCAGATGGACGAGGGGTGAGCCGTGGTACAGCCATGGAAGTGCCTCTGTGGATTTCCATTCAGTGTCATTTTGCTGAGATGAACCACTGGGAAAGAAAATTAAAGAAAACAAACAAACAAACAAAAAAAACACCAAAAAAACCAACCAACCTATAACAACAACACCAAAAAACAACCAAACCAAACCAAAAAACCCCTCAAAACCAAAGAGGACCGAAACAAAAAAGAAAAACAACACCAAAAACAGCCCAACTCCTTCCCCCCAAAACAAACAAAAAAACCAAACCAGAAACAAAACCAAAAACAACACCAAAAAAAAAAGGGAAGAAACTCTCCAGGAGAGCGGCACTGTACTCCTCTGACCTGCTTCCCACCCTGGTGTGTGCCTCCTTCTACCATAGGCATTAAGGCTGTAAAAGCTTATTATCAAATCAATTCTGCTCCTACTGGGACTGGGGAGACCAGGAGTGTGCCTTGAAATGCCTCAAATCTTGCCCCTCCCTGATGATTTGCAAAGTTTAATTTCTGTAATGGGCCCTGGTGACAGAGGCATTCACTGTTTTTCCAACAGGAATTGCTGAATGTATGAATGACTCATTCTGGAGGCGGGAGATATAATGGCAGCCTTCGATATCCTGATCTAAGGGTGGGGAGGTTGTGTGGGAGGGGAGGAATGGGATACTTTAGGTTAAATTATCCACCTTGCTTCCCCTTCATCAGGCAGCCCCTCCTTCTCTCGAAGTCCCTTCCTGGCCCGGGATCAGGATAATGCTGGAAGAAGGAAAGGGAAGGCTGAGGGACCTCCTGTGGGAGATGAAGTTTATAATATATGCATTTGCCTGGAAATGCCATAAGAAATTAATATTACAGAAACAGTGGGACTGCATTAATATTTTAATATTAAATGAATATTTAATTTGAAAGCTTTGATTTGAAAGTGAATGAGACAGCCATGACATGAACAGTCGTGCTGTTCCTGTTAAGAAATGTTAATGATTTATTGACAATGTCGGTAGCAATAACTTTACACTGTTTCAGTTACATAATGCCTTTGAAATATTGGTAAAGTGATTACTGAGAACAAAAAGCAGGCTGGCTTCTGCAGCCCTTTTGGGAAGGGCCTCTGTTAGAGAAAAGTTGTATTTCCTGCGGAAAGAGGATCCCGCCCTGTCCCTCAGAGCTGGGCTGGCTGGGGTTTTGGGCCTCCCTCTCCCCAGCATCAGCATCCAACACCAGTCTGGGGCATCCCTCTGGTCCGGGGTGCTCTGGCAGTGCTCCCTGAAGGTTAGGGCTGATCCTGGAGGAGCCGAGAGCTTCTCAGCACCAGTTTTCTCAGCCAGCTTCCCACAGTCCCTCCTGCCCTGGGCCTTGGCGCCTCTAAAAGCCAAAAATGCCTTGCCTCCAGGGTTTCTTGTGGCTGTTCTGGCTGAAGACAACTCAGGGCTATCTGTTAACTTTCATGTACTCAGTGATCTTCAACATCAAAAACATCTTAATAGCTCGAGCAGGTTTATTTGGTACATTTTAAAGGGCTGTTGAAGCTGTACCTGTAGTTTCTGGGAGCTCTCTTTGGGTTTTACTCTGGGAACAGGAACACAAACAGGGGTGTTGCCTCATGAGCATCTTGAGTTTAATCTTAAATTACAGCTGAAATGAGAAGTCCTGGGCTGAATAGGGCTCCAGTGAGCCTGAAGTAGGTGCCTACGGCCTATAGGCTTTTGTTCCAAGGAGTCTGCCTGTATTTTTTAGGCCCCTTGAAAACTCTTAGAAAAAGCTCTCCTCTGCAGAATAAATAGGGATATGGAATATTTTTGTGACATGGTCTGTTACCAATTAGCTCAGAACAAGGAAAATTCATCTAAAAAATAATTAAAGAGACACTTTGGCATGGTGTCTTGAAAGCTGTACCATGCTGTAGGTTCCCAATTCCAGAAATGTGTTTCTTCTTAAGGCCAATCTTTGCAAAAAATTAAGAGAAAAATGAAACCTAAATTCACAATGCGACCCAATCTAAACAGACAGAGTGCTTTTTCTTCCCTTTCCCCCCCCTTTTTCTCCTCTCCCTCTCTTAATTTCATGCTGTTGTTACAATCAGCCTTAGTAAAAGAAAGCTGGTGGAATGAGGAAACAAAACCCCAATATAGGATGCGGTTTAAAGAACTGGTTCTTGGGCCTGCTAATCTTTCTCAATTTTCAATCGCATTTCTCTGATGGCAGCCTTGGTAAATTTTGTGTTGGCAGAAAATGCTACACATGGGATGGAGGCTTGAAATTGTGTCATAAATGTCAGCATGGGTTTTTATCTGCTGCTTCTCTGCCCTGGGCCCTCTGAATCACAGAATGGTTTGGGTTGGGAGAGACCCTAAAGATTATCTACTTCCAACCCCTCTGCCGTGGGCAGGGACACCTCCCACTATCCCAAATCCTCCAAGCCCTGTCCAGCCTGGCCTTGGACACTTCCAGGGATCCAGGGGCAGCCACAGCTGCTCTGGGCTCCTTCTGCCAGGGCTTCACTACTCTCTAAATAAATAATTTCTTCCTAATATCTGATCTAACCCTATTCTTTGTCAGTGTGAAGCCATTCCCACTTATCCTGGCACTCCAGATCCTTGTCAGAAGTCTCTCTATGTTCCTTTTTGGCCCCTTCAGGCCCTGCAAGGCCACACTGAGGTCACCCCAAAGCTTCTCCTCTCCAGGATGAACATTCCCAGCTCTCCCAGCCTTTTCCCCCAGCAGAGCTGCTCCATCCCTCTGATCCCCCTGTGCCTCCTCTGGATCTCTCCAGCAGCTCCAGCTCCTTCCTTCCCATGCTCAAGGTGATTCTAGGTGGTGTTTTGAAGAGTGGAGGCCCTTGATTTTTCCAACAGATGGGGTCACAGGAGGCAATCAAAAAGGATCAGATCAGCTCCATCCCCTGGTCCAGTATAGCCATGGTTAGCAAAGGCCAGCTCTCACTGTGACCTGGTAGAAAATTAGCACGGAATTCGTAAATGTCACCTCCCATTTAAATTCTTCACTTCCGCTGACATAACTGGAAAAGTAGGCACCAGCATAGCTTGATTTTGTTTGATTTGTCCCAACCTGAGCAGCAGGAACTCATCACCCCACTCACCTTTAGTGAGAGAGTTCCCCACATTCCCCATGAAGCCATTGCTGTAAATTCCACAGGCAGCTTTTCCTATTAAGAACTGACAATGCACCCCTTGCCACAAAGCTTGCACTGAATTGGAGCCCATGACATTTTAAGGGCTGAAATATTGTGAATACTCCTAACAAAATTGATTTCATTTGTCAATAAAAAGCCTCACTGTTTTTCATAGCAACCGCTCAGTAAACTATTCTGACAACAACTCAAGGCTGATCAAATTAAAATCAGCCCCAGCCTTTTTTTAGAGATGAGCTGATCTGAAAAGTTTTGGTATCCTAGAAAGAGTTGCTAACCTTTCTGGGCAGGTCCTATAGCATTTAATAACAAAGGGTACCTTCTTGTATAAATATTATGAACTATGGAATTTAATGAGATTTGTATTGCACTATAGAAATGTGCTTTGGAGAATTAATTTTGAAGTCTGTAGGTTTAAATGTTTTCTAAAAATAGTACTGAATATATACAGGGCTTTGTGCCTCTATGTCTATTTAGTTGGGGAGAATGTTTTCATGTATTATTTGGTGCACTTTTCATTTTCCTCATCCCTTTTTAAAGCATTGGTGGCAAAGGAATGAAAGGAGGCTATTTTTTGCTCCAGGATAAATTTTGATATTTCAATTCCAATTTTTGCCTCCTGAGGAATTTTCTATTTTCTTGAGATTCTTAACCAGGTCATTCACTCACTGATGGGTTTAATTACCTGCCTGAGCAGCAGAGCTGAGCTCCCTTTTCAGCAGCACAGCCCGCGCAGCGTGTCCAATTCTGCACACAGATGTGCTCGTGCAGTAACCACCAGCTTTAAAAGAAGGATACAGGAGATCTCCTCCAGCACAAACAAGGCTGTAGCTCTCTCAGATCCAGTTCTCTGCAGCTTTTGTAGCTGTCCATGTGATGTTTTCTGGCTTGCCATGCTGGTGGGCAAACAGGGGCTGACACTCACTGGTGAGCTGTGCTGCATCAGAGGGATCTGCGACGTCTCACTGGAGACCCGGGCATCACCTCCCAGAGCAAAGGGAATTGCTGAAAATGCTGTTAAATGCATTAACAATGAGCTGGGGATAAAGTCAAAACCCTGCTTAGACATCTCGGCTGAGAGTTGCCATACAAGTGCAGCCAGTGGTGGGTCTTGGCTGAAAATGTATTTATACATTTAGACAGATGGAGATGGACTTCACTTGTTTAAACTCAGCTTTAGTGCAGACGAAAGCAATAGGGGGTGGCGGGGAAAGCACAGGCTGCCACCACCCTCACATATGGCAATTGTTTCCTATAAAGCTTGCTATATTGTATTTATTTCATCCCCTGACATATCACAGGAAGCCACCGATGCCAAACTTTTAGCCAAGAAAAACCCAACCTGCAGCTTTTAGCGAGGGCTGTCCTCCAATTTACTTGTGTTTTGTTGTTGGTTTTCTTTTTCCTTCTGCTTTTCATCTGTCTGGTTTCTATTTCCACTCTTTCTGTTCTTCCCTCCTCCGTTTTGTTTTGTCTTGTTTTGTTTTTTTTTACCATGTTTGAGGAATCTCAGTTGCACTGGGAAGCCCAGGAGGTATGAGTGGAATGCTCAGCTTTAATACATCCTTGCCTGAACTCTCTTTTGACAAATCAATTAATATCTGCGTGTTCTGGGGGCAGAGCATTGGGGGGCACGGGAAGATGAAGCAGCTGGGGTGCAAGGCTGGAATGAGGCTGGGGAAGCTTGGCTCGGATCAGGAAAGGAGGGTTGGGGAGGGGCTGCTTCAGGTGCAAGGGGATGGCAGAGAAAGTTATGAGGTGTTTCAGATTCTGGAGCTAAGCACATGACGGCAGAGACTGGCTAGAGCTTCCAGGCAGGCAGGCAGGCAGGCAGGCAGGCAACCACCTTGCTCTGCAGTGCCAGGTCCTGCCTTGCTCTGAGCTCCAGACCTAAGGGATGATCCACAGCTGGCAGAGGTTGGTTCTGATGCCAGGAGTGCTGTTCGGTCCGAGGGAGCCTCCTGTGCCAGCTTGGGGCAGAGGCTGCCCTTGGCTGATTTGTGGGGGATCTCAGGGTGCCAAGTGTGGCGGGGGATCAGCTGTGAAGGTCTGGGAGGGTTTCAGGGAAGGACTTGCCTTGTGCTCTGGGTGCTGTGAATTCAGGACAAGCCTCTCCCTTCAGATCTGCCGCTGAGGGCTGGGAGGGTTCCCCGCTTGGCTCCATCCCTGGTGTGCATGGGACTCCGCAGCTGTGTTTTTCAAATGCCATTCAAATGAAAGCAGAGAGGGGAAATCCCGTTTCACTGGGAATAGCTCTCCAATGCCGAGCAGTTTTTCCTCTGAATTCTGTCTTTTGGCTTCCTTGCTGAAGACTGACACATGGTGTCTTTCTCTTGATCAATTTGTTTATCATTTGCTTGATTATCATCTCCAATAGCAAGACATGGCAGGTCTCTTTTGTTAATCCTGTTAGCACTGGCTTTGGAGCAGAAATCTGGTTGAGGAAAAACATTTGGATATGTTAAACTTTCTTGAAGATGCTGCCTGTGAATACCAAATCATGCATGGCCTGATGTATTTGAATTTTCTAGATTTTTCCTGAGCCTTACATTTCCATCTGTTTGGGTCCTGCTCCTTGACTCACCCTGTGTGTATGTACGTGCCAGCACCAAACTTCCCTCCTGGCTTTCAGAGCAGCTTGTGTGGCTCTTCTGAGAGAGGAACACAAGCATAACCCCCTTCACCTCATCTCCTGGGCCCACCTCTCCCCCAGAGATGCCACTCTGCCCGAGGGAGCCCACCCTGGCGTGGGGGGCTGGAGAGCCACCCCATTGCTTCTCCTGGGTTCCTCCTCCAGGAGAGCTGCTGCTGACCTGGCTCTCATTTATGCTTTTAGAGTGATGTATGGTTTGAGGAAGATGTCAGAGCAGAGCCCTGGAAGAGTGATGACCTCCCATGTATCTTCTGAACAGGTACCCAGACGGCAGAGGCCCCCTGTGCCTTCCCAAGGCAGCCCCCTCCTCTCTCTGCACCCGTGCAAGCTATTTATCTTGTGGGGAGGACATTAGGAGGTCTAGGAGAAGAGTTTAGGCTCCAGAGCTCAGCCAGTCCTTGACCTCTGGGCTGGGACTTGCTGTGGGGAGGTGGCTAATTAACAGTGACTGCAGTGGTGTGGTTGTGTGTGAGTACGCGGGTGGAACATCTGCTGTTGCACCCCGTGTTTGCAAAGCCAGGGGAGCCCTGGGTAAAAAGCACCCCCAGGTTTTTTCAGTTGCAGGGTTACTTGACTGTGGTGCTGTCAGATAGAGCTGATGTTCAGTCGTTTCTCTGACAAATCCTCACAATTTGATCTCGGCTGCTGTGGGGGCCTGGCTACTCCTGTGCATTCCAGAGGTGGATTTGAGGTGGCCCCAGCAGATGTCACGGGGGCTTTTGGGTCCTGTCATGGACACAGCTCTCTCAGGGGAGCCCAGACACAGTGACAGTGCTCAGGGACGAATAAAGCAATGGCTCTGTCCCTCTCCTGCAGCCATAACCAGCTACCAGTGTTTGTAAATCACCAGCTGAAGTCACCAGGAGTTTTCTTCCTTCCTGGACAGTTGACTGCTTGTCTTGTTCCCTATTCCTTCCCAGCCAAGTCCTATTCTCTTCCAGCTTTTGATCCAAGCCCGGAAATAGTGGAGGATGCATGACTTTAAGGTGAGATGGTTTGGGAACCACATAGCACATCTTGCTTTATGGAAAACCAGGGGATCTCCTCATGCACTCCACAGGGTTTTCCCCATTTTTTCATGGAGTCTCCAGAATTCCTCATGGGACAAACAGTGCAGAAGAGATAAACACGGTATTCTGCAGTTCTGGCTCTTACCCTCATGATTTCGTCTGGGAATCTTAAATCTCTGGCTGAGCAGACTTTTAAAAGGGGCGTTATTTTAGGCCTCATAACTGAGAGGGGAAAGTGCGGCAAAGAGGGTTTGTGTCCTTGTTGGGATTTCAAACTTGTGCGAGAGGGGCAGGTGGGTCCGAGCAGTGCTTTTGGCAGAGGGGCAATGCCAGGAGGGGCTGGGGGGGGCGGGTGATGAGAGCTTGTCCCTGCCGAGGGCACACAGGGGTGTCCTGGGCTGGGGGCTGTGGGGCTGGCTGGACAGGGTGCTGTGGGCACTTGCTGAGACCCACAAGGTCCTTCCTCCTCTCAGCACCTTTTTCTTTAGGCTGTGATTTTGCTGCCCCCAACAGTCTGCTGGTTTTGAACCTGCCTGGTGCTCTCCCACATCCAGGTGTGGCCCTGGAGAAGAGGGATGTGACGGGTCTGGTCCAAAACTCACCCTGTGAGACCCACTGGGGCCGCTCCCATAAACCTGGTGCATCTCCATGTGCATATTTGGGGTCACAGGGACATGGTCTTGGAGTGACACCACGCAGGTGAGGTCTGGGTTGTTCCCTCCTCATGCCTGAGCAAGGATTTCAATCAGGGCAGGATTTCAGTGCCAGGATTTCACCTGGACGGCCCATGCTGAGCACCCAGAATTAGAGTACTCAGTCCAAGTCAAAACGGGTCTGCTAATTTAATCAGCATTTACATAGTTTAACTGAAGGTTGTGCCCCTTTGCTTACATCATCTACCATGGCTTATCAGTCTCAACACAATGTAGAACAGAGATTTTTGCCCCACCCCCTGGAATGAATTTCAAGAATGCGGTGAAAAAAATACAAAGAATATGTAACTTTTTCTGGAAATACAATATTTCATGAGGGAAATTTGAAGGATAAAGTAACCGAATTCCAGGCCAACAGACATCAGTCTTGTTAGGAAATACAGCTCTCTGCAGGGCAAAAAAGAGTGGTATGCCAGGTTTAAATAGGAATTTATAGCCACTGACTGCAAATTACCTTATAAAATTACTGAAACCTTCATAAAGTCATCAATTATGCGTTTAGTCTTGATTGTCATTTATTGCACTCCTTAATTGTTCAGTAAACTTTTCTGGATTAAAGGGTATGTTTCAAATTGACATGAGGCTGTTTTATTGATGTAAATTAGCAGAGTATTTTACATAAGGGGCAGCTGAGGGACCAGCAGCAGAAGAGTCTCTTATCCACTAATAAAGGCAACACAGAGCTGGAGTTGTGATTTCAAGTGAGTGGAGTTGTGTGGAATGATCAGTGTGCAGGGAATAGTTATAAACCCTTAAAATCAGGATTGTTGTCAGTACGGAGTGTGACAGTGGAGGCAGAACACAGACTTCTAATCACTCTGTTTAAAACAAGAGGAAGAACAACAGATAGAGAAAACATTGAAAACTCTGCTGGATTTACACTGAGTCCACTTTAGGTCTTCTGTTAAGTCTTTTCCAAGACAGATAGAGCATGCTTCGCATGTTTTCACTGTTGCTTTTTGCAGTTATTAGCATTTCATTCATTAGTGTTTCCTCAGGCTCACAAGGAGCTGTGGCCACATTCCACCCAATGCAACTCCTGTGTCACCGTTATGTCACCAAGCCAGTGGCTCTATTTCTCCTAAAAGGTGCTGCACTTCCTGGGACTCACAAGCCAGGATGCCCAAATCCCCTTTGTTTCGGAGCTATTCTCAGCTCTTTGGGTTTCGTTCCACGCTATTCTGTGGAGGCAGCGTGATTCCGATCATACCATTGCTGATTGCATAAAATATGCCCTGAATCCAACACGTTGTGTTAAAATCTGGTGTCTGGGCCCTGTCTGATTCTGAGCAGAGTAGCTGTTGGATTGTGTTCCAGCCATCCTCAACCCAAGCCAAGTTGAGAGAGACTTGACTGGGATATCGGTGAGGGGTAAAAACCATGAAACCTCTGCTGTGATTGATGGAGTTGTGCACAGAGAGGACAAATATGCACAAATACTTACCCAGAATAGTAGGGCCTCAATTCAGCTGTATCTGGCAGACTTTTCAGCTCAACTTTCAAGAAATATTGTTTTTAATTGACCTTCGTGTGAGTAATTCGAAGAGCCAGTGCCGCTTTTCGCAAGGAGAGTTTCAAGCATGGAAACTCCCATCGTATGTAAAATTAGTAATTTTACTGTATCATGACTGATTAAACCTGATCCCCAGGGAGCCAAAAATAATGCTGTGTGACTTCCTTGCCCAATTAACACAGAACAAATGTGAAAATGTGTACATTACAGCAAATTGTGTGCTAATTGGCCTCAGAGAAATACTAACAACGAGGAAGAAATGGGCATGTAATTTCAAACATATTTGAGAGGTTTCACAGTCTGCTTGCAAATAGGAGGGAAAAAGTCGAAATTTGACAAAACCATTATTTGTTATGATTTATTCACTCAGCTCCAGTCTTGAACCTGGGAGTTATTGGCAGCTTCAGCTAAGATTCCTGCTGAGTATTTCTCCTTATAATGACTCCATACAGCATTTAGCTCAATGCTATTTTTTGGCATAGTGTCATAAATATCTATTTTAATTCTTCTCTCTATATGTGTAACTAGGGTTAGATGCTTTTTTTTTTTTTTTTGCCTTTTTCTCTTGAAAATACCTCTAGATGCAAGACAGTCTCCTGCTCCTTTTCCTGAGGAGAACATCCCACTCAAGTGCAGCAGTGGGATTATTGTCCTTGGGCAGGAACCTCTCTGCCAGGTCTGTACATCATCTAAGTACTGGCTTAAGCAGAGAATAAATGTCCATCTGTGCAGGGGAGAATTTCATCTGATCAGGGGAGTAAGATATGACCCGCAGACTTAAGGAATCCAAGATTTACTCACTATTCCTAAAACCAAATCTCTTCCACTTCATTTTCTGTCACATCTAGAGTTTATATATTACATTTTCTCTATGGTTTTGCTATGTTTTTGGAATAAAATGGATTGAAGATGCAATTTGTGGGCTAGAGGTAAACCCCATCTTTCCATACTTTCTTCTGTCTTCCATAAGTACAGAAAGCAGAGCTCTGGGCTTTTCCTCTGCAGCAGGAATTTCCCAGAATTTGTTACCGGAGCTGCAGGCTGATGCACTGAAGTGTGATTTGGTCACAGTGAAACCCTTTTTTAAGAGATAGAAGGTCAAGGATGTCCAAAATTAAATGATGCAGTGCTATCAAATTGAAGCATTTCAGTAATTTTCCTTGATGATTTCAGCCAAATCATGATGCCCCTAAGAAACACCACGATTTCACAGAATTAGATTTTTTTTTTTCCCGGAAAAACTGGAACCAGCATTATTGTGAGAGCCTGCTCTCCCAGCCTTGACATGAGCAAAGTTCCCAGGGACCTCAGAGGAGTTGTCATGTGTAGAAAGCAGTGTCCTGGCAGCAGGATTCCTCCTGGTTTAGCTCTTGCTGAAGTTGAACAGGTTCACTTTAAACTTTTGGAGTTTTTGGTTCATTTGCAGTGTCCTCTAGGAGCTGAGCTAGAACAGTGCAGTGCAGCACTTAGCTCTGGTCTTAAATTGTTTCTGCTGAGCAGGCACAGAGACAGAAGTGCCTTTTTCACATCCCTGTGAGTTCTTCAGAACATTTCTAGGAGTTTGTGTTGTTTATTTCCCAGTTAAATATTTCCTCTCGGTTGTTGAGAGGCTTACTGTCTTGGAGGTCTTGTATTAAAAATTTTGTAGACGTTACCAGTGTTTTGTCTTCCTTGTGAGATGAGCTGTGGTGGAGGAATGGGCTGGAGGATAGAGAGGGGCTCTAAGGCTGTGGTTCTGGTTGACTTCTGGTGGGACTTTGTGGATAAACCCAGCGCCCCTGAAAATGCCAATTGTATAACTTGGAGTGTTCAAATTAGTAAGAAACTTAAAAATAACATCTTTTAGAAGACTTGTGAACAGGCAGAAGCCCTTTCTCATTGAAAATTTGGTTTTCACTACTGCTATAATGTATATTTTAAGTGGAAGTTGTCAGAACTAAGCGATGCTAAGAGGGGAGTCCGCAGAAGCAGAAAGATGCCAGTCCTAGGAAAACTCTGGCCCGTGATTCCTGTTGAAAATTTGTGGGAAAGTAAGATGTGACAATCATCAGTTTAGAGATGGATGAAGAGGATGATGTGAGGGGTGTGAGAGCTGAATCACACTGGGTTTGGTGTGACTTAACTTGGTTTCACGGAATTTCTTCAGAGGGGAGCAGTGGCCCGGACACTCCGTGAGTGCCACTGCCAAGTCATTTCCACTGATTAAGGACTTAGAAAAATCCTTTTTGTTGCCATCAGGGGGAGCTTTTGAGATCTTTCAAGAGTGAAAAAAAATATTAAAAAAAAAAAAAAAAGGCGCNAACCTGTCTTCATTTTATGCCAGCAAGTTTATCATTTCCAAGTCAGTTTGCAGCACTCTGTGACATCAACACCAAGCTTTCAAATGTCATTCAGGAAACTTTTAGAACTTACTTGGAGGTTGGAAATCCCACTTTGGCAACATATGCCCTGGGACTCTGGCAGATGAATATGGCAATGGCTAAAACCCCTGTGGGAACCCAAATTGATATATTTAATCTCTGAAATGGGGAGAAAAAAAAAAAAGTCAAGAAAGGGGAAAAAAAAAAATAAAAAAAAAAAAAAAAGGAGGAAAAAAAAAAAGAAAGAAACGTCCCAGCTCAGAAACAGAGATCTACAAACCAGCAAGCAGCCAGGAGCTTACCTGTGGCTACAACCAAGCCAAGGAAACCAGGGGAGCTGAATTCTTTTGGCTGAAAAATTAGCAATATTGAGAGAGGATTTTTTGACTCAATCCACCAATAAAATTATTAATTGATTTTTTTTTAAAATTATTATTTCCAAAAAATAATGCAGGAGCCTTTGGAGCACTCAAAAACCAAATCCTACTCTGTTGCTACAGCTTCTGGAAGGCAAATGCTCTTCAAAAAGCTTCTCTCCTTTTAGCTCCTGATGATTCGATGGGGACCTTTGATGCAACGTTTGGNCCTTTGATGCAGCGTTTGGATTAGCTGCACACAACTGCACTGAGGGGGACCACAAAAGGGGGAGCGTGGCTGATTGCATAACTTTGAGAAAATAATAAGAGGAAAAGAAGGAATTAGAGAGAGAGAGAGAGAGAGAGAGAGAGTGGAAAAGAGAGAAAGAAAGAAAGAAAGCAATTAAAAAAAAATATCTGAGACTCAAGTTTCAAGACTCTTTATGTGCTGCAGAGGAGCATAAGGTTTACCAGCAAAGTGCAACGGGGAGTCTGAGAGGAGAAATAGCTTTCTCTTTTGCCAAGAAAAAAAAAAAAAAAATAGTAATGTGTATTGTGGACCGGGCTGAGAAAGAANTGAGAAAGAAAGCTGGGGAGATTGCAAAAAGGGGGGTGCAAGATTTTTGTCACATTGATCCATTCATCTTGGTTGTCTTCTTTAAAAAAAATAAATAAGGGGGGGAGTGATAGGGGGAAAGAAGAAGAGAGGAAAAGAAGGGGGGAAAAGGAAAACAGCAAAAGTGTTTGAACCTCTGGAGCTATCTGCTCCTTCAAGCTGATTGATTAGTCATGATCCCTGCAGTTTTAATGGGAATCATTCAATTGGGAAGGTGGAGCACCCTAGAGTAGATTAGCATATTCTTGTTTACTCATCTTCTGAGGGGCTTTTTCTCTTTTCTTTCATTTTGTGGAGAAGAAGGGAGGGGGGGAGGTTGGGGGAAAGGAGGGGGTTGTGGCTTATGTTATAAAGGAGGCCAAAAAAATAAATAGATTAGAGCATCTTTTGGGGGGAGGGAAATCAGTGGGTCTGAGTCTTGGAGAAAGCTGGGGGGTTGTTTTGGTTTTTTGTTTTGTGTGTGTGTGTGAGTGTGTGAGTGTGTGGTTTTTTTAAGAAGAAAAAAATAAAGGGAAGAAAATTCAGCAGAGAAAAGAAGAGAGAGAGGAGTTCCAGCTGTGGAGGAATAGAGGAGAAGAAGACAGATAGAGAAGGAAGAACAGAGAAATACATTTCAACCAAGAAGGAGTTTTGATTTATTTGATTTTTATTTGTTTTAAGGAGAAAAAAAAAATCTATAAGCAGGAAAAAGAAAGAAAGAAAAAGAAAAAAGAAAAGAAAAAGCAACTGAGAAGGGTTATAAAAAGAGCAAATACCAAGAAGGGTGAACAAGAGAAGAAAGTCAAGGCAAGGAGGAGCCCAAAGCTGGCAGATCGGGAGGATTTGCAGGGGAGAAGGGGGGGGAAGATTGGAAATGCAGCTCTGGAGTTTGCTGCTGCCTCTTGCGCTTCTCTGTACAGCCCTAGCCAGTGGACCCGAATGTGGGATGGACGAGCGCTCCCGCAGGGCACGAAGGGACACCAGGCACAGCCGCCAGCTCCTCCACACTGCCCCGGGCACCTGTGCCACCAGGTTAGCCCGAGGAAGGCGCTCCACTGCTGGGCTGGAGCCTGGGCATGTCCCCCGCAGGAGGCAACAGCGGGAGGTAAAGGACGAAGAGGAGTCCCTTACCCCGAGCAGGGCGCTCTATTTCAGTGGCCAAGGTGATCGGCTGCGGCTGAAGGCAGACGTTGAGCTGCCCCGAGACGCCTTCACTTTGCAAGTGTGGCTGAAAGCCGAAGGCGGACAGAGATCCCCGGCTGTCATTGCAGGTAGGTCTGGCCGTGCCTGCGGCTGCAGCATCCCCGCCCGGCGCCGGCAGCCGGAGCCGGAGCGGAGCCGGAGCCGGAGCCGGGGGCGTGCGTGTGTCCGGGAGCGAGCGGGGTGTGCGCGGCCGGCCCC
>WBMY01015510.1:1872-179521 GCA_013397315.1 Donacobius atricapilla | reverse complement strand
CAGCGGCTGCCGGCGCGGGCTGGCAGCAAAAGTTGTGTCAACTTTTGCACGGGGGGAATGGCAGCGCCCCGGGGTAGTTTCTGTCTTTCTGGGTGCGCGGATTGAGGTGCGGGTGGAAGAGCCAGCTCTTACGGTGGGGTTTTGTCTAATTTTCGGGTTGGAGAACTGTAAGTAGAGCTTTTGAAAGTGGCTTGTTTGTATGTATGGAAAGAAATGTATGTGAGCGGTGTGTGGCTGCAAAGAAACGCATATCTAAGGTCCCCCTACGATTTCCTTGGTTTTATTGGCTTTTTAGTGTACTCCGCTGTTCGCTCTTTAGATGCAGTGTTAGCATGTGGTTTCCAAAAAGCTATAAAGGAACTTCTTGGCTATTGTGAAACCTCAAATGAATCAAATGAGTTTATAAAGTTCCCAACCCCTCGACACTCAGCTACGGCTGGGACTCGCACTGCAGCTAGAGGATGTGTGGAGTATTTTTGTCTCCCCTTAGAAATGGCAAGTGTAACATCAATGATTCTAAGGTCAAACAGCCCTATAAAATCATTTAGTACTCAAAGCAGCTACCAGTCTGAGCTGTCTGAGCTGGACAATAACAAGGAGCATTGCACTTTTCTTATTTAAATTTTATGAGCCCATCCTGAATTTGGGTCCCTCTCCCCGCGTTCGCTCNCAGAAAGTTTCCATGTCCTAGGATGCCTTAAAGAGACAGGGAGGATTTCCCCTTTCCCTGTGAGCGAGTCCCTGACTCGCGGGAGGCAGCGCTGCCCGTGCCGGTGGCGCGGCTGCCCCGCCAGCCCCGCTCGCTGTCCCCTGCCCCATCCCTGACCAGCGCGGCTGCTGGCTGGCAAGAAACTTCCTTTGTCCTAAAGAAAACAAAAAAAAACCAAACTGAGATGAACTCAGCCGTGCTTTTCCCTAACTTTCCCCAATCCCAGCCGCTCCGCTGGAGGGAGGCGCGGTTTGCGCGGGGCTGCCGGGGTGGGCAGGAGGTGCCGGGCACGGGCTGGTCCCGTGTGCCTTCAGAGCGGTGATTTCAGAGGTGAACCGCATTATTCCTTGCCTTATCCCCCCTGGCTTTCTCACACTCCGCTCCTCTGGTTCCCAACCCTAACTTAAACCCCAGGGCTCAAAGTGCTTCCCTTTCAAGTTAGGAAAGGCAGAGTTGGGGTTTGCACAGAATCTCATCAGTACCAAAACAGGGTCAAGTGCCTTTTTTAACGTGTTTAATCCAACACCTAGGACCCCGTGTCTGTCTTTGGTGCAAGTATCTCTAATTCTCACAACGGGGAACCTAGACAAACACACACAAAGATCATTTGTAATAAAATGCTTTAATTGGATGGGGGAGGTTGGGTTGTTGCCTGTATAAAACACTTGACCCATTTTATGCATGGAAATAACATTCCACTGTGAAAAATGAAGAGAAATGCCCCAGTTTTGCACCGTAGAGCTTCAGCTCAGCTCGGGAGGACTTTGTGATTTTTATTTTGTTTTTAAGCTCCCCCTGCCCCCCTCGCACACACTCTTGAAGAGGAGCCAGGTTTGGCTCTGTGTGTAAACACCTGGAAGAGGTCCAAGAGGAACTCACTTGGCGTATCCTCTGCACACCACAGCCTCCCAGACCTGCAGCAAGCTTAGGGAGAGATTACGCTTCCCTCAATGAGGAAATCAAGGGTTCTGGCTGCCAAAACTCTTGGCTTTCACATTTTCACTGTTTTGGGATGTGACAGACTGAGCAGCTCAGTTCTGCTGTTGAATTTGCATCTGTAGGACCCTACTGAAATCAAGAGCCCATCTGGGTGTTTGGAGGGGAAGGGACTGGGCACATTTGCTGGCCGCGCCACAAGTGAGTTTCTCCCCAACTTTCATCCCAGTCGCGAAGTGGGAAGCCGTGTGGCTGTACAGATCTGAGCGAAGGGGTGGGATTGACTGGAATGCACCTCTTTTTCAGAGTTGCTCTTGTGTCTTCGCCTACTTTCTGCCCCCCACTTTCTGCCCGTGACAGCTGCTCCCCTCGCAGCCCTCCCTGCTGGCATATAAGAAATTACTGCAAGCCGTAGAGGAGGAACCCCACGTGTGCCTATAGGGGAAACCTGTTGTGCCTGTTAAAAATCTCATGTAGGACCCAAGTTGTTATCAGCTTCCGCGCCTGAGCCCTGACATAACGGAGTTCTTCTGCTAATCCAGGCTTCAGGAGTTTCTGTCTGGAGCCAACTCTCCTTACGTCACCCTCTGCTGCAGTATTCAATTTGTTTTCATAAATGGCTAATTTTACAGCGCTGTTAAGTGGGTTCGTCATTGTGCCGGGCCATGCCCTGTCTCTGATGAGAGGCAGTCCTGGTGCCAGGCTCTGCCAATTTTCACGCTGCTTGGCAGCGACGTTATTGCCGCCCAGTTTGACTCCGCTGATATCTGCTCTGGCATTTGTCAGAGGGGAAAGCTGTTGGGAAACTGCAAGTCTGACCCATTGATCTGCGTTACGCAAAAGCTCAGGAGCCCCGTCGGGGCTGGGCTGCGCTCCTCGGAGCGGCTCCCGGAGCTGCGCACTCGCCCTCGCTCCTTCCATCGCTGCCTCCCTGGCGGGCCGCGGCTGCGGGACAAACCCCGCGGGGCTGCGCGCACCTCTCCCGCAGCGCAGCGCAGCGCAGCGCATCCCCGCGGGAAGCGCGCACATGTGCGCACGGGATCAGCCGGGCGGCTGCGGGCACCTTCCCCGCCGGCCCGCGGCAGGAAAGGGTTAAGGTGGGGCTCTGCTGGGTTAGGTCATGCACGCACGCCCAGCCAAGTGAAGGGCTTCAAAGCGCTGCTGACCTTGCTGCTGCTGCCGTAATCAAAGATATTCCAGTTCCACTGTGAGAACGCAGCCCCAGCCGAAGAAACAGGATCCTCCCGAGCCCCGGTCAGGGTGTTTGCTGCTGTGTGGGGTGGCTCATGTTTTCACGGGAGTGAGATGTTGACTCTTTACTAGCTGGGAGCTGAGAGGAGCGGGATGAATGATCGGCAGCGGGAGCCGGAGTAAGAAGGCGTGCCTGCTCTGAAGAGTGAAAGTTATTTGTATTTTGGTTTGGTTTTGTTGTTTTTGTTTGGTGTTTTGCCTTTTTTTTCCCCCCCCACTTCTTGGTTTCATTCCCCTCTGCCTCTCTATTCCTCAGCCCGCCAACAGGGAGCATGATCCCAACTTAATAAAGCTTCATATGTAAGGGAGTGCCTGTGTTTTCCCAACTTCACTCCTTGATGAACATAGAACTGCAGCAGAATCCAAGGGGAGAGAAAAGACAAAATCAGTGCGGTGGAGCTGATTAAAGCCACAGCTTTTGGATGTAAGAGACTGAGAAACACCCATGCCAGGGTCCAATAATTGGGCAATTATAAAGATAGGTAATTGACTGCATAGATTCTTCTGTGGAGTTAAAGAATATATGTTTACTTTGGGGAGTTGTTTCCTTCTGAAGTTTTGGAGTCTGATATTGGTTTAATACACTTCAGGTAGAATTGGTAAGCTGGGTCCTATCTCCAGAGCTGATCCTCACGCTGGGTGTGCTGGGAACTTGAGGATGTTTTTAACAGAGTGTTTACTCAGAGCTTCACTGGTGTTAAAACAATAGGCAGGTAGGTAATGTGCATTTTCAACAGCCTGTTGTCCTTCAATTGTATGAATTTTCTAGTTGTGTTCTGTAACGAAGAACTACAATGAAGGAGTAAGTCAAATATAAAACTTTCAGTTCTGTTGTTTAATTAGTGCTTGTACAAGGTCCCAGGGTGCTGGCCGTGGTGGGCAGAGGGGAGTGACCGGAGCTGGAACACCTGCACAGAGGTTCCTGCCAGGTGACAAGTCTCTAAAACACCATTGCTGCAGGGTGGGGGAAGCTGTGTGGGTTTGGCTTCCCTGTGGATGGGTTCAAATGATTGCCCTCTTCATGACTATGGATCTGGACATGGCTTGACTCATAGGTCACTGAACAAAATAGCCTCACAGCTTGTCATTTACTAAATATTTGCATTTGAACAGCACATTTCCTTCAGCCTGTGGAAGCTGGGACAAGAATCAGAAGCTGATTTTTCTTTCCATAACATTTCCAATTTCATCTGGTCTCATTCTTTTGACCAGCTACACTCTGGAGTCAGAATAGCACCATTAGAAGAAAGCTGAGGGTTGTTTTCCCCCCTTAAAGTACTTCCACGTAGGCTGCTCTAATTAATTAAATGATAATAAAACAGGGCAATTTGACTCTCTATGTGTGAAGGATGGCAAATTTAGATTCCTAAATGATGCATGGCTGTCTCCCGTAGGCACGGAGTTGTGTCCCAGGCTGAGTTTGCCTCTCTCAGCTTCATTTCAGCCTGATTTATTTCAAGCCAGCCTGTTTCAGTTAGCAAAACTCGCAAGAGGCAGAAAGCAAGCGGCGAGGATGGTGTTTGGAGAGAGAGCAGGAGCAGGGCTGTCCTCAGGGACTCTGGAGATGTCTGGAGGAGCGCAGAGCAGAGCTGTGCAGGGCTGAGGGCGAGGGGAAGCCCTTGGAGAGCCTTCGCACGCGAAGCCACCGCCAAAGCCAGCCCTGGGCAGGGTTGGAGCATCCTGGCAATCAGGCTGGGGCTGATCCAGGCCCCCACTGCCACCCCACGTACTGCCAGGAGGGGCTTGGAGGTGGCCAAGGGGTGCTGAGGCTGTGGCTGCTCTGAGCACAGGTGTCCCCTGCCAGCCCCAGCCGCACGTGGCAGGGGAGGAATGAGCTTAAATCCCAATGCCAGAGGGTCTCACTGATGCTGGAGCCCTGGGAACCCTAACCCAGCCCCTCCACACAGGTAGGTGCCACTTTCCAGTGCCCAGCAGGACAGGTCTCTGCTTGCACAGCTGACCCAGGGGTTTGCTGAGGCAGCTCCATGATCTTTGAGTCCGCTCACCAGTGCCAAGGGTGGGAGAGATCCTTGGCTGAGCACGTTGAACAGCAAAGGTTCGAATGCCAGTGGACACCTCGCTCGTCCCTGGGGCCTGACTCGGCTTACAGGCAGCCAGCTGAGCGGGGCAGGGACTTCTGGTGGAGAACAGCCTCTTTGGAGCCTGGGTCTGGCTCCGCCAGGACACGGGTCCGTCATAACAGAGGTGAAGCCACAATACATCCAGGAGCTTCTTTAACTCAAAAGTGTTTCATGCCCTGGCAGCCCAGACAGCCAGCTGTGTCCTGGGGTGTGTCAGGAGGGGTCTGGGCAGCAGGGGAGGGGAGGGGGATTCTGCCCCTCTGCCCCTGTGCTCAGCTCAGACCCACCTGCAGAGCTGCCCCAGCCCTGGGCCAGCACAGGAAGGAGCTGGAGCTGCTGGAGAGATCCAGAGGAGGCACAGGGGGATCAGAGGGATGGAGCAGCTCTGCTGGGAGGAAAGGCTGGGAGAGCTGGGAATGTTCATCCTGGAGAGGAGCTTTGGGGTGACCTCAGTGTGGCCTTGCAGGGCCTGAAGAGGTTCTGCAGGAGTTGGACAGGGACTTCTGACAAAGGCCTGGAGTGCCAGGACAAGGCGGAATGGCTTCACACTGAACAGGAATAGGTTTGGACCAGATACTAGGAAGAAATTCTTCCCTGGCAGGGTGGGCAGGCCCTGGCACAGGGTGCCCAGAGCGGCTGTGGCTGCCCCTGGATCCCTGGCAGTGCCCAAGGCCAGGCTGGATGGGGCTTGGAGCAGCCTGGGACAGCGGGAGGTGTCCTTCCCCATGGCAGGGGGTGGAATGAGATGACTTTTAAAGGTCCCTTCTAAGCCAAACCATTCTATGAAAAATATTGCAGGACCAACTGGATTTAGGTGCTCTCAAGGCCAAAGGATTAACCAGGTGCTTTCACATTGGATTTTCATGCTGGCCCAAGCCAGGGAAAAAAAAAAAAAAAAAAAAAAAGAGGCCNAAAAAAAAAAAAAAAGGAGCCAAAGTATAGTGTCTTTTTTCTAAAGGCATATTGAAAAAACAAAAATAAACCCCTCCATGACTGGGGTCAGCTGAAATGCTCCCATATAACAGTTTTGCTTCTAATTTTATCTGTTGCTTTTTCAGCTCCTCTCTTCTTTTCTCTGATAGAAATTACGGGAGCAGAAGCAGAGAAGGGACCACCTGGGTTGCCAAATTCAGTCCCCTGTAGTGTCAGGGATATAACAGCAGATAATTAGTCCAAACATTCACAGAAAATCCACTTTGTAGGTTCTGATATAGCACAGGCCACAGAAGATTTCCCAGTGCTCTACTATAAACCAAAGCTCTTTAGCTAAGACTGAGAGTCACCATTTTAATGTAAGACAGGAAAAGAGAAGGACGGATCGACAATATCTTAAGTACCTAAAATCCAAAACATTGGTTTAGAAAACTGTTAAGTATGAGAAAGAAAAACATTGGCTAGTAAAAGGTATCAGCTTTCTTATTTTCAGAGAATTAAAATGAATCAGGTGTTTTGACAGTTATGAAACTTCTATTGAAATTTTAAGTTGGAATATTTGCCAAAACTGATCCTTTCCCACAGATAGTCTGTTTTGATTAATTTCCTTTTTTCCTGAGAAAAATATTTTATCAAACATTTCCCACTCTTCTCTGGTCTTAGCCTGTGCGGCAGTTCCTACACCCCATTGTAGCAGGAATGAATGCTCGACTGCGTTTGTGCTTCTTCGCATCTTATATTCCAGCTGATTGAGAAAATGCATCAGAAAATACTTGTTCGATCAAAATCCTCTATGTTTTGTCTCTCAAGTGTATCAGCAAGTCCCATATAATCTTTTTTTTCATTTATCCTCCTCTCTCAATGCTACCAATTTTTTCATCTACTACTGTTTACGTGGGCAGTATATATTAATCTTCCTATTTTGTATATGCAAAATATATTGGACTCTTCTATTTCCTGGGTTCTGGGCATTGACTTTGTGCATTGTTCTGAGCCCAGTTGCTGTGCTGTGTGTTTTGTTTCTTTGTTTTTCCAAAGAGGAGGCTTCTGAAGATGAAGATGTACCTTTTCCCTGACCTCACCCTTCAATTGCTCTGTGCCCATTTCCCCACCTGGGGGTTGCTGACATCTGGGTATGATTCTTGATTTTATTTCAGCTTTCTGTGGAGAAGGAATACGGGATTGTTGTGCTGTTTTCTCTGTCTCTCCACATTTCTCTTCATTTTCTCTGCTGTGAGCATGCATGCACACGCACACACCATTTCCAAAGCACCTTTGATTTTCTTCCCAGATCAATAGAGCATTTAAACTCCAATGATCAAGGAGGAGCAGCTTGTTTATTTCCCCACATATTCTGACACAAGTGGCACCTCTTGTAAACTGCTTTGATTTGATGTTAGTGCCTATTATAAAGTTTACTCTCCCCAAAGCCATCCATGAAGTTGAAGTACTCTTACTCTGAGCAGGAGCACTGCAGAACTCAAAAAGGCGACGTAAAAAGAGAACAGAAGTGAATATCTTACCACAGAAATTTGCTTTCTGCTATCCTTGTTGACAGCGATCAGAGCAATTTGAGGACTGTTGAGCATCCCTAAGTTTGGCAGCACCAAGTGAGGGTACATTGTACATCATGGTAAAAAGTGAACAAATGTGAATACAGGTCAATTATCCCTTGGCGGAATGGGATTCGTGGTTACACAGGAAGCATGGACTTGATCCTAGACCTGGTCAGTATCATGAAAAATACCATCGAGCTTGGCTGAATCTGGCAAAGGCTGTGATTTCAGAGTTTTCCACACCCCTTCTCTACAGCCAGGACCTGTCTGAGGTCCTTGCTTCAGTATCCTTTCTTTTGCAGACTTTTTTTTGCTTTGGACGTGAGAGAAGAAACACCCTGAAGCCCTAACATCGCAGGACAGGGACATGTTTATCTGGTTTTGCTATACTCCAGATCTCAAACTGGCCTCTATCTTCATCAACCTTTTTTCTTTCCTTTCCCTCTCTTTTTTCCTTTTTATTTTTTAATGTTAAAAATCACCCCTGTTCCAAACCCAGTCTCCCATTTTCTGCTCTGCGGGGCGATGTAAGTGCGCGACTTTCCTGTCCAACCCCTCCACCCTCTCTTATCACCATCCTAGCCTCAGTTTTTCCCCTCCTGTCTGGTGTCCTCGATTCCCCTGCTTTCCCTCCTTCCTGCTCGGCACAGGCGCTGCTTTCCTGCTCCTCTCCCGTGCCCTGTGCTGCGGGAGGGAGGTGTCCCTTCCCCGGGTGGCCACAGGCTGGTGGCTTCGGCCAGCTGGTGCTGGGAGCGCTCTGGGAACACGGGGTAAGCAGCGGTGTGCTCGTGTGCTCAGCCAGGCTCATGGGCTTGCCTGTTTTCTGGGAATTATTGATATTGTTCTGTTTAATATCCATCCTCGCCCTGCACAAACAAGGAGCGAGCGCTCGCTCTCGCGGAGAGGGACTGAGGGGGAAGTGAAACTGAGGAGCATCTGGAGTTGGCCTGGTGAAGCAGCAGCTGAGAGATATGATACCAGCTGAAGCAAAAGAATTGCGGTGTTAGGGAAACAAACCACTCTGTTCTGTGCTGGGCACCTCCTGGGGCCTGGTGGGCTCTCGAGTCTTCCTTTTGGGTGATATTTAAGGGCTTTTTTACCTCTCTCCTTCCTCCCCTCTGCCGTGTTTTTCCTTCTTTTCCTTATCTAATTTATCGTCTCTCTGCTTTAAATCACTTTCCCATATGGATTTCTCTCTTCTGACCCATCTTCCCCTCCCTCATCTGATTCCCAGGAGTCTTCTGTCATTGTGGAACTGGGAGAGGAGCAGCTCTGTTCCTGACACCGAGCATCAGCTGCAGGCTCCTTTCCTCCTTCATTTTCTTCCTTGTCTGTTCTCTGCTGTTAGTGTTGGAAACATATTCACAAAGATCATCCACTGGATTGAGGAAACAGATTTTATCACCATTATTTTGTTTGTTTTACTTAAGACTGGGATAGAAATGGAAAGAAAAGGCCTTTGCTGTTACCAGTCTTACTTAGTTTTGAATGAAGTTTTTTCTCTCCTGTATGAATGTATCTTAGTGGTGTTATTTTTCTTTATCATTGCTTTCTTTATCATTGCAGCAAGATTAAGGTTTTATAGTCTTGAACTTGCCACAAAACTTCCTGCTGCTGCTGGTGATAAATTTCAGGCGTGAGGGAATGCATCCCTTAAAATCAGGGAAGTTGAGGAATGGAGGGATACTCTGACTTGTCCTGGATGTGGCAGTGTGCTGGTGACAAAGTCAGGCACCAAACCCACTAGCAGCCCTTTTGCTACTTTTTATTATTGTTTTTTAGGGATGATGGTGGTTATTCCTCAGCTGAGATTGCTCTCCACGTGAAGTCACCTGCCCTAATTCCTGTAGGATGTTTCATTGCAGCTGCTGATGGTTTCTCAGTGGATAATGGCAGTACTGAGCCAGTGGTGGTGGTGGAGTCTGTCACCTGCTAGGTGACATCCTGCTGGTGACAGCACAGGGGCTGGGGGAAGAAGGCACTTGGAATTTGTGACGTGAGATCTTTGGAGATGGCAGAAAATCAGATGGCCTAGAATTCATAACTCTGAGCCAGACATGCTGGCGATGGTTGAATCCACAAAAATTATTGTGTTTCTCAGATGTGTCAGCAGCCCACAATGGGAGAGAAAAGCAAATATCAGCAAAGCCCCTTAGTCAGAATACTCCGATTTAAATTGGAATACTGTGATATTTTTTATCCATCTGCACGTTGATTATTGTTTTGACTTGCTGAAATGGCTTGTAAAACATGGAAGTTGTAACTGCTTATCTTCCTAGGAAATGCTGAAAATCTAACTCTGTATATCTCGGGTTATTAAATTAAGGACAAATGCAAGTCGCTTACCCTGTAGTTAAATGCAGGCCAGGTGAGAGGTTGCAGAAGGGCCCCAGAGGATTTTTGGGGAGGGATCACCACCCAGTGCACACCCTCGTGGCTGAACAACCAGTGTTTCTGTCAGGAGCATCACCAGGGAGGCTGTACATTCAATCCACAGGAATTCGTTCTGAATGCAGCAGCATCTGTGCTTGTAAAGTCTGAGGTGCTAAAGTTGAAATCTGGAGCTTGCATTACTACTGTCTTACATGTCATCTGTCTTGTGGATAAACAGAGCAGCCTCTCAGAGGTCAAAACAGCACCTTTCACCAGTGATAATTTAATGAGAATTATTTTCAGTGTAAGCTAGACAAGAATTGGAAGCCTCCTGTGCTGTAGCTCGTGCATGGAGATGTTCAGGGAGAAAAGGAGTACTGGGAGAAAAAGCAAATGTTAAGTAAATGCATTACACACACAGTTTTGAAACATACTTGGCAGAGGGAAGGGCGAGCAATACAAGCCAGATTCTGCTGTTGAGCACACCAGTGTAAACCTAGAGTAATTCCTTTGGAGAGGAAATCGGGGGGGGGCTGCTCCAGACCTGTGAATGTGTAGAGTTTGGGGCAGAGACAGAGGGCATGCAATCGGGAAAGTGACCAAGCTGAGAGGGGGATGTTGTGGAGAGCAACCTCCAGGCACCGTCACCGCTGCTGGCGGTTTTAGTTGGGTGTGTAATGGTTATGGTGATGCAGTGGGAAACATTTGTACAATGTGGGGTTGTTTTTGCTTTTTGAGGTATTTTCTGCATATACCTATACCGTAATCCCTCCAGGCTGTGGAACTGGGCCATGTACCAGTGTTACAGTGAGCCCTTTGTGTTTCCGGCAACACTCCTGAACTCTGCGCTCCAGGCTTGTGGCCTAAACTCCTTCACCCCCGCCCGTACTGTCCCATCTCCAGCAATAATATTCCCTCCTCTGTTTATAAACAAACACCCTCAGAGGAAGTTCACGGGAAGAAAAGTTAGTTAATGAAAATCCACCACGCACACCGGCCTGGGCTGTGGGTTTGAGCCAGCAGGGTTGCTGGATGTTTCCTACCCTGCATCTGCTTGTAGCAGTTTATTTGATGAGATGTTTGCCTGTCTGTCTAACTCTGTGTCTTCCTCACCTTTTCCCATCATTGTGGAAAATGTAAAAAAAGTGAGGGAAAATTGCAGTCTAAATTTGCTTTGAAATTAGCACAAACAGCATTCAGGAGCTCTGAGCAGGGAGGTTGGCTTCAGTAGCTGCGTAGATTTTCTTCTTGGTAAATCCGCTGATTGTGTCTGTTCTGTTGTTGTTGTTTTAACATCAAAATCTAGATTCTGGCTCCTGGCAAAACCATTGCTCTTGAGTTGCGCAAAGGCTGCAAAAGGACTAAAATTGCCCAAAGGATCATTGTCCACTGCAGTCTGAGCACAGGGCTGGTGGCACATCTGGTGTTGCACACCATTCTCACAGGACCACCCCTTCAGGAGGTAGGAGTGATCAGGACCCAGGGGAGTGGGTAACACAGGACTGTGGTCACCGTGGCCGCGAGCAAAGCATGGCACTGGAGCCAGCAGCTGGAAAACACGGAAAATTTTTCAACTTGCTCCAGAGGTCCCACAAATCTCTGTCGGCACAGGGGCAGCTGAACAAATAGTCCATTTCCTTGTGGCTGCTCCTGGTTTGTGTCTTTAGCACTGCACCTTGGTCTCAGGTACAAGGTGCATGGATTAGGTGTTTGTTTTCTTCCAGGAGACAATTGGATCCTCTGATAAGTCTTTCTGGTCACTCAAAATGCACAGGAAGATCATCAGATACAGGAAAGCTCTGGCAGTAAGGAAGGCAGCCTGGTCAGGGCTGTGGTTCCTCACTTGAGCAGAGGTGGGGTGTCAGTGCAGTGCTCATGTCACTGCTCCAGGCTCCCTCTCTTCCAGAAGGAGTGTGTTTGGAATTTGGGGCTAAAGGAGCTTTTACAGATATAATAGATGTGGAAGTTGTGGTCCCACTTTACATCCTAAGAGCCTCAAAGTTTTAGAAGTGTACTACAAAAGGTGTCCAGTGCTGGAAGAATCTTCACAGCTTAAAATGGGATGGTTTAAAATAGTCTTAGCTGTTGCTTTTTGTTGAAAGAGTAGTTTCTCTTACTGAACAAATATCTTCTGTCAGGCCTTATCTGTAAGGCTACTCCAGTGTGGTCTCTCCACCTCCCATCCCAATGGAGGGAAGATAATCAGAAGTGAGCATTTTGCATTGCAGCATGGACAGAGTTTATCAGTTGTTGCACAATCTCTTTGCCTGTGAGCAGATTGAAAAAAGGAGCAGGCTGGAGCACGGTGGAAATGGACCTGGTTTATACTGGAGAGCTTCCTCCAAGAATTCCAGCATAGCTATCAACAGCTTCTCCTGGCAGGGAAGTTGAGGGATTCATTCTTATCCTTTGAGGAGTTCTGAATTATTGAAGAACAGAGGATCTTCTGCTGGGAAAGGCTGGAATTCCCCGCAGTCCTCTTGCTAGGGATGGTTTAATCAAACAGGCTGTTTACATTCTGTGTCTCAGCAGAGGCAATGCTCAAACAGCAGTGGGCTTCAAGTGGACACTGTAGCACTGAGGGTTTATTTTATTTTGTTTTAAACATCGGCATACCACCAGTTTTACTGGGAAATGGCCATCTGCAAACACCTGCAGGCTCCACGGAACAGGCTAGAGAGGGAAGCAACAGCAGCTGCATCTCACAGAGGCAAAATGAGACAGTGAGGGGGCCGTGTTTCTTCTCCAGAGGTTTCTGCAGGGCTGGGATTTGGCAGCAAAGGTGGGCTGGGACCACTTGAATCCTGGAGGAAGAGACCTTGCAGCAGGAGGTTGAATGTTGGTCCAAACTCTTCTCTGAGCCTCAAACACTGATGGTAGAGGCAGAGAAGCAAAAGTCTTTTTGCCAAAAGCTTGTGTTTTGCCTCCCACTGTGAAGGCCAAACTGTTCCGTGAGCAGTTTCTGTGCTCTCAGACTTAAGAGGGCTCAGACTGAATGGAATGGGAGCTATGCATTCCATGGGAGAGAGGGAAGAAGGCAATGAGATTAGGACAGGATCTGATGGACTACCACTGCCCATGAGTCAAGCTTTTAACTTGTGCTCAGATACGTTCTTTTTTTATTCCTCTTTGGTGTATTCTGGAAGTGATGTATTTCCGCTCCCCATGCGCAGGATCTTCTGTGCCTCACTGAGGAGGACGCACGCAAGTAGGCAATGTGGCCAACATTCTTCCAAACCCCAGCAATCCAACCAGCTGTTCGGCAGGGCTGTTATTTATTGAGCACTGTCAATGTGTTCAACACATGGTGTCCTTTGCCCTGTTGAGCCAACAGCCTGGCTTTTATGGGTTTCTCTGACACTTGTCACACACTGGTGACGGGACAAGCTGGAACAGGCACGTGGGTTTATGTGAACATTATTCTGGAAGGGCATTGCAACAAGATGTGCTGTAAGGGAAGGAGGGACAGAGACCAGTTGGCAGAGGAGAAAACAGAGGCTGCTGCAAAGGGTAGAGGTTTCTTTTTGGCTGGTGCTTTCGGAAAGAGAACAGAGCTTTCCTTCAGCGATAAATTAGATGCTTGGGGAGAAAGAAAGGGTGTTTGTTTCAGCAGTGATGCAACTCCTGTGTGAGAGAAGCAGACTGCCTCTCCTGCTAATTCCAACTGCTGGTTCTGTGGCAGAGTGGAAGTGCACAGGTTGCTTTGGGGTTTTAGTTGCTGCTCTGCAATTGCTGCGAGGTGCCTTCATCTCTGTCCTTTCCATCTCCAAAGGTGGGATAATGTCTCTCAGCAGCCTGCAGAGAGATGCTGTTTGTACGGACGAGGAAATGCCATAAGTGAAGTGCTTCATGAATGAAGCTGTGAATGACAAATGCCACTCCTTTGCACCAACAGGTTGGAATGCTCAGCCAAGAAGCCCCGTTGGCCAGGGTCGTGCTAGGTTCCTGTGCTGCTGTAAAGGGAAGACTGAGGTTGTGGAATGCCAAAGAGACAGAAAGACGAGGGGCACATCTTGCCAATCTCCTACTTATCTATTTGTCCCATCTTTTTTCTCTTGACTTGTGTAAGCTCGTATTCAGGATTATCACTGGTATTTATTCTCCCCCACGGAAAAACAGAGCCCTTGCCTGAAAAGTGTGACTCCAGCCACATTCCCTCCTATTCAGCACAACGCAGTCTTGGCTCTTTACTAGTTAATATTTTCTGTCAACAACCTGCAAGAAAACAAAATCAGTGCTGATAAAATTTGCAGATGTTGCAGAGTGCAGGGAGTGGTAAACAATGGCCAGAACAGGACTCTCAGTTGGGTGTTTTCAAAAGCTGAGAACATGCAAACTTTGTATTAGAGTAAAGCCAAATGTGAAGTCATTCATATAGAGAGAAGGGCAGCAGGTCACACACAAAGGATGGATGGGGGAAAGGCTCTTTCACCTGGAAGCCGAATGTGGAGCAGCAACTGCCTGTTGGAATAGATAAAGCATGTAAATGTGAGCTGCCAATGTGAGGCTGTGGCCAAAGGTTTGGAGTCATCATTGGCTGGGTAAACAAGGAGATATTGAACAGGACTGAGGAGGTTGTGTTACCCCTGTAATGACACTGGAGTAGCTGTTGCCAAAGCACTTTGTCCCATTCTGGTGTCTACAGTTTAAGAAGGCTGTTGTATGGAAGAGGATTTAGAGAGAAGACAATTAGCGGTGACAATAATTATATGATTTGTAACAAGCCTTGAAGTGTTGGACTCGAGAAGATTAGGAGGTGGCTTGATCACCATGATCTTTAAATGAATGTTTTGGGAATATTAAACTGATAGTTGTGGGTTGGAAATGAATACTAGAGGATATGAGTAAATCCAATGGATCCAGTGGAGACTAAGCAGCTTTAGAACAGAGTATTTTAGCAGTGTTTTAGCCTTGAGAGTAGTCAGTAATTGAAAAAGCTTTCTGAGTAGAGTGGTGGAATATCTGCCACCATAGCTTTCAATATAGAACTAATTGTTTTTCCAAACTGCAAGGTGTTTAATGAGGAATTAATTCAGTGGTCACCCATATTGTGTCTAAGAACTTCTAATATCAGAGTATTCTGGGGTTTTTTTGCTATTACTGGAAAAATAGTTGAAGCTAACAGTAAAGCACAAACAGCACTAAGATGCTAATTTCAAATCTTTTAATTTCTCTTTTTTTTTAATTTCTGCGGGCTCTCCTTGACACTGGTAGGATATTTCTCATCACCACAATATTTCCAGCTCTTTATAGGGTCTCCTCACCATCACTGCAGTTGAATTGTAAGGCTCTGTTTCATATGATATCTTTAATCCTGTTTAGATATTGCCACCTTTTTCCAGAATGATGTGCTCAGTGATGACTTGACTTCTCCCCTTTGAAACAGTCCAGTGCACTGTCTGAAAACCACCTAAAAACAAGACTCACTGGAGGTAGTAAGAGCTTTATTGTTGACCTCAGTGATGCCGAGAGTTTACCTCCAGAATAGACTTGAGGGAGCAAAAATTAAGGTTTCCTGCTGGAAGCAGGACCATTGCCAATGCCAGGAATGTGACGCCAACACAGTAGACCCTTACAAACAAAGTGGATGAGAAAGAAGAGAACAATCTGGGGGTGACTTTAGCCTGTCACCCCCTTGCTAGGTGGTCTGCCTCAGTGTCAGGGCAGAGCACCAGTCCAGGGGATGCAGGATACTGGAATGACCTATTCCTGTGACTTTAGCTGAGTTGCAAACATTGACCAAAACCCTGTCGAAGGTAATTAGTCTTCTGAGGCAGGATTTAATTTCAGCCATCCCCAGCTGGAGACTGTTCCTCAAAACTCAAATTTAAGTCAAGTGCTCCAAATGCCCCAGTCTGCTCCCTCCAAGCCATGTGCACATGTATATATAGGCCCCTGCACAGAGAAAATCGTGCCTGTACGTGGTATTTTGTTAGTCTTCATTGCTCTGTTTCCAAATTTAACCAGAAGTAGAAGGGCTGAAATAACATAAGAAAGGTTGGACATATGATATTTCCTGCTGCTCAGCTAAATACAAGAATTGCCAAAAATCTTCCAAGGTAGCTTGTTTCTTTTACATTTTTCTCCCAGTTCTGCAGACTTGAGAAGGTCAATTACTTTCGAGAAGGATTTGGCTTTGGCAACACTTATGGAAAGCGAAGCAGAATTATGACCTTTTGGAGGTTTGCCCATCACTGTCCCATCTTGTCCTTTAAGAACTAAAGGCGGAATTTTCACAGCTACAGTCTTCGGTTTAATAGGTGTGAATTTGTTTCTGTGCACTTCTAAGACATCATGAGTATCTGTGTGAGAATTTGTTTTTAGATGTCTATTTATTTGTGCTCACAGATCAAGTGATCACTGGTATTTGTAGAGCAGAAATACAGGCTCAGGTATTTCCAGGAGGAAAATCATACCAAAACAAATGAAATTGGATTCAAACCGAGCAGAATAATAAAGCTCTAAAATTATATACTTAGGTTAGTATGTGGTGACTCCAGCCTATCTGGAATGCATACTATAATAGTTATATCATGTTAGAGAGGCAGGTTTTTTTCAGCAGGACGTTTCCTAGAAAGCAGAAATATCTCTGTGGTTTGTGTATGGGCTTGGAACTTGTGTGCAAGTATGGAGCAGGGAATTTGAGGCATGAAATAGTCAGGATTAGTGAAGGCCCAGATCTCTTTCATAAGCAACAGCAGAAAACAGGCACGATCAGCTCCCTTCTCCCCACTGCTATTGCAGCCTCCTCCTCTGTGGATTGTTTTGGAGTCAGTTCTTTGAAGGTTGATAAATGCCTCAGTTGTTTCTATTAGTACAGGAAAGATGCAGTCATATGGGAAAGCCAGATGCAATAAGATACTTGAGTCTGGATAAGATCTAAGATATTTTTACAATAAGATATTTAATTTTCACCAAGCAAAGCCCTTGCAGGATATAAATCAGTGTAAATGCACCGGAACTACTCAGTTTTGCACTCACAAAGTGTCTGCCCAAGAATGTTCTCAAAATTCAATTAAATAACTAGAACTGTTTCATGTGGAAATGCCCCTCAATTACAAAGACAAGTCTAAGCTATCATGATGTGATTTTTACAATCTCCTCGCAGGGTGCCCTAGTTTGCATTCATGGAATTTTTTGTTTTTGTTTTGTTTCTGTAATCATGTGGATGTTGGCCATCTGTCTGATCCTGGAAAGGTTGTAAGGTTGTCCCTGCTCCCCAGGTTCTCTTCCCACTCCCTCATTGATCATAATGTTTGATTTAGGTGCCACTAGATTTGCTCCTTTGTTCTCCAGCCCTAACCTCCCCCCTGTGAGCACACACGCATCGTGCTCCGGTGCAAAAGCTCTCCTGCCTGCAGCTGGGAGTAGGAACTGCTCAGCTGGTTCCAGCGCTGCCCGAAAGCTGCTGTAAAGGTCAGAGACGAGGGAATTCTAAACAGCCAAACAAGCCGTGTTGCTGTCCCCGCTCTGATGGCGGCAGAGTGTTTCGATCAGCACCACGAGGCACCTCGTGTGCAGGGCTGCCCCTGTCCCAGCCCTGGGCCCAGTCGCTGCCGCAGCTGATTGACTTGCACTGCCTGTCAGACACAAAGCACATTTTGAAAGGAAATGCCATATTGAACTCCCCGTGAGCTGATGGGTATTGTGCACGGTCATCTGATGGCACAGATGTGCCCCTAATAATCCTTCCAGGAGGATATTTCCTCCTGGGATGCTCTGGCCATCTGATCTGCTCTGAGGTATGCTGACCTATCTTGACCCAGTTTATGATCAATTCTCTCTGCTGTTTTCTAAAAGGAGCCCAGGAATATCTCTTTATCATTTAGATTGCCTGGAAGTTATGGTGGAAGTTATTACATGTCTGCTCTTTCCACAGCAGATACTCTGTGGCTGCTCTCAAGCATTAACTCTTACAGAGGGGAGGAAAGCCACTCTCAGTGTTAGTGTGAGCAAGAGTAAATTTCTCTGCAGAGCTTTGATAGCTAATCAGTGTTTGGCAAACAGTACAGGGAGGAAGAGGAGATGTGGAAGCAGAGGTGACTTTCCACCAAACCTTGCTGGGTGACTTCATCTGTGTGAGTCGAGTGACCCTTCTGCTGCTGTGCCTTTATCTAAATGTCCTTTTTCTCAGGTTTGTGTGCTCTGCATGTGTCTGTGAAAGATGAATGGTTTCCAAGCTTTCCTCCTGATGTGTATCCATGTGTTTTGCAACACCTGCTTTTCAAGTGGGAATGGTGTTAATGCTGGATTTCTCTGGAGGGGAATCAGCTGCCTCAGGTACAATGGGAGGGTTAATTTGTAATCTGGTTCTGCTGGGCAGTGAGCAGAGATAAGCTTGGGACTTCAGAGGTGTGTGATGATCCCTTTCAGCCAAAGCAACAAACTTACTGAGTGCTTTCTGTTCCTGCTATTTGAAGGTTATCTGGGTTTTCCTAAACACTAAATTCAACTTTTTAATAAGGCTACACTAGAATGTCTAAAATTGGCAGCCAAAAAACCTGAATTCTTATCTGAACCAAGCTGAATGTAAAGTCTCCTGTATTTGTGTGATACAGCAGTGATTCCCTGATGGAACGTCAGAATTTGACTTTAAGCATGATCCAAGAGAAACCTGTCTCTACTATCTTCGCTGTTCCTATGCCTGTGTGTATTAAAACCATCTCTAATAACATGGACACATACTGGTTTTCCAAGCTTCATCCAAAAATATTCAGTTGTTTCTCAAAACAAGGCAGGAGAAACAAATAGCTTTGCAGGTATTACAATATCCTTACCCTTGTCTGGAATGTTCCCATGATCCCAGACTTCATAGCAGGGATTGAAGTTTGACCCTTGCAAAGGATGTGCATTTTTCTGTCCATCTAAAAGGCCGCCTAGAGCTGGTTATTAGATCATAAACAGTTTATTCACCAAGCACCAGTCTCCACTGGTCCTGCAGCTTTATTGTGAAATGCTTAACGAGATCTAGATAAGGAGCAAACCTTCCCACTAGCCCTTGTTTACGCTGGGGCTGTAGATGAAGGAGCCCTTGGAAAAGCCATCCCCAGCCCTGTTATAACACTGCAAGGACTCAGCTCCCTCTCTGCCCTGTGGTTACAGTGCTGTGTGTTCACTTACACCTCAAAGCCCTCGCAGTCTGTGATTTCTCACTAAGCCCAGCCTACCCGATGTATTTGCAGTAAGCTCTTCTATACTGTTAGCGGGTGTATTCCCACAATGGGCTCACTGGAGTGTCACTAATATGATTGTCCATGCCAGTGGCTGCTCTCTTGCAGCCCACATGATTTTGTTATCAACAGGGAAGGATTTATGTAATGTTCATAACTAACCAGCCACCATAAATTCATGTCTTGCTGTTGTAGTTGTTCTCACCTCCCTGTTTTCAGACCTCAAGGTATCTTATTGAGCAAATGAGTGACTGGGAATTTGAGAAACAGTACACAATGTATGCTTAATTTGATGCTAAATTACACTGATGCAAAGATTTTGATTTTAAAGGGCCTTGGGCTAAATTCTTAATGTTAATTAGGCATGGCTGTATTATACTCTGTATTTCTACATGATGAAGTTCTTCTCTTTTGTGGCAGAACAAAAAGAGCTCCATCCTTCTCTCTCAGGTCTGAATCCTCTGGCATAGCTCGTAAGGGATAAAATCTGGTGTGAATTCAGCTAGATTGATAGCAGCAGCAAGCATCCCCTTTTTGCTCTTTAAGTAGTACATTGCCACCTGAGCAAGCCTTAGGTGGTTTTCTTGAACCACTCCATGTCTCTGGGGGTGACCTCAGGAGGCCTCTTAGCTGTGTTGGAAATGGTATAGACAGAGATGTTGCCTTAAGTACTCTGGACTTTGAATTATTTAACTGTTGTGGAAGGAAGTGGGGCCGGGGGAAGCACAGCAAAGGAGAGGAGAGATTATTTCTCCCCTTTGTAAAACTGTATTGGGTTCAACGTCATACCATGAAAAATCCAGTGCAGAACTCAAGAACTGCTCCAATGGATCTTCACTGACTTATCCAATTGCATGGAACATGGGGATACTTAACCCAAATCTGTCGGTTTTAATTATTTTCCTCTGGACAGATAAAAGCTTTCTATAGGTTCCTGTAGAATATTTGCTCTTTCAAGCGTTCTTCTGCGCTTTGATACTGAACGATTAAAGCATGCTAAAGAAAAAAACAGCCCCAACCTTTAGCTCCCTGTTCTTGGGCCCCCTGACTGCAGCTTTGATTGTTGACCTAAATTCCCCTTTCATAACTGAGTCCTGTCACCTCTGGTTGGAGTCTCCCAGCCAAACAGGCACGGCCAACTTTCAGAAGTGCAGGGCACAGTTTTCCGTTCTGCCTCGCGTGGCTCTGACAGCTCTGCAGCACCCGATGGGTTCAAAGGCAAACCCACCTCCCCCTTCCTCTTCCCCCACCTCGCCCTCCTGGAAACGAAACCATAACAAGGATTTTTTTTTTTTCTTTTCTTTCTTTTTCTTTTACTTTTGCCTTCCCTCCTCTCCCTCTCCCCCCATTTCCCATTGCTCAGCAAAGTGAGGAAACTTTTCCCGCATGAAAAATGAAATCCTTAGTCGTTTCTATGGCTGGGTTGGTTGCTGCAAAGATGCTGTTATCCAGACATCAGAAATGGCACTGAAGTGAGGGAAGGAGGCCCTGGAGGATGTTATTTATGACATTACAGTGGGTTACAGCAACTTGTATGGGCCACTCCAGCCTCTCTTCTGTCAAACTCTGCCCACAGAGGGCTGCTTCTGGCTCCAGCAGCCTCCAGCTGTGAGCTGCTGTTCCTCTGCTCCCATCACAGTCACAGCAATGCCTCCTGTCCTCACCCAGGGCTGTCTCCCACAAGTTCAGCAGCTGATGTTCCATGCTGTGCTCATGCTGCCAAACCCTGCCCAGGGCACAGAGCCCACATAAGGATGTGGCTCTATTTAAGTCCCAGAAAAGTCCTGAAAACCAAGTGGGCCATAAATGATGGCATTGGATGGGGTCCTGGAAGAGGTCAGTTGGACAGTGATGGTGGAGCTATTGTGGGTCGGTAGCCAAAGAACTGAGATTTTGCTTGTAAAAGAAAAGAGAGAGACTTTCTCTTTTTCCATGTTTGGCTTTTGGCTTTGAGCCACTGGAGTTGAATTATCCAGCTTTCCCCACTCTTTTGATGCCTAGGAATTTACTTTTCCTATAAGGGACAAACATCATAGGACTGGAAGAAGCCTTGTGGGCCATTGAAGTCTGTCTCTGGCCAAGTATAAAGGAATGTGGCATCTTCCTCTGTTTGTGCACTTCTCCAGAGTCCTCTGAGAAGTGACTCACCCCTTTGTGGGGAAGGGAGGCTTCCAGTGCCTCTTGCTGGAAAGCTGAACTAGCTGAACCTCTTCTTTTTTCTTTTTTTGTTTCTAATTAAATATAAAATTCCATTTCAATCCCTTGGGCTTCAGGAACAAGAGCTTTAGAAGGAAAAAATCATTCAGACTAAAGAGTTAGAAGGGCTGTCACTGTTCTCCTCAGCTGGAGCTCCATCCCTTTCTAGCAACTCAGGGCAAGCAGAAGTGAAGAAAACTGTTTGCTGCTGTATGAAACTTGTACATATTTTTTTAATCTAATTGCTGTGGGGAAAACAAACATCAGTTTTATTTCACACCATTTCTTGGCTCAGAAACTTCAGGCACATTCGCCAAATTGTGGTTTTTCAGTCATTGGCTGTGTCTCATTTACCATGAGGCCTCTTTGGTTGGTAAAGAGATATTAAGTAGCTAAAAATGTCCTTTACCACATTATTGTAAAGAATTCTCAGTGTAAATGAGAATTTAAACTCTGTACATTTTTCATGTAGATGTTGGTTGTGGTCACAGCTGACTTGAAATTTGGAGTGCCAACCATTACGTGGGGTGATTTTGCTCAAAACCAGCCTTGTTTGGGGTAAAAGAGGCCTCTTCTTGTTTAAAATGTTCTTAATTATGCCTGAGAAATAACTCACGGCTATGGAACCTTTTACTAAATTGAAATAAATTGTGAAAACATCAAATTATTCAGTTTTCAGAAGTTCTGGCAATTATTTCACATGCCCCTCTTCCAATGGCTTTGCTCTTATTAGTTGTCATAGAAGAAGTAATAAATTCTTTTATTATGACATCCAGTGTCCCAGCTGAAATGAGTTTCATTGTGCTGGGGACAAAATGGAAAAGTGACACTCCCTTAGCTGGAGGATCCTCAGTCCGAAGCCAAAAGTAAAGTGAAGGATTGGGAAGATAGGTGAAGCGTTCAAACAAAAGAGGGTCATAAGGAACTGGTACAACTTACAAGGGAGTTGGGTTTCTTATCCCAGCACAAGGGAATGTGGGTTTCTTGTCCCTTTTTCTTACATTTTTTCCTTTCTCTTAAGAATAAGTCTTGCTGCTGAAAGGTTTGTGCTCAATCCATCTTTTCATCAAGAGTTGGATGTCTGCAATAGTAAGAGTTTGAGAAAAGAATACTGTACGTGGCATAAGGATTCAGTAATGACCTTTGCCCTAAACTAGAAAATGCAAGGAGCTCGAACAGTAGAGTGTTTAAGTTCAGCAGCTTTCATACTGGTGTGCTCAGTGGTGTCCCTATTGTCACTGGATTTTTTCTTTTCCTGTCCTCCTTTGGCTCCCTGTAAATCTTGAATTGATGGCAGCTGTTTGAGCCCAACGTAAGACATGTTGCATCACATCAGGGTTTAAAGGCTCAAAGGCAAGGGAGGATTGCTACTATTCTGTAGCATTCCTCCAGCAGCTCCTCATGCTCAGCTGAGGTCAATCACCAGCATCATGCAGCACTTCAGAGAGGGGAAGATGCTCTTTAAATGCTGCCTGGGAAACTGGATTTCCATCCCACAATAATTTATCAGTTCTTTTGGGGAATATTTCTAGCCCCGGTCTGTGTAAAGACCAAAAATTCTTGACCTTCAAAGACTGCATGGTGGACTTTCCTGGAACTGGAGACCTGTTCCAGGACTTCCAGCTGTCCATCCAACAGGATCTTGGATGCCTGAAGAAACAGCTGGAGCAGCTTTGTGATCCACAGTCCTGGAGGATTTGGTCCCTGGATGGCAAAGGAGACGGGAGATGGTGGGGATTGTGGCAGGGATGGGTTGTCCTTCTGTGCCTCAGTCAAAACAGCCCAGGGAGTCCCTGGGGTTCCCCTGGCCACGTTGAAAACATGCAGATTCTCAGAGGGATTTGTTGGGACAAGCCCACTTCTGCATCATTTTTTCTTCTCTCACCATGCTGGCATTTCCTGGCAGGCAAAAACTCTCTTACAAAATGCCTGATCAGTTCTAATGGTCTTACTACAATAAGCTGAGATTTTTATTACTTATTTGGGAGAGGGACTTGTCTTGCCAGCTGTCTTCTTATTCATTTGCAGTATTATCCACCCACTATCGTTGGACAATACCTTCATTTGTGATGCATAAAAATACAGACTTTTATGGGCGCTCATCCATCTGAAAATGAATGCTTTGTAGAAGTATTTATTTCATAAAGAAAAACTTAAAAATGCTTCAAAAACAGACTCCAGAAGGTTATTGGTAGCTTTGGCTCTCATATCACAAGGTCCTCGGGTAAATATCCATCCCAGCAAATGTCACTTTTTTTTTAGCACATTTGTTTTTTCTTTGCCTGGTTCTCCTCCTGTCCTTTCTCGTGATCAGAAGTAGCAGTATAAACCAGAAGCTGGTCTTGAAAAGGTTTTGAACTGAGTGCACCATACAGATGAATAAACACATTACCTTCCGAACCCTGGGATCTCTCTTCCAAAGGAAACAGGAAAAGGGGGAGCTCAGAATCCCTAGCAAAATACCAGCGTGCAGAAAAAAGGCCCGTTTAAATGTTTTTAACTTTCCCATCAGAAGAGTTTTTTTTACAGGGGGAGGAGGTGGAGAGGGGCAGGGTGTGAGAAGAAGGGGGAAAGTGGGTGCTGGGAGAGGGGAGGAAAAATACAGTGAATGCTCCTGTAACCTTTGCTCTGTTGATACTAGACAAGACTGCACTGTTAATGAGTGATTGTTAACAGATGGCTCTTGAGCAACTTAGTCAGAAGCAGAAGATGTTATTTGGTTGTAGTGAGGGGAGGGTGAGGGTGCAGGGGTGAGGTAAGGGGATATTTAGTCTTTTCACGAGGACTGAACTGTCAGAGATTTATGATTTTCCTTTAGGCTTTTGGAAGTGGAGGCTCTGGGGAAGGATTGTTTTCTATGTGCTGATAGTAGAAAGGCCATTTGGTGCTGAAAGCTCCAATGATTTTGTTTTTGGTAAGCAGTGTCCCTGCAGCCCTTGGCCTTTGAGAATTGAAGGATGGAAATGTCTGTCTTTAACTTGCCAAGCCTTGTGTCCCAAACTGGGGAGGAGTGGGCTCTCTCTACTGCTCGGAGCTGCCTGAGGGCTGGGTGAGAGAGCTCTAAGTATGGGTCTACACTTTGGGAGAGAAACCTTTCCATGGTGCCAGAGTTGTTAGGAAGTGTGCCTGTGAGGGGGCAGGAATCTTCCTGAACGTCCGTCTTTCCGTGGATGTCCATCTGTGCATATTCCTAGCCCTTTCCCAGTGTGGTGTATACCAGTGTGTGCCATGTGCTTACTGGTTTTTGTTGGGTATGACTTTGAAGGCAGCCCGAACACATCCCATTCACTCTCTGTAAGATTTGTGTGCTTGAACTTATCAAGGTGACTGCAGCTGCTCAGTGTTTCTCGAAGTGTGCAGAATTTAGATTTTGTATTTATTTCCCTTCTGGACCTTATTAGATACAGGGTTCGGGGTATGAGGGATGAGTGACATCAACAGGGATTGGTTCTCAAGACTGTTTTCGTTTTCAACCACTGATGAATGGCTTGAGGGAAGGGAAGAACCAAATGCACAGTCCAGCATTTTGCTGATTGGAATTTGCAGAAAAGTTTTGGGCTTTGGTCAAGAAAAGGGAATTGCATTTGTACACGCCACTGGCAAATCTTTACCTTTAATAGGAAGTCTTGATGTGACCTCCCAAAATGGTGCACTGGATGATTTAAAGTCTTCCTTGTGCACTAACTATCTAACAGATGTAGGTGAGTGTGTGCATATACATTTAGAGAGATATATTTACACAATTTAAAGACTAACGCCTTCATTCTGTCATCCCTTATTTATTCATATTTCTCTTTTGGGGGCGCATAGGACTGTATGACAAATGTTCTTACACCTCCCGTGACCGAGGCTGGGTCCTGGGGATTAACACCGTCAGTGACCAGGGGAACAGAGACCCCCGCTATTTCTTCTCGCTGAAGACGGACCGTGCTCGCAAAGTCACCACCATTGCAGCACACCGCAGCTACCTCCCCAACCAGTGGGTGCACCTGGCTGCCACCTACGACGGGCGCCTGATGAAACTCTACGTGAACGGCGCCCAGGTGGCCACGAGCGGAGAGCAAGTGGGCAGCATCTTCAGCCTGCTGACCTTGAAGTGCAAGGTGCTCATGCTGGGAGGAAATGCCCTGAACCAGAACTATCGGGGTTACATGGAGCACTTCAGCCTCTGGAGGACAGCCCGGTCTCAAAAGGAGATCTTGTTGGACATGGAGCAGGCGATTCACAGGCAAGACACGCCCCTACCTCAGCTCGTTCTTCAAGACAGTTTACTGAATGTGAAAAGCACCTGGTCGCCCATGAAGGATGGCAGCAGCCCTCAGACCAAGTTCAGCTACCACCACGGCTATTTGCTGGACACCAGCCTGGACCCTCCTCTCTGCGGGCAGACGGTGTGTGACAACACGGACGTCATCGCCAGCTACAACAAGCTGCCCAGGTTCCGCCGCAACAAAACCGTGCGCTACCGCGTGGTGAACCTGTACGACGACAAGCACCAGAACCCCACCGTCAGCCAGCAGCAGATCGAGTTCCAGCACCAGCACCTGAACGAGGCCTTCAGCCGCTACAACATCACCTGGGAGCTGGAGGTGCTGGAGGTGAAGAATTCTTCCCTCCGCCACCGGCTCATCCTGGCCAACTGCGACATCAGCAAGATTGGGGACGAGAATTGCGACCCCGAGTGCAACCACACGCTGACGGGGTACGACGGCGGGGACTGCCGGCACGTCCGCCACACGCTCTTCAACAAGAAGAAGCAGAACGGGGTGTGCGACATGGATTGTAATTACGAGAGGTACAACTTCGATGGGGGGGAGTGCTGCAACCCAGAGATAACAGAAGTCACCAAGACATGCTTTGACCCATATTCTCCTTACAGGTAGGCAATTTCTTTTTATGATCATATTGATGAATATCTGTCTAGGTATCGATCATCCTGCTGGCTGTTGAACCTTTTCGTTGTTGCTATTATGGGCTTTGGAGTTTAATGATTTTTTTTTCCTTCTCAGTGTATGGCTCACATTGCAGTTCTCCAAATGCAATCTCAGTAATGGTCTCAGCAGTGTCTTACCCCTGAATTGGTATTCTCCAGCCAGGCTAAGGAAATCTGTGCTAAAGACTGAAGCTGCCAATTTTGAGGGACACATTAGTTGCTGGCTATGAGCAGCATATTGTAATAGTGCACAGTTTTTTTTTAACTCCAGACTCTGAGGAGTGGGGATTGGATGTCACAGAAAACACATGTGTATTTGGAGAGGAAAAAACCCTCAGGCGTGAAACAGAACATGAATACTCTAAGGTAGACTTTAATTCTGTAGCACTTCTTTGGAGGTAGGTAGGTAATTCCACACTCTTACTGCTGTGTACTGCTCTCTGTGAGCACCGCTGTGGAGGGACAGCTGAGTCTGAGGGTTGTGAGGAGGGAAGTGGGTACCAGGTTCCTGTTGCACATTCTGGGTGGGCAATGAAACTCTTCTGTGCCCCTTTTATATATGAATGAAAACAGGGGTAATGCCACTTCATTGCAGGGCAGCTTTCTGTGGGTGGACATGAGCTCATAAAATCCTGATCTCCTCAGCTAATGTGTCCTTGGGCTGCAGTTTGAGGAGTTGGCATCCTTGAATAACTTGCTTCAGGTGGGTACCACGTACCCACAATTACTCCAAATTCAGACAAGGTAGTATGTTTAAGTGACGCTGTTCGTCACACAGACACAGACATGCACACACACTTTGGTGAGAAGGCATGAACTATTAATTTAAAAAGATCTGGCTCCATTTTATAGTATTTCTACAAAGGCCAGGGACTGGGGGAGAAGGCTGACACCTCTCCCCATCCCATTGATCAAGACAACTGTCCATCAGCTGTCCATATCGCTAAGAACAGGAGTGAAAACTCTCCTTGAATTTATGAAAACATTGCCTCTGTTTACATCACCCATGCGTGAGAAACAATCTAAATAAGAAACTGTGAAACAGAAGAGAAGGTTGAAAAAATCGGGGCGACATCTAAGTAATAAGTTGTTTCTTGTGAATGGGTTAGAAATACAAGCATAGAAAAGGTGACGGTTAAAGCTAAAATTCTGTTGTCTGCGTTCTGTGTTACGGCTTTTTTAGAGCAATTCAGGGAGCCATAGGGGGAAACTTCTAAATGGTCAGAACACCCAACACCAAAGTCCAGGTTAAGAAGAAAGTATGAGCTCTTCAGGAGTCCCTTCTATTGCAGCAATTCAGGCTATATTTATAGCTTCCTAATAGAGAGAAGTTTTAAACAACATTATCTGCTCTACTGGAGCTTTAAATACACATAACTAAGGTAGAAAGAAAAGCCAGGGTTTTTTTTACTCCAGCGAGGTTATTTAAAAAATCCTTCTAGTTCAGTTTGATTTCAGTGACTTACCAGTGAACAAAGCTCAAATGAGGAAATATTTTAAATATTAATGCTTGAAAACATTGAAAGGAAAAATACCAATTTTTAATCCTGTTCCAGTGGAGAGGAACTCAACTAAGCAAATATCATCAAAGGCATAATGCAAATTGGATTGTTTTAACACTGTAGTTCTGAGAACTTGAGGTGTTAGTTATAACAACTAGTACAATTTTTAGGGAAAAAATACATTATTTTTAATCTGACAGTACCCTTTTGTCACTTGTTCTGTGACCAGCATAATGCCCATATAAAATGAAACAAGAGAAAACCTTATAAATTACAGTTCACAGATCTAAGGCCGTGTCATACTGTTATTCTGAGGTACAGAAATGTTTCTATTTCAAATGAAGCCTTTTTTCTGCACAGATTGTGCTTGCACAAGTCCAGACAAGACACTGAGTTGCAAAATTTGAAATTACCTTAGCACCGTATAGTTGCTTTTCAGGCACAGTTTTGTGTTCCTTTTGGAGACAACCCCCTGGCTGAGCTTTTCTGGAGGATTTACATCTCATGGCCTTGAGCTCACAGATCTTCTACAGGTTCATTTTGACTTGAGAAAAACTTGACCTGAAATAGTGAGGAAGGCCGGAAGATCCTCCTCCACAGCCTAGAGCCTCAGAAAATCCAGAGATGCTCCAAAGATATATATATATTTTTTTTTTTTTACAGACAGATTTAATTTCTTTATCTTTGCATAGACATTGTATTGCAGCATGGATCATTGGCAATGAAACCACAGAGGGCAGTAGGAGAAATTCCATGTCTCTGGAGCCTTTGTTTGGTGGCTGTTGTACTTTGGCTCAAACTCGCTGCTATGATGGGTGTTTGTACTCAGCAAGGCAAAATAGAACAGTTAGGCCTGTGGACATACCCCTGGAGTTTGTAAGCCTGACTTACACTGCTTTGGGTATTTAGGTTAACAAATACAGTTTTAGGGCAGTGATTTTGGCAGCAAAGCCTTTACTGACTACAGGGGTGAAGATTCAAACCCTGTGTTTGGCTTTGGTATTGCTGTCAACATCATCCCCTGAGAGAGAGATTTCCAAGTCAATTAGTGACAAAGTCAAAATCTGATTGGCACCATCTGGGCCCATTTCGCATCCCCAGCCCCTCTTGTCATCGTTTTCATCAGCCAGGAGTCCTCAGTCCCCTCCAGTGCAGCCCTTGCACCACAACAGTGAAGACATTGCAGCCATGGAGAACTCACATCTCATTTCAGGTATTTCCTCTGCCAAAATTCAGTCCAACAATAGCAGCAGAAAGGGGAAAGAGCCTTCAGTCTGGTGAGGAAAGGGAGGGAAGAAAGAAAGATGACCTGGTACCAATAAACATTTTCCTGAAGTTTATTTATAAAGACTTTTCAGGGTCTTCCTTGGTGCTGGGCTTTGTTCCTTCCAGACCCTCCATGTCAGCAGTTGCAGCCAGCTGTTCACCAAGCAGAGCTTATTCATTAAATACTTCTGTCCTCTGGAACCAACCAAAAAGTGCTAATGCTTGATTAATGCTGTAATAAACAGGAGCCCTCCTCAGTGCCTCTTTATCCCCAAAAGATGACGTATCTGTTCCCAGCCGCTTTCCTTCTTCTGAATATGAGCCCCAGTCCATGAAGCTCTGTCCTGGGACAGAGTTGCTCTGAGCCTTGATACAAAAAAACCCTGTGGATGCTTTGTGACTAAGTGATACCACTGGAACAATTCCAAGACACCTCTGATCTGTGTTACAATTTTCTTGTGATCCCTTCGGGCACACTGGACAAAGGGCTCTGGTGCTTTGATGGTGTCATTCAGTCACTGTGGTGGTGCAACTGTGGTGACTTCAGAGCTGATCCCAGCAGCACAGCTTGTTGTTTTCTTTTCTGTTTTCTGCCGGTCTTTGTGGCACCTCTCCAAAAATATTTATCTCCAAAAAGCTGATCTTCTGTGCCATAGTGAGGCGGCAGAGATTTAAGTATATTTAAGTTTGTCAGACGGACAGCAGTAGGAATGGGGACTCTGCTCTCAGAGCTGCTCAGCAGAAAAGCCGTAAACATTGTGGTACCAACCAGATCATCCCTCCTCTATTTTAATGGCCTACAGGGAAAAAACAAAGGACTGGTTATCATTAGCCACACAGCAGGCTTTATCCAAGAATATCTGCCTCACTTCTTTTCATTAATTTCATGAGAGTGGGACAAAATGTATTTTGTCCCAGTAGAAGGTTTACAAATAATGTTCTGCTTTTCTGCAGTTCCGGGAAATTAGAACATGCTAAGCTCATACAGTTTGGCCCAATACAAAGGGAAGGAGTAAGAATAAACACCCTTGCCAGAAAGACTCATTCTTTGTGTTATTTGGTATACTGCTGGTTACAAAACAAGGAAGACTTTGAGCTCATGACACCTACCATGGCTGCTTTTCAAAGAACTTGAAAGAAGCAGCAAGGGATCATAGGAAATCATGCTCGGTAAATGCCATTTGATGTGGTGAGTTCTTGCACCATCCTATGGTTAACTGAGACGTTCCTTTTATGTAATATTGGGCTTGCACATCAGGCTTCACCACAGGATTTCATGGACAGATAAGGAAGCATTCCCCTCAGTGCCTTCTTAGGAAAATGCTGATGAAATTCCTGAAGCAGTAAAAGTACTGGAGTCTCTTCAGACTCCCAGGATCCATATGGCCTACCAAATACTTGCTGGAAATCACCCCAGAATAACTGTCCTGGGCACAGACTTTCCCAATATCCACATGTGTTCACAGCTCTTCATTTCTGCCTAAACAAGGGGCAAGATGAGCTGTACAAGCTCTGGTCAATTTGCAGCAAACTCAGGTTGGCACCAAACCGAGGAATCATAGAATCACAGAATGATTTGGGTTGGGAGGAACCTTAAAGATCATCTATTTCCAACCCTCCCTGAGAGCTGAAGCCCTGCACATCTCCCCTCTTCTGTGTCCTTTTCTAGCACTTGTGTTGGACAGTTCAGCTCTGTTCACATCGTGTCACACCAGCTCGCTCAGGGTTAAGGGCACTGGCACATTCCAGGCATATGTAAATTAGACTTAAAATACATGCCTGACACATCTGTAGGAATTTCCATAGATTGGTTTTGAGCAGCAGTGGGAGTGACGGAGCTGTGTATGAGCACACTGGGCTGGGGCATGTGAGCTAAAGCAGTAGCATCAGGAGGAGGAGGTGGTGGCTAATCCATAGCCCAGGGCAGCCTCAGACAGGTGACTGAGCTGCACTTCAGGGCTTTCCATGGAGTATCAGATCAACCTCTTTTCCTTCTCTTCTGCTGGAAATCTCTTCATGAGATGTACTTGAAAAATATGGTCAGCTTACTCTGGAGGAGGGAGGCACACTGAATGCCCTTTTCCAGGAGCTAGAGTCATAAGAAACACTCCTTGATTCCCAATAAAGCACTAATTTCCACTTAATCCTAAACACTAAAAAGAACAGAAGAAATTCTTCAAAGCTCTTCAGTTCCGGGAGCTTGAGAACTTAATCCCCTGCCTCGAAGAGACCATTGTGCAGCTCTTGACATCAAGGATTCCTGCATTCACATAGGTATCAGACAGACATATAACAAATACCTGAGTTTTTGTCTAGGGATTCAGTGTTAAATGTCCAGTTCTTTAATTAGCAGCTCCAGGGCTGTTTAGAAGGCGAAGAGTAATGCTGTCAAGGACGGAGCTGCTGTATCTTGGTAGTTGTCACCCAAAAGCCAAGTCCCAACAGGAAATCCTCTGTTCTCTCTGTTTATTCTGTCCTCTGTTCCAGATGTCAGGGATGTTAATCAGCTGGGAGGAATTGCATCTGTTCCCATGCTAGCAACTGACATTTATAAGTCTAGTATTGAATTCTGATACAGACAGGACTGCAGTGCTAAAGAAACTATTTCTATACGATTGCACACCCTAGAAACAGTAGGAGTTTGCTCGATTTAGCTTGACCCACAGTCAACTTTTCCAACAGCTTTTTTCAAGAAACATTTTTTCCCCAAGACTCATAGAACTCATGGTTTCTTTCATGGATGTTATCCATTAAGGAAAAAGATCACTGTCTGGTCAAACTGCAGGATGCTTGGGATGAAGGGGGCCTATAAAATCTGTGGAGTAAACTATCAGAGATCATTAAGAATCCTTGTGGGAGACAACAGATTAAAGTATTATTATATCCCCAGTGCTGAGGCAGACCCATTTGTCTCTGAAACCTCACGTGGACGACTTGCAAGTGCAGAGTCTGCAGATTTGACAGGGATTGAATTTGCCCCTTGCTGCTGGGCAGCACCACATCCTCCAGGATCAGCTGCCCCATGGATGATTTCCAGCAACTCCTTACCAGCCTCTGGTTAAGCAGATGAGGTGGAGCTCATCCCTTCCCACAGTCTGCAATGTGTCCATGTGTATGAGCTGGTTTATTCTCTTTGCTGATCATCTCTCACACAGACCCACAGTTTGATCAGGTCCAACAGGCCTCTCTCAAGTGCTGTGGGACCTTGCATTAATCCCCCTGGTTTTCTCCCATAGCCATTTGTGTACAACCTCTCTTCAGCTCTGGTTGTGGGGTGACCTTTATGTTTTTAATTAATGGCAGCTGAACTTCCTGTGTAAATTCGGGAGGATGCACCCTTCACACTGAAAGAGATGCACAGAATAGTTCTGTGGCAAGCTTAACCAGGTGCAACACTTACATTTGTGATTCCCATTCCATCCATCCATCTATCTTTTCTGATAGGAATTTAAGCCGAATTCTTGCAAGCAATAGCTGCCCCTTGGGGGAAATACAGAGCAGCCACCTCTGCTATGTTCCATTTACAGCACCCATGAACAGGGCTCATTTGACTTTGCCTCTCTCGTGGATTGCTGGACTTGGGCAAACAGTACTTCAGCTGGGTTTGCTTTTTCAGGGCTTGGGGAAACTGAGTGGATGTCTTGGTTTATCTTCTCTTAACTGAAGTGAATTAATTGTCCCTCAAACACTCCAGGACCAGGACAGTGTGGAGCTCTCCCATCACTTTGTACCTGCTCACCACAAAGACACACTTGTGTCGAGTGCCTGGTGAGGCCAGTTTTACTGTATATGTGATGTCTTCTCCATTAGATATAAGTCAGGACGCCCACTGGAATCATCATGTTCTCCTAAAACCTTTTTTGTGGGTGATTTGAGAAGGATGGAGGGGCCCCAGAGAGGTGCTGATCATAGCTTCTGTAGAGCTCTGAGGAGATGCAGTGATGCAGAGCCTCAAACAGACCTGTCAGGGAAACTGAGATATGCAGGAACCGCTTCAATATTTGCAATGTGCTCGGTAAAGCTGTGCTGTAAAATAATGTGATGCTGATAGCCACAGTCATGTTTTCTCCCTTAGAGCCAGATTCAATGAGAAGTAGGATGGATATATCCCCGCCATTCATTAATTGGGAAGCAGGATGGATATATCCCCACCATTCATTAATTGGGAAGCAGGATGGATATATCCCCACCCCATAACACAGCAGAGTGTTTAGGCCAGGAATGCAAACCACTGCTGTCAGAAGCAATTGTGTGATTGCTGCACCGCAGCCCCAGCTGGCACAGAGCTCCAGGACCCACAGACTGTGGAAGAAGATTAGGAGCATGTGCTCTTCTGGGGTCAATGAAATCCTGTCCTTCTGTTTGGTTCGGAGTAGATTTGCAATTTTGAAGTTTCTCAGGGTAACTCAGCTGAGACTACCTAGTTTGCATGTAATTTCAGCACTCCAAATTACCATAAATTTGCAAGAAGTTGTTTTCAGGTTCATTAATAATGGATGGGTGGCTGCACCATCAGAGTGCTTGCTCTCAGCTTCCAAAAGGATCAGGGTGAGCTGCACTGAGGAAACTTCTTGGAGTACTTAAATGCTTGGGGTATGAAACTCTAATAAACCTCCAAAAAGCCAGGAAATTTGGAGTGAAGGCTGAAACTCCATACCTAGTGCACCCTACTGGGTCTTTGTATTTCAGAACACGCTACGTTTGTTCACTGAAATATCTCCAGTATGGAATTCTTTAGGGTGAGGTTTCACCTTTAACTCTAAATTTCCTGGCATGTGTGAGTTTGAAGTACACGCTTAACTTCTCCCCAGTGCTGTTTTTCATTTTTAATTTCCTTTCTCTTTTAAAGGAGGGACCCTGCTAGAAGGACCCCTACTAAAAAGGGACCCTACTGAAACAAAAATTAGAGGGTTTGGCCTAATCTGATCTTTCTGAAATTCTTCAGGAGAACCAGCTTCAGCAATTTTAATTTTTTTTTCTACCGTTCTTTTAAAGACTCGTGTGGCCAATCCACCCCAGTGAAAAAGATCAATAAAATCCACACCCTGCAGACCAATTATTTTAGAAGGTACCCAGATGTTTGAGTCGTATATAAGAAAACTTGGATATATAGAACATCTCTCCTGTGAATTGCAGTTAAAGATCTGGCCATGGCCATTGATGGGGGTGAGCTGCTTGTTGTGAAATGCACTATTTACATTAATTCAGTCATTTCAGAAGCAGCCCATGTTTGCTGTTGACACTTGTTGGGTTACATCAGTGATGGTAAAAGAGTGGAAACAGCAGTGGTTTGGAATGAGAGCAGTGGCAATTACCTGCAATGCTTTTAAAAATAATTTTGGCCCTAGATATTGAAAAGATGTGTCATCGCTGATTTGTGTGAGGGCAGCTTCAGCAGGCTTGAGTTACAAGGCTTTGGAGAATAAAATTCTTTCTGCTGCCTTAAAATGCATCTTTGGAGCAACTTTGCCAGTAGATAATACAGAATAAATTTGCTTCTCATGCTATAACCTTGTTGTGTCAATAAATTGAGGACTTCAGTGAGACGCTGTGTCAGGCAGTTTTCCCTGCTCGAGACTCTCCTAGTTTTTCAAATCACTCTCATCATCTTTTCAAGGAAAATTTATCTTAGTGAGATGTCTGCAGGGAAATTGGCAAAGTGCTGAAGTTATGTGGCATTGGGCTTGTGAGTTCCTTTGGCCTCAGGCCAGGTGCGCTGTGGAGAGCCCCAGCCTGGCTTCCCTTCCCTTCCCTTCCCTTCCCTTCCCTTCCCTTCCCTTCCCTTCAATTTGCATGGATAATGCTCAAATTCAGAAGTTCTTGAAGATTTTCCAGAACTTTAGTTCATGCAAATGAGAATTCAAGTTGAAATTTGGGGACAAGTCCTGCCACAGGGAGTCAGGTCCTTTGTCATCCACCAGCAGCTCCACGCTGGGACTGGTACTCTGCAGCACCAGCAAGGAGGAGGAGTTCCCTGTATCCTTTGCTAAGCTGAGTATTTCTCATTCCAACACATAAAAGCACTTTGTCACTTCAACAGGAGAGGATATCCCTCTCCTTTCACCCTCTCCAGTATGGCCCCATCAACATCCTTGTGTTGTATTTCCAGCCTCAACTTTGTAATACAGATCACAGCTGGTTGGTTTGAATTTCCCCTGAGTTACCCAGGATGCTGCTGAAAGCACAGGAAGAGCAGAAATGCTTTAATCAGTTAAATCAATCAAATAAAAAAAAAGGTAGACTAGACCTTAAAATTTACCCTGCAACCTTTGTACTCGTGGCGATGACGTCTTCGTCCTATTTCTTTAAGTGCAGGATTTTATTGGGACTTGGCAGAAGGGTGAAGTGAGGAAGACACAGGAGGGGGTTTGCTGAGTTAAAAAAGGAAAAAGAAAATGTCAGTGAGAAAATGTAAATACCCCGATGTTCTCCAGCCTAGTGCTGGAGCCAGTCTCTCCCTCTTCCAGGGAAGGGGCTCCTTTTGCATTAGCTTTCCGTGGCCATATTTAACCAGTTTGCTCTGACATGGAGCCAAGAAAGGGCTTTTCTGTGTGATGCCGGGTCCTGCATGTGTTCAGGCATCCACAGCTGCTCCCTAGCAAGGGCTGCCCTTTGGCTACTGAGGTATTTTTTTTATAGCCACAGAGGGCAACTATTAATAGGTGAGATTCACCAAAACACAGAGCCACACAGTGTGGTGTGGAGGGGAAGAGGGAAACCTGTGGGATTTATGTCAGGAAAATTCCATGTTGAAATTATGCTGGAAGACGCAGTAAGAATGAATATGCCAAGAAGGGGATTTAATCTGTAACTTTGGGCCATGCCAGCATTTCTCCTCCATTAAGGATCTGCCCCATCACATGGAACATGTTGCTGAATTATTTCTTCAGCATTAAACAGCACAAAGTGTTCAGAGGATGAAGATAAGACACATAGACACAAAATATCAGCTTTTCTGAGATGTGATTAAATACCAAAAGGAAGTTGAGGCATTCCTGACCCTGAACACATTTTATTTTGATCAGACATTGGATTAGGGGTAAAATGTGAAGAATTCCACTGTATCTGGATGGAAGGAGCTGACCAGGAGTTTGCCTCTCTGTTTATTGATTAATTTCTAATTTCCATGATACAATGTCATGAGACTGGTGGTCCTGTCAGACTCACAAATTATATTCCTGTACTGAAGACGACAGGTTTGGGAGCATTGAGCAGAAAGGAGTGAGACAGTTAAAGCTGCTTTTGAAGTCAGAACTCAGACATTGATTAGATATCATAAAATCCAGATGATATCAATTAATAGACTCATCACTGTAATCATCTGCACATTTTTTGTGCACCTTCCAAAGGCACCATGGGGAGTTATATTCCCAGGCCAAGAAAACATCCACTGACTATCAGGAGAGGGTGGGTATCGAAATCCCCTTTACACTTTGAAAAGCTTTGCTTTAAGTTGTTTTGTGTTTCCTTAATTACTTAATTTGATTTTTTTAATTGAAAAAGAAGAAAGGCGAGATTAACTGGTGACAAATTTTAAGTAAATAAAGAGTGCTGCACTCATTTAGAGAATGTGGGTAGACATCAGGAAAGGCAGAGCTTAGTTTGATTCACGTGAGCGTGAGACAGAATGGAAATATTTCCAAACTATCTGAACTGCTTAGGTTTGCACAATTGGCTGAGAGCAATTACAAAACAACATTTTTCTGTGATCTCCTGTTTTCCATGAGCTTGATGATTCTCTATTCCTGTCCTCAATCCCTGAAAATGAATCTGGAGGCAAACACAGGCATGCCTGAGGAATAGTCATAATTGCACAAACTGATATTACTCAAAACACCTGAATATGTTTGGGCTTGGCATTTCTGGTTAAGGGGTTTTATTTTGCCTTCATGCTGATTCCTCCCAAAATGTGAGGTGTCACTGTTACTGCACTGGGAGCTGAGGGCAAGCATTGGCTATTTGTAGTTGTTTCTCAGTTCCTTAGGGAACGGTGCCTGCCATCTGCTCACTGCAGGTATAGACACGATTGAGAGAATTAAATCTTAAAGTCTTTATAATTGCTGGGAAAAGGTAGATCCTTCCACTAGGGTTTAGAGCACTGGGTTTAGAGCACCAAGTTTAGAGCCCAAAAACAGGAATCAATTCATTCACAGTTTGCATCAGGCTTCCCCATCATGCTGCGTTCCTTAACAATCATTCAAGATTTCCTACTTTTAAGTACATGATGCTGTTCCAAATGGCTGTTCTGCTTTCTGCTTGGTCTAAGCTGCACATCCCAAGCTCTTTGAAGTCCACAGAAAGATTGAACCCCCAGAGACCTTGGTCTTTGTCTTCGAACTCCCCATCCAGAGCACAAGTGAGGCTGGGAGCCTTCCTGAGACAAAGGGCAATAGCTCCTAATTCTCCTACAGAACAGAATTGCACTGGAATAAGCAGGAGAAATGTTCTGGGTAAGGATTGATGGCAACAGTTCACAGCATTATAAAAATCTCTTCCCTTTTGCCTCCAGCATTTTTACCACGACTGTGTCAGTGCCAAAACCCAGAACACACTCACTAATTCCTCCAGAATTGATCGGTCATGATAAACTTCCAAACACAGAGTAAAATGCTTCCGTCAGACACATCAGAGTGTTTCTCCCAGTTTGCCTGGAGAAATCTGCGCCATTTGATTTCCTTCCCTGCATCCAATTTGATTCAGTAAAAGGCTGCAAGTTCCTGGCTCCCTCCTTATACACTCAGAATTCTTGTGACAGTTTTAATTTTGGGGATAAATTTATTCTCGTGTTTGTGCTATGAAATGTCCTATTTATAAAGAGTGATTAGACACTGGGATGAGCTGCCCAGGGGAATGTGGAGTCACCATGCCTGGTGGTGTTTAAGGAAAGCCTGAAGGTGGAATTTAGGGCCCTGGTGTAGTTGTCAAGGTAGTGTTTGGTCATAGGTTGGACTTAAAGACCTCAGATGTGGGCTTGATATTTCTGAGCCTGGGAGAATTTCAGCTTGCTAACCATTGCCAGCTCCTTTCCCAAGGGAAAGATGTCAACAGTTTCTCTTTTCAGAACATCTCTCTCTGTTTCTCAGCACAGGCTCAGCAAACAGTGTTCCCCTTGCCGTAACGACTGTCCCAGGGGTTGTTTCCTATTCCTGAACCAATGGAGAGCAGTGTCAGTCCCATGGACCAATAATAGACCTTCTTACACATCATGTTCTAAAGGAAACTATTGGAACTGTAAATAAAGCCTTTTTTCTCTTCTGACAACTACATGGAGTCAGTCTATTTCATGTCCTAGCGTGACACTCTTTTTAAACTTAATTGACTCTATGATTATGTCTTAATTCAGGCTCAAACCTTTAACTGTTCTCATCTTGATCAGACACAAAGTTCTTTTTATATCCTCCTGGCAACAATGCCTGAAGACACTCTAGTTTTTGATCTATAAAACCACCATCAGGAGAGAGTCCAATAGTGCTTGCAGGATGCCTTCTCTTCCCCTGCAACTGAGTAAGGCAGGATGTCAGGTTTTGCAAAGTGCTTGAGCTGGCACAGAGTTGTGGGAGTGGGGGAATTCATAGCACTCCCCCTCCGCCTATGACAGGGAGCTGCAGGACATCTTGTGCTAACAAAGGCTTTTTATGGATGGGTTTGTTTAATTCGGGGTCTGTGTTCAGGGGCACAAATGACAACCTGCAGTTTTTGCTGGACCCTTCGCAGAGCTGGTTTTGTAGCCATCGAGATCTTAAGTGCTGTAGAAGTGGTTAGTGACACATCACCAATAAATTACAGGAACAAACCAGAGCAAAAGCTGATGTGTGGCTTAGATGAGCAAATACAGTGGCAGAGTGCAAATTTATGGGGAAATTTAACTGCATGGCCTGTCCATAGCAGTCGTGCTCAGGGCAAAATTGGTCAAGAAATTTGCCATAAAGGAAAATCAGAGTTTCCACCCTTTTGTGCTATCATTTGACAGTGGAGAACAGATCTTTGCATTCTCAGAGCCCTCTGTAAGAGGTCTGGGTTTGATTCATGTGGATCCACAGGCTTGTGGTGCCAAAACAGGCAATTTCTGCACTCGTGTCTGAAGGCCAAATATATGGGTATGATTTCCTATAGTTTACAGTTACATGCTGGATCAGAGCTGTGCGTTTCATAAGCTGCCAGTCCAATTTAGCAGGGTCTTGGGAAATGTGTCCCCCAGGGAATGCTTACAATCAGCCTTGTGTTTTGGGCTGATAGTGCCTGTTTTCTGGTACGCACGTTAGCAGATCCATATGTGAGGAAATCCAAACGTCCTTCCCTCCAACTCCTAACCTGGGCACTGGCTGCGGCTGCTGCCCACTGCTGATTTTCTGCTGGCTACATCCTCCAGTTCAGGAACTGTCCACTCTGGGAAGCACAAATGTACAACAGGGATCTGTGCAGGAGCTGCAGGTCCTGCACAGGTTTAAAAAACAGCAATTCTGAAAGTTCTAGTTTGGAAAAGGCCCGTTTACCTCTTTCCTTCTGCATCTTATCTTGGGCTCAGCAGAGAGAAATGAGGGGCAGGAATTCGATGTCAAGGAGTTCATTACGTTTGTGGTGTCTGTTGTACACACTGTTGGCATGTTTTGCTTCCCAGCAGTCTCCTTGACAAAGGTATGATCTACCACATCTGTCTCCTGCTCTTTTATTCATTTCTTTCTGTTTTCCTAGAGAGCAAGAGTAGAAATTAAATATATATATATATAGTTGGCTTTAGGAAAAACACTGTCCACAATATTTTCTTTTTACAGCTCTGGAGTATTTTCACTGCAGGTGTGTTGTTGTTTCTGCCAGATCACCTCCAATTGACTGTGGATTCTGGGAACTTCAAAGCTAAATGTTCTCATGTAAAATTTCTGTTTCAGCGACTGACATTTTCTATTTCCTTGTAATCTCATCATGGCTGGGAAAGAACAAGAGTAACCAGCTTTTGAATCTCATAATATTTAGTAGTTTTTTGCATCTGACTATTCAATTTTTTCTTTTCCTTAAAAAGTGTGTTCAAGCCTTTACAGCTGAAGATAAAGATTTATTGTTACGATCCATCAATATTCCCTGAAAAAACTCCCTAGAAACCAACTAGAGAGAAATATCATTCCTTCGTTGTGATGGAGAGAAAAAAACCTCCCAAACTTTGAAAATCTGAGGCTTCTGTTGCCAGGACACTTGGTTTCCTTGAACTGAGGTCTCCATCACCAGACCGTGTTCTTTGTGATCTCACTTGGGTGTCTCCTACACTTTTCTGCATAAGATGAAATAAGATGAAATTTCAACCAGTCTCATTTGAATCAGATTTTCATTTCTTTCTCAGAAAAGAGGAAGATTGGGATTATCCTAACCACTGATGATTTTCCTGCTGCAGCAGGACCTGCTTCATGCACAACCCTGCCAGGAGGTTGTAAGAAAGCAGATTTGGAAGTCCATGAGTTGTAAAAATGAAAGCAGAAAAGAAGCGGCATCTCCAAAGCAAAAGGGATGTTTTGCAAGCTGCATATTTGGAGTGGTTATTTTGGCCCATCAACTCCAGAAGGATCTGCAATAAACATGCTAGGTCCTTTGTGATTTTATGTGATTTTATTTTATTTTTTTGTTGATGTCGGCCTGATTCCAAGTCGCTCTTCATTCCAATCTCAATGTATATCTCCCTTTGTGGCACGGGGTTTATGTGCAGGGAGGATTAGTGTCAAAAAGTGGGATGAAAGGAGTAAAGAATTTGATCTTGTTCTTTTTTCACCCTGCATTTTTTGCTGTGTGGTAATTAGGGAAGATGCTGAAGGAGCAGCCCCTTAAAGTGCCAGCAGCACTGGCAGGGACAGTGCCACGTGTCCCCTTCTGCAGGAGCAGTAATTGCACTGTGAGCGCCCCGTGGCCACAGTGCTCCCAACCCTGACTTGTGTACTGCTTCCTGAAAATCCCAAACATCCCCCCATCTGCGACCCACGGAGCCCACCCAGGATCCTGCCCCATCCCACCCACAAAAGGTTGTTACTGCAAGGACAGAGGGCACAGGGAGCGGGAGCCCAGGACAGGGCTGTACCCATGGGGTAATTCCATGTTTTCCTGGACTCTACAGAGGGGACACAAAGCGTTTCCCGGTGTTCCAGAAGTGCCAAACCAAAGTCACTCCAATGGTGGCTCCCATGGGTCCCACCAGATGTTTGGGCAGGCTGCAAATGTGATCTCAAGCCTGACCCAGGATGGAGATGAGGACGAAAAGCTGGAGTTAAGTGTTAGTATTAGAAATATTTAGAAAATTTTAATATAGAAGTTTCTCTGAGTTAGTCTTTTAGTTAAAGAAAATTCTTTCTTAGTCACAAGTTTTCTCTAGATCTCTAATTTACAGAGGCTCTACCTAGCTCTTGCCCCTGCTCAAGGGAGTTATGACAGGCTGCATTCCTGATCTCAGGTGTTTTCATTAAAAAATCAGGTTGGTTGGAAAACCAAAACGTCCCTTGCTTGAGCTGTTTTGCAGAGTTGTTTTGCCCATATCTGGTGGTTGGTCTTGAAAGCTTTGGATTGAGAGCTGGTAGATGCCAAATAGTAGAACAGTGGCTGCTCCCTCATTGAAAGCACGGCCTGGTTCCACAAAAAACTCTGTTTATGAAGCTAATGTGCTGCCTTGTCTTCAGGAATGGTAAAACTGAGAGATTTGGGAAGGACCAGCTTATTGCAGGGAGCACTGATGTTCCGTCTGTGGAGCACCAGACCTTCAGTACTTTTTTGGAAATTGTAAAATACAAGCCAAAGGTTGTAAAATATGACTGAAGGCTTGTAAAATATGATTAGTGGCCACCAGCAGAAAACTTCAAGGATCTGCAACACAGGACACAGCTTATTTAAAAGAAAGATGATCCATATTATCAGAGAATGCAGGCTCAAGGGATAGAGGAGCTAATCCGTGCTGTCAGTTTTCCCATTCAGAAGACAAGGAAAAATATTCTGTTTGCCTATTTCATGACTTTTTCACTCATGGCAAAATTTCTTGAGGGGAGGCCCAGCACAAGGGGTCTTTTCCTGCTTCAGCATCACTTCAGCGGATGGATGGGGTTTGGAGTAGTGCAGGGCTGGTGTCAGGGCTTTGACCAGAATGGAATTTCTCTCTCCATGTTTAGGAAGCTTTCTGAGGCCCGGAGGGGAAGCAGTGTGCAAGTGCCAAGCAGCACAACTGAGAGTTAAAATAGCCTGAAATTTATACACCTTCCTCTATGGGTTTAAATTCTACTGTGGACATGAATGAGGTTGGCTGCAGCCAAAAGAGGTTTTCATGAAGTGGCAAAGGAAATCTGTTTTAACAGAAAAGGTTCCTGAAAATATCCTTACTCCACTTCTCCCTTTATGGTTTGACTTTTCTCCTTGTTACAATGGAAAAACATCAGGGTAACCAGGGCAGAGGGAATATCAGATGGAGATGAGGGACAGATAAGAGGCAAATTACAGTACATTTCTCATGGGTCATTTGGCTCTAGTCTTGAAAAGAAAAGGAAAAAAAAAACACACAAAGTAGTAAAAGAAAGAAAAAGAGACAATGAAAACAAATAAACCTGCCAGTGTTGCTGATTTCAAAGGCCTGTGAAATGTGCATATATGCTTCATAATGCTTTGCTGTTTTAAATGAAATGTTCCATCCTTTAATCCTACTCACTGTCTCAGAAGTTAATTGTACAGTAAGATCGCAATTCTCTCTGCCAAGGCATTCCCTTTGTTTTCTTTTTTTTTTTTTTCCTCCCTGTAAGTTGGCAAGCCAGTGTATCTTTTCCTTGTTCTGTGCAGTTGGTTATTTTCTGTAGTATATTATGGAGTTCTGTGTCGTTTAATAATTTGTTATGGTCATGCAAGGAATTGGGGCTTTTCAGTTCTTGCTGCTCGAGGGAACTCAAAAGTTGCTCCACTCTTGGACGTAGATCCTGCAAAAGCAGAAGGCTCAGTGATCAGATATTTATGGTCTGTAGCACTGCAACTCTTTCTAAACCTATGTAAAGGTTATCTAAAGGTGGGGAGTAAGAACTGGGTAGTAAAGCCTGAAAGGATGAAGAGAGAGAAGGAACAAATAATGTTGTGTACATCAACAGCCATCCCAAATTTTTGCCCAGAGCTCAGATAGAACATGTTTGACATTTGAAAATTTTTGCATCATCTTTTTCCCCAAGCCTCTGCTCCTTCTTATCCTGGCCAGAACCAGCAGCAAAAGTGCTGGGGGGAAAAAAAAAAAGAAAAAAAAAATCTGTTTTCACTGTATTTCTGAATCTGAGCCCAGGTTTGTGAAGGATTTGGCAAGGATTTACAAACCTTTGAGAGAATCCGTGTGGAGATCTGAGGAAACCCGCCTCCCTCCTTTAAAAAGCAAGTTGCCTTGGCCAGAAATTGGGCAAAAATTGGTTGTTTCAACTGATGTTTCCTTTGAGATTTTGGATTTGAACCTGAAACTGCACTTTGAGAATCAAATTTTTCTCTAACTCTAGATTTTCCCTAGAGCAAATATATCACAGTCAGTGCTGATATTTGAGTGCAGCCCAGTGAGAGCAGAGGCTGGCTCGGAGTGCAGGTTCACAGGAACAAACCAAGAGAGGACCCAGTACAAGGTCTGGAGTAGTCCAGGCATCAAATTTATTCCAACCTGTTGCTGTGGTTCAGGATCCAGTTGAGTAGATCCTGCGTTAACAACCTCCAGGAGTTAAGTGATTGCATGAAATAAAGCTGTATCATTTATTACAAGTCTTTTATGAGGTCAGAGAGGGTTGAGCAGGGATGCACCCTTAGTATTCTAAAATGATAATACTGATTTTAGAACTTAACAGCAAATAATCTCCTTTATGTATCAGGTACCTTTTTCCTCTCAGTCCTATAGATTTATTGTTACAGTAGAAATTTATGTATTTCTAGGACTGTCCTGCAGGAAGGCCTGCGTTTCAAAGCAAATAAAATGAAATTGATAACCTGACACTTGTAAAAATTCTCTACTTTCAAGCAAGGAGGTGCTCTCCTTGCAGAACAAGTCTCTGTTGCAGGATAAAAAAAAACAAAAAACAAAAACCCAAACAACCCAGACCCAAAAGATTCCCATATTTTGTACAATAAAACTCTTATTTTCCTTCTATAATTTCTTTACATATTTGTTTAATTGGGTGAGTAAAGCTGGAGTCACTATTGTAGCGGTAGAATTAAATCAGTTTGGAAAAGGGAAACCTAAGATCAGTGAACACCCAGAGTTTTATAGCCACACTGGCTTTTATTTTTTGCTTTATTTTTTGCATAGGGGTCTTAACGGTAAAACCTGTCAGTGATGTAAAAACCCCAGGTCCAGGTTTATCAGGCTCACCTGAATGCATTAACAGTGTCACAGAGTCCAGCCGGGGCTACAAACCTACCCAAGGAGCTGGATTTACATTTGAACAATTATCCTAAGTGGCTTTTCTTGGATCCTTATCGTTACTGTAATTTTTTTTGCCAAAACATTTCTCCTCTCTTGTAACGGCAGATCAGATTCAGGGCCTGTAGAGGACATTTTGCTACAGCAGATAAACCAAAATTCTTTCAGAGCTGCCAAGCCTGCATGTGCTGACAGTGCTTGTAATTTATGCTTGTGGACATGACCTAGCGACTGCCGGGGTTGGATGTGGCTGGAATTACAGTTACACACTTGGATTTCAGTGTGAACACAGGCAGTGATCTGGATCTAAACCGGGGCCTGAAGCCTCTCACTTGTAGGATTCTGGTTCCGCTCCGTTTCAGGCTCTGTCCCAGTCACTGAAAGATTTATACCTTTATCAATAAATTATCATGACTTTTACTACACTTACACCAGTGTCTTAAATTAACACTCAACTCAGTGTAGATGAGGCACGCTTCCTGCTGCACGTGATTTATGGTAATCCATCTGAAATGAGGAGCAAAATTGAATTCGCCAGCAAAGGCAAATCTTTAACATCAGGTCAGACACAAATTTCACTGCACGTCCACTCCTAAAGAGAGTTTGTAGATTGTGGTTTTTTTATACAGTTTTTTATAGACCTGCAACGCTTCAGGCTTTTTTAAAAACAAACAAACAAACAAAAAAAAAAACCCCAAAAAACCATAAAGTCAGAAATATTTAGAAGTCTGAAATCTCTACTGTATCAGGTTGGAGGTGACAGACAGGACAAACGTAGCAGTTACATGGCACTGATAAACTCTCAGCTTGAGAGCTGTGTCCCCTTTTGATGACCTGCCTTTGGGAAAGATGTGGAGAGTGCAGATAAGAGCATCGGAAACAAGCATAGGTCTTAAAAACAGTGAGAAAGGCTGAGGAAATAAGGTGGTTTTAGCCTAAAAATGAAATGGTGTACAGGAGATATAATAGGCTTTCAAATAGGTAATAGGTTTGGTAAAGCAGACGGGAATCCAATCTCCCTGTCAGTGGTTGAATGGCACTAATACTCCTCTAACAGAGAAAAAAAGATTTAGGTAGACCTTCAGAAAAAAAGAACTTTCTGACCATAAAGGAATGGAAACAAGGGCTGCAGGTTACTGGGACAGTGACATAGTCTCTGTCATAAGTGGCTTTAAGTGAGCTGAATAAAAATTTGCTTGGTGACACACGAAGATGCCCTAGCTTTGGGGTGAAGGGCTGGCAGCTGTGGTCTCTGGACATCCTTTCCAGACTCATTTTTCTGTGACTCCAGGACAGAGGGCAAAAGGCCGCTCTCACAGTGGCATCAACAGTGCCTCTCCAAAAGGACAGTTAGCTGCCTAACCACCCAGGACTGAGAAATCACAAGAGGAAAGACAAATTACAGCTGTGCACATCTGCCAAATGGCCCCATTTCAAGGTCAGCTTTCCGAGCTGTTGCAGTCATGGCTCTTGCCACGATCTTCAGGAGGAACATCCTTTATCTCCAGACTGTTCTTGCTCTTCACTGCAGACACTGAGGGTCTCTAGGTGTACGCTGCACCCTGAACCCTTGGGCGCTCTGTGTGGGTTGGACAGCCAGGACAGACGGGTGGTGGGTGCCTGTCCACACGCTGACTGCTGTGGTCATTGCTGCTCCACTGGATCCTGGGGCCAGGATGAGACCTGGGGGGACCCAGGGAGCACCACTGAGACCTGTCAGCCCCACCACACTGGGAATCACACCTGGCTCTGTCACGGGCTGATGGAGAGTGTTCTGGGCTGTCCAAAAAAAAAAGCTTTCTCTTTGTCTAAACCATGCACCATGGTTTAGGCTGGGCTGACACTTCTGAGAGTGGAAACGAGGAGTCTTGGGAAGAAGAGTCACTCACTGGGTCCCTGTGATTCCAGCAGATTCACCCTGTCCTGCCACGTGCTGAACCCAGTAGGTAAAGGATAGGACACTGTCAATATTGACCTCAATATGTCAATATTGAAAATAGAGATATTTTGAGGCTGACTTTCCCAATTCAGGAGGTGCTGTTGGTTCTGGTGGTTGTTGGTTGGGTTTCTTTTAAGGATGAAATGTTGTGTCTTCTCTTCCTAACAAACCCACCAGGCAGTTGCAGACCATACTCCATAGTGAGCAGATAGCAAAGTTCCTACTCTGTGTTTGGGTGGGATCTTGCAAATAATCCCTTAAGTACCCTGTTTGTTTTCTTGCTGTAAAGTGACACTCATCTTTGAAGGAAAAACAAACAAACAGACAAACAAAACACCGACACAAAACAACAAAACAAAGGCAAATAGACAATAACTGGGAGCAAACAGTAGGAAATTTCCTAACAATAAGGTCTGTAAGACCCTGAGTTCCTTGTGTTCCAACCAGGAGTGCAAGAAGCTGCAGCCCAGCCATATCAGGGAAACTTGGGGAAACCCCCGCTCTGACCTGGAAGAAGAAAAATAAAAGGAGAAAGAGTTGCCAACCTCCAACAAAGCTACTCAATTCTAGTCACCAAAATCAGATTTAATATGATTAAACCTGATATCAGCTGAGTTTAAGAGTCATTGCCAAATGTGTTTGTGGCTCAGCACAGAGGTTTGTAGCTGGGTTTGGATGTGGAGCTCAGGTCCAGCAAAGGGAGCCCCTCACAGTGGCTCCCACAGGCAGGTGGGGCTGGTGGCCAAGGGCTTCACCTCATTGCCTGGGGACGAGTGACAGCCCAAATGGACAGGAAATGGGTTTGACAGCTGAGACAGGCACGGGGATAATAGCTGGGTGACTGATGGGGTGGGCTGTGTGATGGGTAGGGCCTCCGAGGGACACTGCTGGGCGAGCTAAAAACTCCATTAGGCTGAAACTGGAGCGCTGCATGGGATCCATATCCCTGACTGAGGGCTGGGGCTCCCTGGATAAGGGTGAGCTGCTGCACAGAACAGTTTCAGAGGGCTCTTTGCACTACAGCAGAGGGAAAAAGAAAACAAAAACTGTGCATTGAACAAATAAGTCGATGAAAAGATCTGGGTGGGAATTTGAGCATTGCCTGATATGATTTGGTGTCCCAAATGGCCTTAAACAGCCCATAGAATTTCTATGTCTAAAACAGATTCCAGCAAAGGAGACCTTTTATGATGCACTAATAGGCTCATTAGGCTTTCTCCAGCAAGGCACGCTCACAGCATCGTATGTTTTTTCCATTACAGGAATTACACGTGTTTTGTTGTGCTTTGGGTTTTGTTTTGTTTTCCACATAGACTTGCCCTGACAGTTCCCCCATTCAGGTTTGTATTGGAGGTACCATCCCGAGCCAATGAATTTTATGAAATATGTTGCTGGCACTCACAGAGAGATGCATAAAGGAAATATTCTAATGACAGTTGGAAAGGCTTTGATCCCTTTCCAAGACTGCACTCATGTCTTTGAAATGCGAGTTTGGCAGTGCTGGAAAGGCTGGGCTCTTTGGCTCTCTCTGGCACGAGCCCATGTGACAGACATAATGTCCTCTGTCAGGGGACCCACATAACCTTGAGAAGTGTAAGCAGTGCTCGCAGATCGCACTGGGTCAGATAGTCTGGGCTGATAACGAAGCAGGGGGGAGTCAGCCCAGTCCAAAGCAATAACTGAAAGCTATTTTGACCTGGTAACTGTTGGGTCTGCTGCCTGCAGCTATGGAGTTGGACATGAACTGCAAAAGTAGTTAATTTATGCCTCCTTGAGTGTAGGAATGTGGCGATGATGGATAGGGATGGGAGGTTATTAGAAACATGGGGAGGAAGGAGAGGAAGGAATTCCAGCTTGTGTTTTTATCTCTTACACACGCACACTGGTTCCTCACATTCTCTTGACTGCCTCACGTGTGTGCAGTGTCCAAGCCCTCGCTGCCACACTCACCTCTCTGCTCCTGCTCACACAGGCACATCCTCGCACACCTCCCTGAGCTCAGGGCTTGGGCATGTTTACGTGCTGGGGGTTGCTGGCTGCTGCCATGAAGGAGTTTGCATTTACTGCCTTCCAAGCATGATCTACTTACACCTACATCTGGGCAGATCCTTTGCTAAAAATCTTCTTGGCATTCTGTTCTTCCGCCACTAAGTAAATCCTGCTCGCTCACAGCCTTCCTCTGGCTAGCAGAGAAAAGTGGTCAGAGAAATATCAGAAACCCAGGTCCAAAGGACTTAGTAAGATGGATTTACATGAGGCATGAGTCCAGTCTCGGTGAAGCATTGCCATCACTGGCCCATTAGTTAAATGCTGTCTGCTCTGGATGTTTTTTGCAGTAACAGTCCATGTAGCCCTGGATGTTGGAGTACATGGGCTGCATGGAAGAGAAAGAGCGACTGTGGCCATGCACTGAGGAGATAAATGGGGATTGGATTGTGTAAAGGATAAGTAAAGAGACAGCTGAGAATAAAGAAATATTAGTTTAGATTATTTGAAACCATGAGAGAAGAGGAAGGATAAAAATGGTAATCTCAGGAGGGGAGTAGGATTATGGTTACTCCTTTGGGGATTTGCATGTGCATAAAGCATCTGCATCCAGAGTCAACAGCCGCCGTCAGTCCAGGCAGCAGGACCTCCCTTCCTGCTGTGATACAAACATGAAAACATTGTTCTAATCAGACCAGGTGCTTCTGTTTCTGCCCCTCTCTCTTGCACGAAGCATCACCTCACTCCCACATTCTCTCTTACACTTTTGCTCACTGTCAGTGATGCTGCCATAGGTGCAGGCGCACGCTGTCCCCTCGCCGTGGTCACACCCCCTGTCACACATTCCCCCGATGCTCTCCCACTGAGAACATTTGGAAGTGCACATCATTTCTCGCGTGTCATTTCAAACTATTGCTCATGGATGTGTCTAAGTAAGAGCCTGTGCTTGGAAAAGATGTTTTCTAAGGCACAGAGAAGATCCTGGGAGTAGATTGAGCAGACCCTCAGAGTATTGTGCAGATCCAGGCAGGACAAGCTTGGGGAGCTGAGGGGAAGGTCTGTGTATTTTCCATGGATGTGTTGAGAACACTGGAGAGATGAGAAATGTGTGAAGGGTCACAGTGCTGACCTGTCCTTCAGGATGCCGTCCCCATTTGATTGGAAGATAAACACTGTATGGAACGGAAACATCCCCTTCCACTGGTGTCCCCAAAGAACACATCTTCCTCCGTGAGTCAGCCAGGGCCTGGGGACACCCAGCCATCAGCTATTTTGGACGCAGTGACTTCAGCAAGTGGCAGGGGAAGCTATAGTGGAAATATGAATGTGTTTTCCATTTGGGAGTCCTCTGGGGAAGGACAGAAAGATCTTGGTGCTGAGCCAGCCTCCCCATTTTTTCTTCACCCTTCTGGGAGCAACAGCCTTGCAAAGTATGCAGGGAACCCTTCTCAGAGCTTGTAGGGGCGTGTGGTTTGGGAGAGCTCAGTGAGCCTTACACACATCCATGCACACTCACAAAGGGGGACTCCAGGAAGCAGGGATCAACCAGCTCAAGATCATGGTGGTTCCTTACAGCCTTTGAACCGTGCTTGGCTCAGTGTGATCTCCCTCTCTGGGGTCTCCACCTGTCAAGTGAAGACACTACAACATATTCCCCCTTCTAGCTTTTATCCCAACACTTCATATCAAAAGCCAGTGTGAGCTGGAAGCAGAGAACCAATGGGTTTAACCTCACATGTCGTCTTCTCCAGCTTTACTGTGAGCTGGAGCAGTGCAAGCAGTGTGGCACCATGGTATGTGACTGTCAAGTAGCTCCTGTATTCCAGTACTAGAAACTCTACTCCTTTAAAGGAGCAGAAAGTACCTCCAACAGCCAACAAGATTAAGGGATTGGCTTAGCTTGCCTGCAGAGAGATTGCTGTGTGATTTCCAGGCATCCCAAGAGCTAAGGAGAAATGCTGCCCACCCTGAGAGGACCTACGGAGCCTTAGGAATTGATGTCATGGTATGGTACCACTCATGGGTATGGTACCACTCCTGTGGGTACCACTCCACCTAAAGAGCCTGAGGAATTGATGTCATGGTATGGTACTCTCCTGGGGAGAGCTCATGCAAGGAAACCTTTTGGCACAACTTCGCCTGTTGGAAACAGCAATTCCCAACCAGCCTGGGGATGTCAGGGTTAGGCCACATGGGTTTCAGCACAAATCACTGCCACTCGTGCTAAAGGAGTGACTCTGTGAGCTGGTGTTAGTTGTGGTGCCAGCCTGAGGGTGTGAAACTTGTTATTGTGAAGGAAAACTAGAGGTAACAACAACAAACAGCTTAGAGGAAATGTGCAAACTAAGTGCTGGTGTAAAAAGATTTACTGACCATAACACTTGGTTAATTACATTCATAATAAATAGATTCCTATACTTATCTTGAGAATGTGGACAGCTTTATGTATTTACCTTGGATTTTGTGGCCTTAGTTAATCAATGGCCTGAAGTTTTAGATGAGATTCACTACATGAATGCAAAGTAATCAAAGTTTGGGAGTGGGTTATTAAAACATTTCAGATGATTGATAGGCTGGGTATTATAAGACCTTTGCCTGGATTGCAGCACTTCTTCAGTGTTTTGTTGCTTTTGTGTCACCTTTAGGAAAAAAAATGCTTTTCTTTTTCTACAGGGCATACTTGGATGTCAATGAACTTAAGAACATACTCAAACTGGATGGATCCACACACCTCAACATCTTTTTTGCCAATTCCTCTGAGGAAGAGCTGGCTGGAGTGGCAACTTGGCCCTGGGACAAAGAAGCCTTGATGCATCTAGGTGAGTGATAAAGATGTTTCTTCTTTGCAAAGCATTCTTTTGAGGCACTAAGAAGGAAAGACAAATATGCGCTAAGCTCTGTTCTGATTTCTTATCATTCCTCTAATATATAGTCAGGGGAAAAAAAGTATTTCACGATTCCCAGATACTGGCTCACAACCAGGAAAATATTAGGTTATAAACCCAAGACATATTATGGTATTTGTAGATGATGTCAAGCTGAAAGTATTTCACCTTTTCAGTGAAGCGACTTTACAGGGCATTCTCTCCATGGGAGCAGTTTGCAGATGATTGGGGGATAGGTGTGGGGATGAGACAGAGGTGAATCTTTAACCTTAGGCTGTTAAGTTCTGATCCTTAGTTCGTTAGCAAGTATCCAATTAGCGCACAGACTGTAGCTAAAATCTGCTGCTATTTTTCCCTGCCAATGTGCAAAAGAGCAAACAGCTGAGGGATTGTATTTCTAATGTGCATTTGAGTGGAACTGGAAGGAGTTCACTACCCTGCAGATCGCCCGGTGTGTTTCATAACCAGGTTGCTGCTGGAACCCGGGGATCCAGACCAAGCTCTGCAGCCTCCCAAATGACTCACTGCCACCTGCAGTGCCGCTGGACCTGTGTTCCCTGCAAAATCAGAGGAGCCTCAAAAGGTTCAGAAGGCACTGACTGAGTCAGTATGAGCCTCTCCTAACTTCACAAACCTCCCTCGAGCTGCAAACATGGTCTGGTCATCTCCTCTGAGCAGGAGTTCTCATGGGTTTTTCCAGATATTTCTCCAGCTTGTCCAGACCTTCCTAAGCTGGACGTGAAGTCCAGTTTCAGCCAAGTTAAATCTTTGTGACAGACTGTTTCAGCCAGTTTTTATATTACCCAACCCCATGTTGAGCTAAATAAAAAAGATATGGTGACTATAAACCTAAATGAGGAGAACAAGCAGAGTTTATTATCCTAAAACATACAATGGAAGTTGAGCTGTATGGAATAGCCATCAGTCAGGGCTTTTTTTCCAAGGTCAAATATACCCCAAAAATGAGATGCTACCATGACTTTATGGCTTTATGGAGAGAAAGGCTCCATGGCCAGACCAAGCAGTTGGAACTGGCTGCCCTCCTTCAGTTTAGTAAATGATTTATTCCAACATCCAGCTCTGCAGCTGCTCTAGGAGAAGTGTGAGCAAATCTCCCTTCCCAAGGAGCAGCACTTACACACTGACACTTCTGCAGAGCTCAGCTGGAACTGAAACCACTTCCACTCTGTCTTGCCTGCAGCCTGATCTCTGTGGGCTCCTATTGAAGCACCCAAACCAAAATGTTCTGTAAATGTCTACCAGTGACCATTCCCCAAAACAGCATCTGGCAAAAACGAAGACAGATCTTAATGCCAGCCTCGAGCAGCACCCACAGAGATGGGATTTCTGTCACTTTGGGATGACAAGCAGTGTGGATTGCTGGTTGTGGGATTGCTCTCTGTGTGGGCCATTTGCTGAATGATTCTTGTGTATCCCTTCCCAACCCAGAAGGTTCAGTGATGCTGTTAAACATTAGCCCCAGGGTCACTGCCCAAGTGGATATGGCTGCAGTACAGCTGCTCCTCTCCTAAATGAAGATTTTCACAGCTTCCCTTGGTGTTGCCATGGGAGGGAGCAGAGAACAAGGGGAGAGCTCCAGAGTGCCAAGAAGAACCTTCTGCAAAGGGGCTGGGGCTCGCCCAAAACCCTGATGAGTTCTTCTGTCACTTCATTAAGCTAATTGTCAGCATCATGCCTGAGCAAAGCAATTTAAATTCAGCTCCTACTGAGCACTGACAGAGTTCATTGACCAAAAAAAGATCTTGCAAGAAAAAAATAGATATTGGACAACAGCTTAAATTTGACTTGCCAGGGGAAAAAAAAAAGTAAATAAATAAATAAATAATGCTCATAATTTCCTGTCATAATAGCCCTCCCAGACCTGTGCTTGGTTTGTAAGAATTCATCTTTAATCTTTTTTACTCTCTTCTATAAATCCAATATGTACTTAATAAAAAATATGAAATATGTCCTGTGGTGCAGATCTAAAGGCTGGGATAGAGATTGTCTGGGTGAGGGAGTTTATCTTTTCTGTAAAACTGCAATTGATTTAGATTCTTGACAGCTATAAAAAAATATAAATTTTCAACAAAGGCAAAAATAAAATCTCCCTCTCCAGCTGCCTCATGGTTCTCCAATGCCAGAACTATTTAACCAGCCTTTACTGAAGGCACATCCTGCTGAGGAATTTTACCAATATTCCTGCCACTGGGAAACAAACTCTGGAATTGTTTTTGGGATAGAGAACCCCAAGAAGTATGTCAGGGTACGCTCTGGGTATAAATGGTTCCACCTAGATAAAGAACAAATACCAGAGGAATCAGAGCTTGTATTGCATAGAGGGGGAGAGAGAGGAATCATGGGTTTATTGTGGAGCTGTGTGCTGGTAGTTCTGTATTTAATTAATTGGGAGTGCGGGGAACTGGTGAGAGGGACAGCTCTGTGCTGTGAAAGGAGGTGCAGATGCTACGTGTGGCATAGTAGACAAGATGCTGCAGCGTGGCAGATTTTATTCACTCCTTTGTGTATGTTTTTCAGTTTTCTGTTCCCTTTTTACGTATTTGTACATGCCCATGGGACTCCTCTCCACCCTGTGCACACTGTGGCACGTGCCCCTGCTCAGAGGGAAGATCTTTTCTCTCCTGCTATTTTGTGCATGTGTCCCTTCAGGACATCAAAAGTCCTCCTTCCTCTCCCTTCAGCACTGACACAGTTTCAACTGAAGTGCTGCACGTTGTGTTTTGGACATTGTTCTTAGGGGAAAATGTGAGGTAATGGGGAAAATCAAAGCAGAACCACAGTCAGGGAGGTCTAGGAAAAGGGTTGAGCTCCAAGGAAAGGCTGAAGGGATTGCAGTGATTCAGTCTGAAGGGAAAGAGCCTGAAGTGGGGTTGATGACAATCTCATAAAAGCTGATGAAAGGAGAGGAGAATCTTCTGTTCTTCATATCCATGTGAGGAAGGACTTGAAGTCATGAACTTAAATTGCCAAAAATCAGTCCAGATTAGATGTGAGGTAAATCCTTGCAGCCGCAGGGATGCTGAGTGCTGACACTGACTGCTGGGGCAGTCATGTCGTCTGGGGTTGTGAAGAGGCAACAGGCCAGAGTGTGTGAGGGAAGGTATAGACCTAATTGGTTCTGTGTTGTTTGAGAGTGGAATTTAGAGGACTTCTTAAGAACTTCGAGGTCTCATTTTCCTCTAATTTCACGGTTTTTTACAACAAAGTCTCTGGGCAGATGATGATGCACCAGTCTATGGTGCATCAGAACCCGGTGATCTCATCTTCCCTGTGCTACAGCCACTGATAAAGTTCCTCCTGCCAAAACCTTTTCTCTCCTCATTGTCACTAAATTATTAAGAGTACCATGTCCAAGATTTATATTCCCGCTATAATTTTTACAAAGCAGTCTCCTCCTCTCACGATAAACAGGACACAGAAATAATTTTAAGTAAAAGGCTTGGAAAAGTTGAGATCAACAAGCTAAATTATGAAAATATCAAGCATATCTTAAATACAAAGGTACATTCAACTGAGCTAAAAATATAGTTCATATGATTAATTCAAAGTACTGCAAATCCTCACTAATTTGCCATTTGCTTATTTACACATCCCTTAATTCATACAACAGAAAACAACATTAGTTTTCTTTGCAAACATTTAATAACAACATAGTTCTTTTAGGGTTATCGCATTCCAGGATTTCATATTTTTTTGACACTTTAGACTTAATGCATATTCATTAGTGGACTGTGCAGATCAAGCCAGACTTGTCTGAGTACATGAACAGTGTGTTTCTGACAGTTACTGCAAAGCTGCCTCCACGACACCCTGAAAAAACTGCTCCAGCCTTGAGTGTGCTCACTTTGCTCTGCCCAGCTCTTAATTTGCAAGTACTGGTGGAGTCTTCTGCAATTCTCAGGGTGTTTCAGAAGTTAATAGGCTTTTCTCACATCCTTACCCTGTGGAATATTATACACAGAGTGTTTCAGGTGTGTTTTGTTTGACTCTTGGTGTCAAATATGTTGCTTACAACTATATGGGCAGAGTCACACTCTTTAAGCACATGAAATTACCTGAAATTGCATAGTAGGAAGTAATTTCATGCAAGATTTTCCTCTAAGTTAACAAAAAACCTAAAGTGAGATTGTTCAGTTGAGAGGCTGATTGTTGCAGTGTTTTTGGTTTGGGATATTGAGCTTTGTCCCACAGTTCCTCCTCCTTAGAGCCCCAGATCAAGGGTGAGATGAAACTTTGCCGGGCAGGAAATGTGTCTGGTTCTGCAGAAAACCGTGCTACAGAGGATCCAACGAGGTGCCTGCCAGAGGGCCTGCCCTCAGGAAGGTGTTCTTTCCCCTTTCCCCGCCGTCCAGAGGAACACAAGGCAAACCCAGACGCCGCTCTCCTTCCCCTTGCAGGTGGCATCGTGCTGAATCCCTCCTTCTACGGGATCCCTGGGCACACGCACACCATGATCCACGAGATCGGGCACAGCCTGGGGCTCTACCACGTCTTCCGCGGCATCTCCGAGATCCTCTCCTGCAGCGACCCGTGCATGGAAACAGAGCCCTCCTTCGAGACGGGGGACCTCTGCAGCGACACCAACCCTGCTCCTAAGCACAAGCTCTGTGGGGACCCCGGGCCTGGCAATGACACCTGTGGTTTCCACGGTTTCCTGAACACGCCCTTCAGTAACTTCATGAGCTACGCAGGTACTGGGCTCCGCTCGGGTTGCCGGTGGGGTCTGTGGCTGGGCAGGAACTAAGAATTGCAGTGTTGCCCCTGATTTCTCAGTCCATTTCTTGTGAGGCTTTATGCTGATAAAGGTCTAGGGCTTGATGAGGGATCAGATTTGATAGCCTTTTGATCCCTTCTAGCTCTCCTTTTCTTTTATCCCAGTTTTCCCCAAACTCGCAGAGTTTCATGTGAAGACGAGGCAGAAGGTTTGGGGGATGGAAGAAGTGAGATAAGCATTAAGAAAACAGCTTCTGAAGGCTCTACAGCAAACCTGACACCCTGTTTCTCTGAGATCTGGATACCTGATCTATGAGGTCTTTGAAAAACTCAAATCCAGAGTTTGTTTATACTCTCCCAAGGAGATACAGAATGCCAGGTGAATGTTGATACCATCAAGGCTGTCAGATAACCCTGTGACAAGCGGACAACAAATGAGGCACTGCTCGTGCCTCCAGGTGTCTGTTGAAATGCCATGTTTAGGTTTGATTTGGAATCACTCACATCCCAATTCCATCTTTAGAATGTGAATAGTGGGAAGAGTCTGGTCAAGGGCTACCAGCACGCTGTGCTGGTTTGTACTGGGAGTTCACCAACAGAGGCTCCATACCAGTGTGGTAAAACCAGCCTGCAAAGCAAAAGCTGATGTGGTTACAACTCTGCAGGTACAGCTCTGCTGCCCAGATGTGCCAGGTTCTGGCATTCCTCCCAACAGAGCATATCCCAAAGGGGGCATTTGCTCCTGTGACCCTGTTCCATTGGATGAGGCTGGAGTGGGGTCCTTGATGCGCCTCTGGAAGTTCAAGGGGAGCTGAAAGCTCCTCTGTTATTTCTCAGAAGGAGCAGGGGATACCTTGACTCATACTTCCCCTTATTTTGGGCTGCAGGGTCTCTCTGTGGTGACAATGTATGACAGTGAGCTGACAGAATCAACAGCATTTTAAAGGCAACCAATATACTTACAGACACTGAAGGGCACCTTTATACTCCAGGCAAAAACACAGATTCCCCACTCAAAAGGTCACAGGAGTGCTTATTCTGTAATAAAACTGTAGAGAAGCAAAGTGTTTAATGTCATCTGGGGCATGGATTGAAATGATTTATAACCAAAATGCTTTTATGCCCTTTGTGGCACTAGCTAAAAGCAATGCCAAGTTTTCTCTCTATTTTTCTGTTTGTTTAGAGGGTGTTTTCAGGGACAAACACACCAAGTCAGCTCCTCGGTGTGCTCTGGGCTGTGGTGCCTGTGGTCGAGCAGGGAGCCTGAGCACCCAGCCCAGCCTCATGGTAACATCCCTCAGATATATCTTGTCTCAGCCACTCCAGATGACAAAATCCCCCCACCAAATCTGCTCGTGTGGATGTGGCGAGGGGTGGAGAGTGCTTGATTCAAAACTCGGAGCTCTTTTCTTCCAAAGAGAACTTGCCTTGCCAGCTGACTCGGGAGCTGAGGCAGACCACAGAGATACCCATCTGCTCCTGGGAGCTACATGTGTGCTGGTGTTCTGAGCTGAAACCTCTCTTTTTTCCCTTGAAAAATTAGGTGAAGAGACATGATAGATATCTCTAGAGCTCAAGCATGAATCTGTTTGCTTTTCTGTTGTTGCCAGTGGAGTAAAATATATCAGGATATCAAATTGCTGTCAAAATACCTTTGAAACTTGTAGGTTGAGGTCATGCAGTTCTAGGAATTGCCTTTCTTTCATTTTTGTTTTGCTGCTCGTGTACAGCTTGATCATATTGTATTAGTCTGTCTGTTCCTGTCCCATCCATCTGCCCAGTTACCCCCAGCCCTGAGCAAAGCACTGACTTTGACTGATAATTTTTATTTCTCCTGGAACAACCAGTTGCAATGGCCAAAAGATTAGGTAGTGTGAGAAATAGGACTTGTAAATCATTTTTACAAGTCCAAATAGCTGTGGTGTTCCCAAATAAAAGATAAGTTAGTGTTTTACATGACTTTCCATGAAATCATTATGAAGTCGTCCTCTGAATTCTGTTGGAGTAATCATGCCAGCGAAATATAGAATTTCTCTAATTCTTATATTATCTGATGATCTTGAACCTTTCTTGATATTGAGTGGAACACCCTTCTCCCTCGCCTCTCCTCCCTTCCCCTCCCCTGGACACAACCTGTGCTGATGCTTAAACAGATTGAGAATGCAGGTCATCTTTCTCCTGTGCCATTGTCCCACTGCTTTGTCCTATATATATTTTATTGTTCTTTTATTATGGCTATTAAGGGCCTTTGTTTCCTTCTGTGCTTCCGTGAAGAATATTTATGGCTTTTACAGCATGCTCAGGGGTAGACCATCAATAATTATTGAGGAAATCCAGAGATGTCACATTAAAGCAGCTTTTTGCATACCCACAGGGATTTGTAGACATTATCAGGCGGGTGGTGTCTGTCTATCTGCTGTGAATATTTGATCAGAGGAGGGTCACTGCTCAGTGGAACAGGAAGAGGCACAGGAAAACACGTGAGCTGGTGTGTCCCCACTGTGGGAGGGCTGGAGTCTGAGCAGGATCCCGACCAGAGCTGTCTCCTTCTGCCTGCATCTCTGGGAGGATGTGGCCAGGTTTAAAATCAGCCAGCAAACACTCATTTGTCTCTAGAAGAAATTCACATTTTCTTGTTCCTCCGGAGTACCACAGGGCACGGACTTGCAAACATCAGATCACCTCCTAACACTGTCACAATATTGAACTTCGGCGCGGCTCCCCGAGCAGCCCCCGGTGACCTGCATCTCCCCGGAGAAGTGCAGCACTTGACCTGTGCAGAACTGTCATTGTTGTTTGGATCCCAGCTGGGACCGAGCTCTGCTGGGCTGGGAACTCCGCAGGCACATGTGAAGAAACACTCTGTGTTTTCAAGAGCTTTTCATCTGATGGGAGGAACACCAGAAAAAATGGTTGAAGTGCTTAGCATCGAGTTCCTCAGCATAGCTTTGCTGGGTGACTTTGCACAACATATTTATTCCCTCTGGGGTCTGCACAATAGAGAAACAGCAATTTTCTGCTTCTCTGGGGCATTGTAGTTGTAAAGCTGTATGGTGTTCAGAGGGCACTGGATGTGTTCTTGTTGCCAAATCATGTTTGAGGAAAACAAGATGAAATGAGAAATGGATATTTATGGGAAACCATCCAGCATAGTTCTTTCTCCATTTTGAATGAAAAAGAAATATGAAATATCAAGAAATGTTTGTGAAAAGTTCAGAAAGGGGTTAGAATTATAGTGGTAATGGGGGAGATTTTTTATATAACGAAAGTAAATTTTTACACCAAAAATTTACGTTTTTATCAGTGTTTGGAATGGTATTTTGAATTGATCTTTCAGAACATTTTTATTTGCTCATTAGAAAATTCAAGATCTTTAAAAGTTATGTATTTCAAAATTCTGTGGTGTTTTAATCTAAGAGATCTCACAGTCTGTTGCCCATAGTTTGCTGGAATACCAGTCAGTGCTTTTTCCTTACACTATCATCCTTTAGCCTTCCATCCTTTCTCAGAGATATTCTTTTAAATGTCAAATTCTTTTAAACCCAGAGCTCCACTGATGGCCTAAATCCTGACGAGAAGGTTCTGCACTGAAAATTTCTCTTTCTTCCCCTCCATGTCTCTTCCTTATTTAGGGATGATCTCTGGGTGCTTCAGGTGTACCCCAGGTCAGGGGGAGGGAACGTTTATTGATTTATTTCCTTCCCTTTTAACCATTGTTTCCTTTCACCTGCCTCCACAAGTGGTGGCAGCGCTAATTCCTTCACAGACCATTAACTCTGGAGTGCTGTGGGACCCCGGCCAGGCCCCTCCGAGGAGCTGCCATTCAACAGGTTGTAATTCTTCCCCTTGCCCCCAGCTCCTCTCCCACGTGGCTGATGTGGCTTCTGTTTGAATTCCAGACGACGACTGCACCGACTCCTTCACGCCCAACCAGGTGGCCAGGATGCACTGCTACCTGGACCTGGTCTACCAGAGCTGGCAGCCCACCAAGAAACCGGCTCCCGTCGCGATTGCCCCCCAGATTGTGGCTCGCACCTCCGCCTCCGTCACCCTGGAGTGGTTTCCACCCATCGATGGCCACTTCTTTGAAAGGTGATCATGCTCTGCGCTGTACTCCCGTGCTGGAAAAATGGGAAGGGGAGAGCCAGCGGCCCCACTGCAGGAGCACAGCTTGGTCATGTGCTGCGCTCAGCCTGGGTTAAGGCTCTTTCCTAAATTGGTTCATACTGAGGAGGTTATTGATCTGTTGTCTGCTCTTCCTTTCTCAGCCTGTAGCACTCAGTTGAAGGCCATTGATTTGCCATGCAAAGGGCAAGTCTTTCTCTGTATGTTATGGGAGGAATTTTCAATCAAAGATTCCAGCCCTGTGATTCCTGCTGTTGTTGCTGCTCATGAATGCCTGTGGGCTTTGGCTGTGCCTGCACGTTCCCACCTCCTCCCCTTGCACATTCCCTTTGCAAGGACAAAGTGGATCTTGCTTTTACCACACAGAGCTCATGGGCAAGGAGGTGGCTGGTCTGGACACAGGGACAAATGCTCCCTCCTCCTCTGAGCTGTAGATGGGAGATGGGAATTGAGCAAGGCAAAGTCCCAGACCCCTGGATATGACGTGGCTGTTGTCCTGTAGGTCAGCGTAGGGGAACGTATTCCTGTCTGGCAGGCATGCAGCTATGGGATATGATGGAAAATGTGGGGCTCTGGACAGGAGTTGCACCTCATTGCAGCCCATACTCAGCAATTCTGCCCCAGTATGACCTGAGTAACTGGGTAGTTCATCTGAATGCTCTTACACAGCTCTTGGATGAGCTGCCGGAGCTATGGGAGTCCTGGCAGAGAACTTCCCAAATCACTGACCTTCTCACATTACCATTAACTCACATCCCTGTTTGCATCTCTTCTCCACCTCTTGCTTTGTTGTTTTATAGAGAGCAAACTTGGAGTGTCCTTCAGGACCGCAGCAGTTCAGAGCGCAGGAGCCAAATTTACAAGCGTATTAGCACCCAAAAAGCTGCCTCAGCACTGCTGCTTTCTGCTGGGAGAGCACCTTGAAACCACTGCCTCCATCAGGGATGAAACTCCTTCCCGCACTGCTGGGATACCGTGGCCATTTCAGCGGCCAGCTTGCACTTTATCCCACTAGGCAGAGAGCTGTTATTTTCTGCTCAGATGAGATTTTCCACCCTTATTGCAGATTAATATGGGGAGGGAAATCAAATCCTGTTAGGAATTGATAAAGAGAGGTCTTGTGCTCTGAACAGTGTTTGCTTTAATTACAGCTTTGTAACTGAATCCTTTTATTCCCTACCTGCGAAAAGGACTCATGTAGTTCTGAAAATTAATTCAGAATTTTTCAGCCCATAATCATTTTTAGGTAAATTAAGTTTCTCCAATTTAATTTAGATTTCAGAAGATGCTTATTGTGTGTTAAATAAATGCCATCTGCCTCTAAAAAACACATTGATGCAGAGTTAATTGTTATGTAACCAAATATGACTTTATTACATATTTCTTATAACTCAATCAATATGTTCTTAATAACCCCTAGTTACTTGCTTCTTAAATAACACACAGTGGATAGCCTGCTAAATCTAAAATTTCATAACAGAGTTATCATATGTTAAATAAAGAGTGATTTTCCAGGAAAAAAAGAGTCCTTTGGGTTTTCAAATCCGTGTGCTCAGTATTACTGAGGAGATTTAAAGAGACAGCCTCAAGTACTTTGAGTCCAATTCCTTGTTAAAATGAGATTCCCACTGCTAACGGATACAGAAATGTTGCTGTGACCATTTAAAAATGTCACTGAAACATATAAATGATCCTGTCTAAAACATGCCCAGATTTTTGATCTGCTAATCAAAACAAGGATGATAGTATTATTCTAGTGACTAATGCTGGAAAAGCCCACGTGCTGAACTTCCAGAACCGCTGTGTCCGGTGCTGCTCGGTCAGAGACTCATGCCTGTATCAATTTGTGAAATTGGGTCACTGTGCAAGACAAGTAGGAGGTAAAATTGGCCAAGGATAATCTTATCTGTGTGTGGGAATACTGTAAATCTTTGCAGATATTTTTACACAAAGTGCACACCATTGGCCCAAATTTTACTTGCCTCACTTGAATGAATAAACTCATTCACTTCAATGGGACTATTCATGTAAAAAACAGAAGACTGATACTCAGCTGCTGAGTGCCTTGGGCCTGGTTTCTAATGCACAGAGGCCCCTTCCTTGCTGTTTTGACAGTGTAAAAGGGCCTTCAAAGGATGAATGGCTCTGGCTACACTAGCAAGTGTTGTGGCCCTATAGAAGTAGATCTCAGTTGTTAATGAAGACCTGACGTCAACACCGCAGGGGCTCGGGGGCTCACGGTGCCCCACGGCACCAGCGCCGGCAGCACATCAGGTGTGGTCCTGCAGCACACCTCCACTCTGCCTCCTGGCACAACTGGGCCCAGCTTCCCTGCTCCAGGACTCTTCTGAGGGCTGGAAGCAGGGCAGAGGAGGAATTTCCCTACCCCAGCTCACTCCTGATCCCAATTACAATGCTGCTGTGGGCGTGCTCAGCGTAACTCAAGTTCCTTTTATGTCTCTTTTATTCTCCAGAGCTGTGCACAGGCAGTGACCTCTGCTTAATGAAAGTCAGGGAGGGAAAATTTAGCCTTCTGTTTAAAAACATAGCACCAGGCTGGCTGTATCTGTGGGAGGTCCTGACAGGTTGAAGGGGAGATGAGGCATGGACATAAAGACTATGTGTCTGTTCCCTGCTTAGATGCAGCTCTGTCGTAGGTGCATTAAATGCTTTCCTCATAGAGTCTTGAAATGATGTGATTACTAATGTGGATTTAGGGGCAGAGACCAGTGTTAACTCCTAGCTCCTGTAGATTTAGGGATGGCTCTCCTGTGTTCTCACAATTTGGCAAAAGTAGACACAAGAGCAGTAAAATCTTTGTCCTGACAGACCCTCCTGACCTCTTCAGAGTGTTCAATTGATATTTGCTCTTTCACTCTGGAGAGTCACTTACCTGTAAAATTTACCATGTAAATTTGTCAAGATGCTTTGACCCTAAGCTCCAGCAGCTGGTTGAGCTCACAGACATCGTTAATAATCAAATATATCAAGAACCAACATTTCTTCTTGTAACTCTTGCCCACAGGATTGGAATCCTTCCCATTCTCCATCCTCCGTTAAAAAAAAAAAAAAGACATGAAAAAATGCACACACAATAACATGTAATAATAAAATCGCAATAAAGCAAATGAAACAAGTGAAAACAAGCAAGAAAAAGAGAAGTCTCTTCATTTCCTGACTGCATCCACTGGATGTGTTCATCTACTGTCTCTGAGCATCCATTCATGCATCTCCTGTCTGAGATGTGTGGGCAGATGTGAACAGTTATTGTCGTGGGGCTCTGCAGAAAATTTGGGCAGAAATCTTTGAATGCATCTGCTTCTCCAAATTTTCATTGAAGTGACAGCATTAATTTCCATGAATCTGATTCTATCTCATTCTTAGCAAGCAAATATTTTGGTCAATGTGGTGTCCCAGAGATGGCTGGGCTTGATAAACACTCTGTTAAACCTTGCTGGAAAGCTTCAGTGCCTTAGAGGGGAGAGGATCAATCCTGAATTTCAAGTAGAGCAGCTCAAATTTAGTCCATAAACAGGCACTCTCTACCCAAAGGAATGACAGATTTTAAGTGGTTTTGAGTTGCCTACTGAACTGATGCTGGCCCTGAAGGAAATAGTCTGTTTTTCACTAGTAATCTTTAGATTTTGAACCCACTTCACTGAAATATCATGCTGTAGGAATGAATTCCTCCTGTGCTCTGAACTTCATAAGCTGGAATTTCCCCAGTACTTGGCTTATTAGAGAACACAGAAGTCTAGATTTTCCATTACCCTGCACTTTGGGCAGTCATGTGCCACCATGTATAAGGTGGCAGATATGCCTATTATTCCTAATTAATAGTGGTTTTGAACCTATTTATGCTCTTTTTTTTTTTTTCTTGTTGTCTATGGCTTTCTAAGGTATTAGGACCTGGCTTGGGTTTTCATAAGCCTGTAAATGCAATTCCATAATTAGGTTTGACATTCATGGCTCTTTATAGGATTTGTGTGCAAGAGCCTGCAGACCAAAAACTTCAACCCAGGAGTCATCCCCTGTGTAAGTCCTTTCAGCCAGTGGAGTTACATCAGGATTGAGTTTGGCTCCCAAACTGGAAAATTAAAAAGAGAAAGTTTGCTCATAGCCTTTCCCACATGATGCTCCTTGTGATTTCTCTCTTACCTCCAAGTCCTCACTGGTAAAAGGAAATGTTTGTCCATAAGCCTACACTTTTTTTCCACCATGGCAGCCTGTGATGAAATTGTATAGCTGCTAATTTGAGTAAAAAGTAGTCCTAATTGTGGAAACTTGGCTTTCAGAGCCCTCTCCTCATCCAGGACCAAGTGCTAATGCAGGAGTCTCTTTGTAGAGAAACTGAAAGATTATTATTGCAGGGACTGCTACCCTGACTGTTCGTCGGAGTGTCTGAAGAACAACTGCAGAACAATAATTCTATATTTTGATTTCTCAGGACCATTTTTCAGGTTTCTTGTTTTTGGGATTTTTTTTTTTTTAATTTTGTTTTTGCATAAATTATTCAGGCAAGCTGAGTCAGACACCAAAGCCTCTGCTAAATAGGCAGCTGAGAAATGAAACAGGGAGGCAGCATCACACCGGTGGTGCAGGTGGGTGAAGTGAGACATGGAGAGAACTTACTCACAACATGCCCACATTTTTTCATTACTGGTGTTACAGACCATGAAAGGAAGAGGAGGCCACCTTTGTCTCCTTTATTCTACCCCATGGCCACGTTGTATTTTTCAGGTGTTTTCAGCAGGTGCATCCCTTCCTGCACTGCACAAGTTCAGCCAGTTACTCTCTGTCAGGGTGGCTCAGCAATGAGGATCCCAAATAACCTCTGCCTGAGGATCGCAGCCTTTTTTATAAAGTGGTGCTGAAATAAATCATGCAGTGGTGGTTATGATGGTTAAAATTTGCATGGCTGATTATAATAGTTGATATAAATTATTAAACAATTGACTCAAGCCATTCTTACTAGCGTAGTGTAGAGAGTACACTGTGTTACACACAAATTGTTTGCCTAAAACTTCTGTCCTTTCCTAGGTGCATTTGATCATTAGGATAATTAATTTTTAACTTTCCATTTCAGCAGAAAGTGTTCCTTAAAGCAGAACAATTAATTCTGAATAGTAAGCAGCTTACTGGGGTAAATAACCATGTACTTTGGGTCATACAGGGTTCCAAATTTGTAACCCCAAGGAACATAAGACCGAACTGTGTGAATTACATCCTCAGCTGATATAAATCAGCTTAACTTTGTGGAGGATGTTAGAGTTACTCCAGTCTAGATCAGCTTAAACCCTGATCTTCTGAATGTATTAGCAAAACTGTTTAAACTGACTGAGGGTAGTTTTGGATTAGATGTTAGCAATAAATTAGACCTCGTGAGAGTGGTGAGACCCTGGCACAGGGTGCCCAGAGCAGCTGTGGCTGCCCCTGGATCTCTGGCAGCGCCCAAGGCCAGGCTAGATGGGACTGGGAGCAGCCCAAGACAGCGGGAGGTGTCCCTGCCATGGCAGGGGGTGGAACGGGATGAGCTTTTAAGTCCTTTCCAACCCAAACCAGTTTGTGATTTGTGAACTGGTGTTTAACTGGATTTCTCTGCTCACCCAATCTTGCTGGTAGGACAATCCTGAAGATACTACAAGTTCCAGCAATAAATACATAAATCCATGGTGGGAGCAGAAGTAGATCTGAAAACTCCTGAGGCAAATTTCTCCACTCTAACCCCTAAGCAATGTGTGTTTTCTTCTGTTGTACTTTGGTCCAGTGGAGGGGGGGAGGGAAAAATATAGGTGAATGTGATTTCCCAGGTAGCTGTCATTTTGTGTTGGATGGAAGGCTCAAAAATGCTTTCTACAGAGGCTCTTGACTTAAATCTACAGAGGGTCAGCATCAGAAAACACTTGTCAGTGCCTTGAGAAAAGAGGGTTAAGTGGACCTGAATTCTAAGTCTTATTGCTTTTAATATAGTTGAATAAGCAGCTCATTCAGCTGTTACTAAGTTGGTGTGTTTTCCTGTTTTCCTGGCCTCCTAGAGAAGTGGGATCAGCATGTGATCTGTGTGCAGAAGGAAGAGTCCTGGTGCAATACGCCTTCAGCGCCTCTTCTCCCATGCCCTGCGATCCCTCGGGGCACTGGAGCCCACGGGAGGCAGAAGGTGAGTCACAGGGATGGGGACAAACACCTGGGGGGCACAAACACATGGTGGGAGAGAAGCTGGGACAGAGCAAAGGGAGAGCCACAAAGACAGTGAGAAAATCTGGGTGCGATCGATTATACCTGCATGAACTGGCAGGCAGAGGAACACCGTGCCCTGAAGGAATGCCACCGGCTCAAATACCTGTGTTTTGGCCCCTGAGTCCTGCCCCTGCCCATGAATTAAGTGAATTCCAGGAGCTGAACATGAATTTCACAAGGCAGCAGAGTGCCAAGAAATGCTGACCATTCACATCTGCCAGACGAATTCCTCAGGGGAGCTGTTTACTCCCTCTACTCCAACTCCAAAAGCGAGGAGCTGTTATTTATTTGGGCCTGATTTGTGCTGCCTTCCCTTGTGGTGAGTAGCAGTGGGCTGCAGCAGCAGCCAGGCTGGAAGGAGGTTGCCCTTTGGGCAAGTGCTCTGCAGCGGGAATGCAGGTGACCACGTCAAGCCCTCTTGTTCAGGGTGTTTTGCAAGCCGTTCTCTCGGAGCCTGCTGGAGGGAGAATGGTCCGCAGGGCTGGCTGTGCAGTGCCATTAGATCTCCATCATTAACTCTCCTCCACACGTCCCTTCCGTTACGTCCCTGCGCGTGTGTGGTGGAGCATATTTAAGATTGTACCAGGCAAAGGTCAGTCATCCCAAATCACGGTTTGGAAGGAGCAGAGTATTATTTCAGCCTGTCCCTCACGAGCTGTTCCTTCCGGAGCAGCACACTCCAGGCCCACAGCTCACCCTGGGCACACAGGTGAGCTCACTGAGCCCCAAGGACAACCCTGGATTTTACAAACTCATTATACAAATAACTCCTTATGCTAAGGGTTTATTTGTCCTGCAACTAAAGCACACGGGAGTTATTCTGCAAGGAATATTATTTGGGCTGGCGCCCAGGAGCTCTCCCTTGTCCTAAGGTCAGCATGTCCAACGAGCTGTGCCCCTGCTGCTTGACGGGACAGTGGTCAGTGTCCTCTGCCCCACGCTGTCCCAGGGTGGAGGCCCAGCTGAAATTGTGTTTCACTCCAGCTCACCCCCTAAATTTAGAGCAGGTTGCCCAGAGCAGCTGTGGCTGCCCCTGGATCCCTGGCAGTGTCCAAGGCCAGGCTGGACGGGGCTTGGAGCAGCCTGAGATAGTGAAAGGTGTCCCTGCCCATGGAAGGGGCTTTAAGGTCCCTTCCAACACAAACCATTCCATGATTTTATGACATCCAAGGCTGCTGGGCACAGCTCAGAGCACACCTGGCCCTTGGGTGGAAGCTCCATCCTGGGGGAAGCAGTGCTCTGGGTATGAGGGTGACTGGATCACCCAGCAAAGAGCATTAGCAAAGTTTGGATCACTTGCAGTAGTAGTTCAGGGTAGAAGGTGGAATTTCCACTTAGCCAAGAATTGCAAGACTTTGAAACCTGTTTCCATTTGGAACAAAACTTGAAACTTCTGAAATTCTCCATGAAGGAAAATTAAAAACAAAAAGTGTTTGAGGCCGGCCAAAATGTTTTGTTTAGCTCATATAATTCCTCATGAACTTTGGTTAAATTATGACATTTGAAAATATACCCTTTTAGTATAGAATCTAGGGCAAAAGCAACTTTGAATATCAAAATGGAAAGTGTTTCAAGGTGCAAAAGTGAAAAAGTTTCTCACAAAAATGTCAAAACACAATGTTCCAATACTGCTAGAAATTTCTTGCCATTTTCTCTTCCAGGATAAAATTTTGGCCAAATAAACCCAATTTTGCAAAGTGTTTTTATTTTGAAAGGACTGCATATTCCATTGAAATATGCAGTTCTATCAAAATTTCTCCACTGAGCTTTGATTTGAAAACTTCTAGATCTCACACATCTTGCCAGAGGCATCATTCCTAGAGAAACTAAGCTACTCTAAGATTTATTACTCAGCAGCATTTTGCATTTAATTTCCTCTTCTTGCTCTGTGTGCCTGCATGCTCTTAACTATGAAGGGTGCAGCCTGATCCTTATCTGTCTCATTTAGTTGCTCTTGTGCCATTGCTATGGAACAGAAGTTTGGTAATCATGTCCTCAGGATTAATGAGTGTTGCCACTTTAGGGTAGAAAATTTACCAAGTGTATGGTGTTTGTTGCTCCATGATTTCCTGTCTCCACTACCACACTCTGTGACATTCAGGCCCTCTGCCTATTTGCACTTGGTCTGAGTTAGAAATAGCAGTTAGGTCATTGTCTGGCTTCTTTAATTGTCTATCTGTGAGTACTCAAGCCATCAAGCTTTAAATTCACTTTCTGCAGGCGTTCTTGGGTGTAAATCTCCACTGCTTGAACGTCTGTGGAAAATGAAGACAAAGGAGGCACAAGCACAGCCAAAATGAACTTGTTCTAAAATCTGAGATGACACTCACGGAAAATGTTCTGTAGGACTCATCCAGCTTCTGAGCAGGAAACCACACTCCTCACGTGTCTCTGAAGCAGCTCTGGTTGGTCTGATCTCATTTTCCTGAGGTCTCCTCCCCCAGGCAGCTGCACCAGCAGTGGTCTGGGCTATGTGGGAGCTGTGCCCACTGCAAAACCCTGCTGTGGGCAGTGTCCTTGCTAATTCCCTGCTTATTCCTGAGCATGGTGGGATCCAACCCCCAGGCTGAGGCATCTTGTGGTTCTTTCTCAGCCAGTTGTGGCCCCTGCATGAGGGGCTGTCTGTTCCTTGGCAGGGCTTGGGGGAAGGCTCATGAGATCAGGCAGGTCTGATTTACTCTTTATCTTCATCCTAGAGCCAGAAAGCTCTAACCTACTTGGATTCTCACCAGCAACACCAGCTAGATCAACAAACCTCACAGCACCTCCATAACTCTGTCAAAGGGGGGTTTTATGTAAGAAAGGTGATTTTGGCTCAAGCCCAGTGAGCACCTTTGCTTGCTGTGCAATATATGCATATATCAGTCAGTTCCTCCTGCCTGGTTCACTGCTGACTGAGAGAAGTGTGAGATTATTATAAAAAATGTTGCTGCCTTGCACTGCTATAGAGCTTAGCCCTTTCCTGAGTCTAATATTTCCCCCGAGAGCAATTCCTTCTGTGTCTTAATTGTCCCAGCTGGACACTGGAGTGGTTCCTTTATCTTGACCACCTAAGAAATGTGGCAGGTGGGCTGTGGTTGTGCAGGGGTGATATCCTGAGAGACTCCTGATGCCAGATGGCCTCTGAGGCTCTGTCCCTGCGCTGGAGAATTCACCCCAGGCACTGCACTCAACTGCACAGTGAAGGATCCCCACACCAGGCTGTAGTTGTGGACAGCACTTTAGGGAAGGACACCCTCCTAACCTGCCATCCCTGCTCTCCAACCAGGAGATGAGGTTTGGCTCATCCTCACAAATCACAGTCCTGTTCTGTGTTAGGCAAGATGTGATGTTGCATGAGATGCTGTTCTGTGCCTGATCAGTCTGATAAGGCCAAACATTTTCAGAACCTGAGTGCAGAGGGTAAGAATGACTTCTACACCATTTCTTTTTACATATAAATATTTGTAATTTTCAGAGCATTTACCTATCTCTAGAAATCCAGTTATATGAAATATGGTTTTTGTTCTCTTCCACAAGAATATGATTCTTTCTTACCCAGGTCTAGGTGTTGGATAATATTTAAGAAAGACTCTCTTTATCTCATCTTCACTGAGGTTTTTAGTTTATGAATGACTACAGTCTGCCACCTGTTTTGGGGTAATGCTCCCTGGAGGCTGAGTCCAATCCATGCATCTCCAGGGATCACACACTGATGTACCAGAACGTGCAGGTTTGTTTGGAATTTAAGTCTTACCAAGGCCTTGAACTGACAGAGGTGAATTTGCAGGATCCCAGGTGGGGACGTACTGGGCTGTGAGCCATTAGCTCCATTTTCCTTTCTGCGAGAGGGCAGTGGTAAAATTCACACATCTTTCCAAAGCCCTCTGAGATACTGGAGTTAAAAAAGACCTTAGGGCTGCAGTCAGGAGCTTGCTGTGGGTCTGAGAAAGTCGTCAGAGGGCTCAGCCAAGCACACCCAGCTGGCAATGAGTGTGAGATAACGTGAGCTGAATGGGGTATTGCTGCTCACAGGGATTATCCACAGGGCTCGCACACTTGCCAGGGGGGAAACTCGAGCGTGTTAAATGGACCTCTGGCTTTCTTCAAAATGTGCCACTGCTGTGGTCTCTCCAGATGCTGATCCTAGTGGCATTCCCGCTGCTCTGTGCCATGTGGAGAGGACAGAAGGGCTGTGGGATATGGAAGGTGAGGGAGAAGCACGAAAAGGTGGGCATCTGCAGGGCAATGGTGGTGAATCGCAGGAAGGCTGCCAGGAAATCTACTCTGCATCTGGGTTCATTTGGTACGAACAGGAGAATTCCCTGAGCTGTTTATCCTTGACAAAAGAGGCACATTTCTAACACTTCATTCAACCACAGACAATCAGGATAACCTTCACACGTTGCCCTTTTCTCTTTAAATTAGTAGTGATGTCCTGTTTGTCCATGTATGCCCAGTTGTTTATCATGCTTTTTTTCCTCAGTAGCAAGCAGCTATGCTGTCCTTTTTTTTCTTTTTCTCTCTGCCTTCTGCATTTCTCTCCTCTCACTACCTGTCTTTATCTCCTTTTCTGTACTTTGCCTTCTCCCTGTCATGCTTGCCTCCCTTTTTGTGTGATTATTTGGGAAGGAAAAGGGAATTTATTGCTCTCACTGGATTCTGTTACCAACTGTTCCACCCATTTGACCCCTCTGGATCTTGCAGTCCATGACTCCACGCCAAATTGTAATGTTACCATAGTATTTGGGAACCCAGCAAGCATCGTGGCTTTCATTATTTTTTAGTGCTACCTCCCATGTAGTTGAACACAGCCAACGGTGAGAAAAGTAAAAGCACAAGTGCCTGTTGTTTCATCACAACGAGAGCAGAGAGACAGCTCAGACCTGTGCTCCATGTGCCTCCAAAAAAAGGGGCCTTGCACAACATGCTAGATCAGCCTGTAAATGCCACAAGAGTTGCTCCTGAACAGCACAACTGCTTCTTGGAACAAACAAAGGCTCTTTTCTTGTCTTTGTTAAAGGGAAAAAGATTGTATTTTCGAGTGAGAGGCAAGGGAATAAGTAGGAGTTTAACTGGAGGCAAAGTGACTCTGTTTATCAGGTAAATTACCAAGTGGAAGGGGTAGAAAATACCAATGATTGTCACAGGGAAAAGCGCTAGAAATAGGAAATGCAGGCCCAGCTGCACTGGCACAGAGTGTGTTGTGTGGTGTCCAGTCCAGCTGGGCACTTAAACTGGGTTTGTGTCTCTCACCTGGCTGGGAGACACTGGTGTTCTGTTCCTCCTCCCCGTGCTGGCCACGCCTGTTCTGATGAAGTACATAATCGGTTTCCTGGACAGATATGTTCTCCTGCTACCTTAAGTCTGCCTTTTAAACTGATGCCAATGAAAACTCACGTTCTCTAACTTCTGTGCCCTCTCTTTGCTTCCTTCTTCCTCTCCAGGGCACCCTGATGTTGAGCAGCCCTGTAAATCCAGCGTCAGGACGTGGAGCCCCAATTCAGCCGTCAACCAACACACGGTGCCCCCAGCCTGCCCTGAGCCCCAGGGCTGCTACCTGCAGCTGGAATTTCGCTATCCCCTGACTCCAGAGTCCCTCACAGTCTGGGTGACGTTCGTTTCCCCGGACTGGGACTCCAGTGGAGCAGTGAATGACATCAAGCTGCTCACCGTCAGCGGGAAGAACATCTCACTGGGGCCACAGAACGTCTTCTGTGACATCCCACTGACCATAAAGCTGGATGTGGGACACGTGGGAGAGGAGGTGTATGGGATCCAGATCTACACCTTGGACGAGCACCTGGAAATCGATGCTGCCATGCTGAGCTCTGTCCCCCACAGCACCCTGTGCTCAGGCTGCAAACCCATCCAGTACAAAGTGGTCCGGGACCCCCCTTTCCAGTCTGGATCTCCAGTGGTCATCTCAAACCTCAGCAGGAGATTTGTCGACACGTAAGTAGCTGCTTTCCAGAGAGCTGGACAGATCAAAACAATGGCCTGTTCTTCTCATCCTTTGAATGCCCAGCGCTACAACTGATTGCTAAGATGTTGAACTAGACAGACATGCCAAGAATTACCAAGACAGGATGTCCTCATAGGTTGTCTCTGAAACCGGGAGAATTAAACCCAAATGAGATAGTCTGAGATTTCATGGAGAGTTTTTGAGAAATTTCTAGGCTGGCTGTACAGAGATGTATCTTTCAGGCTTCCTTTAACTAGAAAAGATAATACAATCTACCTAAGATAAATTAAATTTTTAAACTAACCTAAATGAGGAATAAGATGGCCATCATTTCCTTGGGAATGTTTTGAAAGTTTTGGTGGAGAAGGAGAGAGCAGGGCTTTCAGTGCTGGAGTGCCAATTAACTGCTAAAGAAATTGTGCAAAGAAATACATGTGCAGGTTCAGGTGCATAAATGTGTTTCACCCGCTTCCATTTCCTGCTTTCATGGGTCATTGAACCAAGTTGCACTGGTGTGAGATTGTTCTGAAATGGGAAACATGGCAAATGCTCTAGTTTGTTGTAGAAACTGAGTTTCATCCCAGATACAGCTAGAGTCATATAGTAAGGGGATGCATTACTGTTGAGGAAAGTCCAGCTTCAAAATATTTACTGATTTTGAGGAGATCCGTGATCTACCCGTAAGCATTCTACAGGAAGAAAAACATCTTTTGCATAACATGATTCCCTGGAAATGATTCACTCATCTGTGGGAACAACATGAAGCTCCTTTGAAAAACGAATACCAGATAAAAGGAAACCTGCTAAGAAAACTGCGCTCTAATTTAGAAAAGATGATCTAATTAGTACAGCTAATATCAAGGAAGCATACATCATTATGGTCTTCTAAAGCATATTTAAATAGAATAAAAATGATTAATTAACAATTCAGTAATCATGAGCTACCACCCCTTTTCATGACCCAATTATGCATCTCAGAAGATGCAAATTGTCCCTAGAGATTTAAAAATTTAAGGTAACTAACAATAGTGAATCTAAAAACAAAACCCAGGACATCACTAAGATTACTCATGTGCTGAAAGTTAAGCATGTGCCTAAGTGCTTTCTTGGGTTGTAGCCTTGTTCAAACAATTGCTGGCACTTAGTATGAGATGGATATTGGCATATTGGAAATGTGGAAAGTGGTGAATTTTCCCAAGGTTTTGCTGTGAAAGCATCTTTGCCTGAAACATAGCCCACTCTCGCTGGAAAATGGGACTGGTTTGGTTTGAAATATGTGCATACCTTAGCACAAATTCCCACAGAAACAGGTCCAGTTTTGACTTCATAACACAATGTGAAAGAAAAAAAGAGAAGCCCAAAACACAACTTGCATTCTGAATTCTGTTTCTTTGTCTTTTATTATGATTTTGTGGGTCATTTCTAGCTTACAGCTAGCTCAAGTGGAGGAGTGCTCTAAGAATTAAACCAGTAGCCAGAAATTATTGACAGTTTTCCTGAGGGTCATGGATTAAATCACATTGGGTAACATCACTGTCTCTGTCTGTATGTCTCAGGTAGTTACACAGCCAGCTAAACATCAGACAGAACATTTAATTTAGTCTCTTGGTGCTCCATTTGTGATCAGTGAACAGAAATGGATGCTCCTGGAAGCTGGCACAACCAAATCCCATCCAAACCCTTCAGGCTAGCTGGGCTCACTTCCTCTGTGTCTTATCAGGGGCCACAGAGAAAACCCTGCCAGTGAGCTCTGACAGGATACTTGGGCAGTGAAGTTTTAGTCACTGGGTGAGGAGATATGCAGATTCTTAATCACTCATGGTTGTCTTTGAGACTGTTTTGGCTGATTTACAATGAGGGTGGGCAGGCCCTGGCACAGGCTGCCCCTGGATCCCTGGCAGTGCCCAAGGCCAGGCTGGATGGAGCTTGGAGCAGCCTGGGACAGTGGGAGGTGTCCCTGCCTGTGGCTGGGGGTTTGAAGCAAGATGGTCTTTAAGGTCCTTTCCAACCCAAACCATTCTGTGATTGTGTGGTTCAAGACTTCTGCATGTGTTTGAACTTCTGAGAAGTGAGATGAATTTTTTTATCATATCATCTGGGACAGCACTGATCTGTATCCCATGGTGATGGAGGAGATTGCTGCTGCTGGGCCATACCTTGAGACACAACAAACTCCTTGAAACTCTGCATGGGGCTGTGGTTTCCTGGTAGAAGCAAAAGTAATATGAATTTTCCATTGGAACCTTGTACAAAGACTAGCCAGAGCCTTTGCACTCTCTAGGAGGAGGGGACAAGGGAATTCAGGGACAGAGGCACTGGGCCATGCTCCTACCTGTGAATGTGCGTGGAGGTAAATGCTGTCTCTCTCCCCTGTTCACATCTGCCTGTTCACCTCATTCTGCACCACTGGAATTCAGCATACCTGTGCAGCCAGACTTTGTAGCCCGTTCATCTCCCTGTGAGCCCCAAGCCAGCTGCCCCTCCTTGGTGCCCTTGCATGTTTTCCATATTAAATAAAACAACACCCCTACATGTTCTGTGGAAGGCTATTTTGAAGGCAGTCACATATCTTTGCTCTTGCCTCTTCTGACCTTGATCTTCACTTTCTCTTTTTCTCCCAAAGAAAATATTTGCTTGTACTGTTATCTGTGAGCAAGATCCTTTCCCCAGGTGTGGCGATGCTGAAAGAAAAATTAATTTCTCCCACCTTCTTCCTGTCAAAGAGAGGGAACTTCCTTTTAAGCTGGGAGGAGAGACAGACTTTAATGGATAGCCCTTGCCTAGTCAGCACTGGATGCTCCACAAAGGAGAGTAAATAACTGTAACAGTGGAAACATTTTATTAAGAAATGCAAAATAATGCCAGACCTTCTGTTCTCAAGCTGAATTTTAATCTCAACTCTTGGCTCAAGTCGAGGCTTAAACATTAATTGCTGAGGGACAGGGCCTTATCCAGGACCTTATTCTTGGACCTTACAGAAACCAGGCAAGATACACTCAATTCCACTGAGTGTGATCAGCCAGAATTGCTGGTATCTGGGATACAAAATGAGAGCCAGAGCCTAGGAAGAGAGCAGAAAGCTAAATAAATCAGTGGGGGGGAAAAAGAGGTCAGGCCAGGTGCAGCATAGAACTGCTGAGTCTTCACACCACAGCAACTGATAAGGAAGGAGCCTCATCTGCAAGTCTCAAAGTCTCAGCACACAATTAAATTCAAAGTGTGGGCTGTGCACACGTTCAGAGGCTGTTCTCTAGAAGTACTGTGTGACATGGTCACAACGGCAATTGAGGTAGTGGCTTTTTTACACTCACATTGCTGTGTTGGAGAGTAATGATTGCAGATTTTTTAAGAGCTCAGTGAGCAGTCAGTGCCCAGAACTCTCTGGATGGTGTCAGAGGCACAGTTAGGTGTCAGTCCCACCAGGGCAGTCTGGGATGAGCAGCCCGTGTTCCCCACAGCACTCCCAATATCCCAGTTTGTGAGCAGTGAGGAGCTGAGTGTGCTTACGAGACCTACATGCTCTCCTCTGGCAGACCAAGCCAAGACACTCTGAGGTTGGTTTTGGAAAGTTGTCAGATTAACTGAAAAAGTTTCAAAGAGCTGGAAATTTTCCCAAGTTTTCTGACACGCACTTTGTAAGAAGCCTCAAAGTGTGGTGGACAGCACTAGATCAGGTTGTCTTTGTGGTGTTAACCAGTAGGGTTTTTTCAAGACAAAGGCATTGACTGAAATAACCTGAGAAAGAATCTCAGCACGAATCCCTGGTACAAGGTGTGGGTTTGCAGAGTTGAGTTTCGCTGAGAAGCAAGTTTGCAGTCCTGTGATATGTTATTCTGAGCCATTCCTACCAGAGCTTTGGTACCGAGCTGACACATAGAGATCCTGCATTCAGACTTCAAAAAAGAAACACTGAGAGAGAAGCTTGCATTTTCTTGTACAGGGAATAGGTTTTTCTTCTCAATTTTGGTTCTTTTGCACTGAATTTCTGCAGCTAAACCTTTTCTGTTGCTTGATAATAGTTGGAGAGGACTGATCATCATCTGTGTAAACAGCAGTTCTTGCTTAAGTACAATATTTTAAAATATATTCTTAGAATCAAGACTTCCATTCAGTGCTGAACTTGTAAAATCCATGTCATTTCTTGGGTTTTAACTCTGTTTTAACACCTCAGGGTGGTGGACTAAGATCTCACTCCGGCTTCTTGAAGTGCTTGCAGAATGACAGAGAAATTGCCACCCTCAGGATGGCAGGTGGCTGGAGGGCTCCTGTGGCACTGTTTGTGGGTCCTGAGTGTTTTATTGCTCATGGGTCCTTAGCAGTTCACGTGCTTTAGCCCTCTCCATTATCCAACACAATAATTTGTTTCCAAATTTGCCTTATTGATGCATATACCATTTGTTAGCGGTCCCCAGCTGGAAGGGGCATATGGTCAGTGACCCGTCAGAAATCCCAGATGAGGAGAAATTGAGTCAGATGGAAAGTGACTCTTTAGTCTGAAGGCTCCTACGAATATGAGCAAGCAAAGAGGCTGGAGAATCAGCAGTAGCTGCTCATAATGAGGGAGAAGTCCTTACAGCCACCTATTGGTGTGCCTTTTAGCCCCTGAACTCAAGAGCAAGAGTGCATTTGCCTGACCCTGGCCCAGCTGAACAGACTGGGAAATTATGAAAATCACACTGATGATATCTAAACCCGAGTCCCTGCAGAATGCAACACTAAAACTTCACAGAGACATCTGTCCTTATTATGGCATTCCTTCCTTCACCTCAAAGATCTATTTCTCTGTTTTCTGGAGGTCTACCAGCCAGAAGAATGTATGATCTAAAGCAGCTGAAATGAATTGCCAAATCTATCTGTCATGAAGATAATTAACACCATATTTCCACCCAAACAAGATACAGATCGCTGGGTGGTTTTTCTCCCGACACCAAAAGATGAAGCCTGTATTATCACCCATCTTCTGCTCATCCTTCCTCCACAGTTACTGTGCCAAACTTGTCTCGATATGCCAGGAAATACTGGGGAGTATCTAAGATAGGACTGAAATATTAAGAAAACACTTTGCATGCCCAGATTTATCTGCAAGGTTGTCCACGTGGTACTGGCATGTTACACATCTGGGTTCCCGGCTGGTTTAGAACTGTAGATGGCATTCCAGCTGTCCTTGCGCATGAACACTCACCCAGCTACCCTGGAAAGGCCTTGCCTTGATGTGTGCAAGGACCTCCTGTGCTTTCGCATCCTCCTGATGGTTCATGGTTGCCTTGCAACTGAATAAATCATAGAATCAGAGAAGCATGGAATGGTCTGTGTTGAAAGGGACCTTGAAGATCATCTCATTCCAGCCCCCTGCCACGGGCAGGGACACCTTTCACTAGACCAGGTTGCTCAGAGCTCCACCCAGCCTGACTTTCCCGTTAATTTACTGCTCTCTTCCCCTCTCACTTGCAATAAGGAGTACCCAGTTTATTCTGACTTTCCTAGTCCTAACATGTAATATTGTCTTATACCAACATATGGAACATTTCTAGACATCCACACCTGTAAGTTATTAATTTCTGCTCTATAACTCCATCTTTCTCTGCATTGAGTGAGCCTATTTACCAGTTCTGTATGTCTCTGGATACTTGAACTTTTGGGTTTCTGTTGTTTTTTTTTTCAGGAAATGTTTGTTAGTCAGCCTCAAAGAGATAACTGAATGAAAAAATTCCATTTTCATTCAAATTTTTCTTTCTATCCAACCCATTACTGCTACGAGATGTAAATGCAAAACAGAGTGTCTGTTGTTGAGTCACTGAGTATTTAATGCCCATTCTCACATCATGCACTACCAGGGAACTGCCATTATTAAAAGCATTTTTCACTAGTCTCCATCTAGGAAGTTTCTTTCCCATAATTGCACAATTCTCCATATTATTTTTTCTTTAGTAATAGGTTAGAGATCCCTGGCTAAATTCATATGACATTTTACAGCTCCTCTCCGGCAGAAACATTTTTACCAAGCTTCAGTGGGAACAGATTTATTCACATTTTCTTGCTCATTTCTAAGAGCTTCCCTATTGTTAGCTTTTCACGCTAGCTTTCCATGGACAAAGCTATTTTGAGCTTCCTCAAGAAGCAAACACCTTTCTGTCCCACCAGTTTTCTCTTACCCCTGTGTAATTTCTGGTTTCAGGTTGAAGAAGTTGCCTAGTTCTTCATCCGGAGTCCTTTTGTTAGGGAGTAAATTCCCAGCAGGAATAGTGGCTGTGCTGTCACTGTACGAAAACCTTGTCAGTGAGGAGTTTTGAGCGTGCTGGAGCTGCCTGCGGTCAGTTTTGGCAAAGCTGTGGTGTTTGATTTGCAGCTGGTGTAGGGCAGTGCAGCAGTCCTGGTGCTCAGCCAGGGGCTGGCATTGTCCCTGCGCTGCTCCGAGGCCTTGGCTGTGCCAGCAGCTCCTTCCTCATGCAGCCAGTACAGATTGCCCTGTTCCTGTTTAATGAACCTGGAAATCCCCCACGAGGAAAGAACAGAACAATGCGGGATATCTGCCTATGTCCCACACCTTCCCTCCCAGCAGCTGGAAACTGGTCATAGGTTCACCTGCCCCTGACAGAGGTGACATGCTGTGGGAAGGAGACTCCTCCACCCAGTAGCAGCTCCACTGGGGAAATTCCTTCCCTTCCCAGCAGTGGGGTCTCACCTGCGGCTTGCACGGGGCTGGGCAGGGAGGCACAGGGGTGACTGATGCTGCTCGCTGTGCCAGGTAGGAGCATACAGCCCTGCTCCGCACTGAGGGCTCCGTGAGCCAGGAGGAGGAAAAAGATGAAAATTGCTTCTATTCCATCTCCTGTTCCTGCCTCCCTCCTTCACATGCCGTGCTGTTAAATCCCGAGGTCGTGGTTGTTATTATTTATAGCTGCCAGTAGCATGCTGGGTGTTTCGCAGAGGAAATACACGGAGTGCCTTCATCCAAAGAGCTCCCAATGAGGTGTTGGGGGCCAGTGCTGCTGCTGCTCTCAGGGGTGATGCATCTCCACTTGGCTGATGTGATTTGACAGCTGGAAGCCACATTCTGATGGCTTTCCTTCTTCTCTGCTTTCTTCATTAAAGGTGCCAGGTTATCTTTGCAAAAGAAGAAAACCTGCTTCCTGACCTCACACACAGAGCAGGTAGAGCAATTTCTTCCCTTACCACCCTCTGCCAAATTGCCTTAACCCTGCCCTGGGGAGGAGAGTGAACAATTTGACACTCTTTGCCCATTCAGGAGGCAGCTTTTCCGCTAAGCCTGTGCAGAGAGGCCTTTTGGTGCCAGCTGTAGTGATAGATTTGTGGTTCTTCGCTGTTGTGGTTTCTTATGTAATGCTGTAACTAAAGCTGGCACTTGACAGAATCCGTAGCTCCTGTTCTGGCTCGGCTGCACATGATGCAAGAATAAAGGTAGTAAGGGCGGGTTGGTATCTTTATGGGTTTGTGATCCCAAGACAAGGCAGCCCAGAGGAATTTTTCAGCCTAGGTCTATCTTTGAAGGATGGGATTGCTCTGAACGCCCCACAGCCACCACTCCTAAATAAAATATTTCAGGAAAGAGGGACTGCCCCATCTGGGGAGTGACACTTGGCTTTGGGATCAGCTCTGCTCCAGCCAGGGACTCCAGGACTGCTGCTACATTGGATTCCCAGCTCCAAAGTACCTCTTGGGCAATACATGGAGGCTGTAGAGATTTCTGCCTGTATACTGCAACTTAGCCATGTCCAAGTGTCCCTAAAAAAAGTGAACATTAACAGCTGTTCTATTATTATCCAAATAGATACTATTAGAATTGATATATTTAATCACTCCCAGCCAGGGTGGAATTTGAACTCATGACCTAGAAGTAGTAGCAGAGTTTTCAGCTGCATGAGGGGAAAAAAAAAGGAAAAAAAAAGGAAAAAAAAAAAAAAAGAAGAAGGTCAAACAGGACTTTTCCTGCTGGCCAAAATAATTTATTGCAGGTGAAACAGTCTCAGATATGTGGTAAATTAGGCTGTGCATTATCTCATGGATAATAACTTCTCTCTGATATTTGCCTTCTTGTGTGCATCTTTATTTTGGGCTCTAAATAAGATAAGAAGCACCAGAAATCTCCCAGGAATAACAAATGCATTTTCTTTGCTTGATTGAGGAAAGAAATATTGGGCAGACATGTGTTATGCAACAATTTAAAAATAACTCTTGTAAAACTTGGAGTGAGCCTCAAATACCGCAGAAGTTGCAGAAATGTGTTACCTAGCTTTTTATCAGCCAGCCAATACAGCTTTTCTCAGCTACTTTTGCTGAACTCTTGGCCTGATCATTTCCTGGGCATTTTATTTTAATATATTTTCCTAGGAAATGCATTCCAAGTCTCTGTTAAATTTGAATCTACACTCAAACAGGCAAGGATTTGGAAAGAATGCTGCAGTCAGACTGAAATACCTGTGCTGTCCTTTATGTCTTGTGGAATCTGGCCACAGACAAGACAAAAGTGTGTCCAGACTATGTTGGACAGGGCCCTGAGCAATCTGGTCTAGTGGAAGGCTTGAAATGAGATGAGTTTTAAGGTCCCTTCTAACCCAAACCATTCTGGAATTCCATGATTTTAGATGTGTCACTGCAAGGCAGACGACCTGCTGATCCTGCTGCAGACGCAAGGCACTCATCTTGTGATTGTTTCATCTGAACTCCTCTCAATCTTTTTGGTCAGGATTTCCTCAAATGAATGGTGACATTGAGCATCTCTGTGCTGATTACCCAATTCCAGCATTTTCCTGGTGCTCTTGTGATAAGAAGAGCAAGGTGGAAAGAAAGCTCCTTCTTGTTTTCAAATTGTACCTCGGAGATGGTGCATGGAATTTGATACCCCAAATTATCAGCCCCTGAAAGCCCAGTGCAGTAAACCAGATCATTTATTCACAATGGTACAGGACTTTTTTTTTAAACTGTAAGACCAGTTGCAAATGCAATGACAATAGAGGAAATTAGCTCATGATGGGATTTTAGGAAGAGGCTAGTGGAAGTATGTTCAGTAATGTTCAGTTATTAAACCATTAGAGATCCCACTGGAGACCAGCCAGTAGGATTTCTCATAATCTGCAGCAGCTAAGGCAAAACACAGAACGCCTGAGGAGGGAAATGACAAAATGTTCCTCTGGAAGAGTTGCCTCATCTCCTCACCCATGTCTGTGCTCTGCTCTGCTCTTGGTGTGACAGCACGTCCCTGTCTGTTATCCCTCCCTCCTCCTGAGCAGCAGGAGGGCCACAGCCCTCCTGCCTGGACCCCTCAAAACAGGTCTTGGTGAGGTGGGATGGGGGATGTGAAACCAGAGAACACTGCAAACATCTGTGTTCACTTGGGGCCCAATCTAAGCTCTACTGAAAATGCACAAAATAACTTCCACTGGCTCCAGGAGCCTTCGGATCAGACGCTGCAAGTGTTTGGTCCCATGGCTCTGTTCACCATTTTGGTGGGATTACAGGGAAACAGGAGGGTATTGAGCTCTGAAAGTCAGGTCTTAGCTCAGGCCTGTTGAAAATAAATCCAAGAAGTCAGGTCTGGATTCAGAGAAGGTGAAGAAGATTATTCTGCCAAGCTGACCACCCTAAACAGGGAAGACTTCTGCCCAGACTGGCGCAGGGCTGAGGGCAGCAGCTGAAGCGCTCTCAGTCCCAGTGATGATCCAAAAGCTGGCGGGAGGCTGTTGGCTCCCAGGGTGTGGTGGGTAGGGTGTGTACCAGGCACTTCTCCTCTGCTGTGGTGCAACACAGGCGGACGCCGGCGGTCCTGCACGGGCACAGCGCGTCACAGCCGGGACGTGCTGCGGGGTGTCAGCAGCAGGCAGGGCTCACAGAGAGGCACAGTGCCACAGGCACAGCCTCCTCAGTGACAGTGAGGGCCCTGGCAGCACTTCTCCTGTCCCAGCCTGCCTGCTGGCTGTGTTACTGCCTTCTCCCTGCCGCGCCGGGACACCGCAGTGCTGTCCTCAGGTGATGCCAGGGATACTGGCATCGTTCCCTCGAAATCAGGGGAGAGCTGCTGGCTTCTGCCAGCTGGGAATAGGGTTTTCTGCATTTCACGTCCCCAGTCTTTTCTTCCTCAGCTAACCCACACCAGCCTCCCCTCCTCTGGTGTCCACATCTGAGCCTCACACTGAGAAGTGCTCCCATCTCACCCAGGGTCTGAGTGCAGCAGTGAAGAAGAAAACACAACAGATTTTTTTTTTTTCCTTCCTTCCCTGCTTCTAATAGCAACCAGGTGCTCTGACACTTAACCTGTGTGCTGCCGTGAAATTGCCTGTCTAGTGCAAACACCCATGTGAGGCCCAGGGCCTCAAGGATTTACTTTATCCCAGGATTTGTAACCTAATCTCAGTGAGATTGTCCATTTATATCAGCCACCTTAAAAATTCATATTTTTGTTGTTGTTAAACATGAGAGGAGAAAATTGTCTCTTGACAATGTTTTTTGGGGTTTTGTTTGTTTGTTTGTTTGGGGGTTTTTTTCTTTTTTTTTTTAAAGAATTATCTTTAAGGCCTTGGCTGCAAACTTTTTATATTAAATATGCTACTATGTTTTAAACTGGTAGCAGGGAAAATGCTTGGAGGATTATATCAAAGTCTGCAGAAGTTAATCGGTTACATATATATCTACAGGTTTGCTACTTACAAAACATAACAGTCCTTGCACGAAAGACAGAGGAGAGCAGTATTTGTAAAAAAAATGTCAAAAATCAAATGTGTTCAAGGTCCTAAACAGTACCTGGGTTTCAGAGCAGAGGTGCTACAGGCAGACAGTGTTCTGCTGAGTTACTTGAGATTTACAGCAATGGAAGTGAGAGCAGAGCTGCGGATTAATTGCCTGGTTTGGATTTATGGTGATTATGAGACTTGATGGTGGTTTTGGTTCCTAGAAATATTGCAAGGATCAAAGGATATTTTCCTTTTCTAATACATTGAATCCTTTAACCTCTGACTTCAGCCCCAAACCTGTGGGTTATTGTGTAAGTGGGTAAGGCGGCTGGTTTAGGTGTTAGATAAACTTTCTGACACAGCCAGAAGCAAAAGTTGAGTCTGGGCTTCAGAAAGCACCGAGTCCTGCTGGTACGGAACGTACCCGCCAAATGTTCAGCTGAGATTATCTGTTCAAGCCGTTGGCTGCTCCATCGTTCTTCCTTGGAAACGCCCAGCTCAGGTTTAAGTTGAATTTGGGAGCAGAAATCTACCATACAGTCCCCAGTCTCCCATCCAGCCCAAATGTTCATTTAAGTGCTCCAACTACCCTGTTTTCCTCTGCTTGTAAACAAATTATAAAAAAGCTGGAGGGCACAGAGCAAACCTGTGGCCCCTGTTGGCATCTCTCTCCTCAGAGAGAGAAAGAGAGAAAGAGAAAAGCCTCTCCGAGGCTGTTTCTTTGGCATTTGTGTCTTCTGAGTCAGCTTGGTATCTGAGAGAGAGACAAGAGAGTTGTTTTGAGGCCTTTGCACCTGCCATGTTGCTGGGCTTATCCAAACAGGGGGAGCTCAGGCCACAGCTGAAATAACAGTCCGGCGCAAGAGCTCGGGATTTTTGACGTCCTTCATGTGTTTACCGCATCCCGCCCCTCCTCTCTCCCGACTGCAGAGCCAGGCAGGAATTCTCTTCATTATCTTCTGCCATGCTTCTCATGCCATTTTTATTAAAAAAAGGCAGAGCAAGGGGGAGCGTGTGTGAGAAGAGAGAAGAAGAAGAAAACAGTTTTATTTGTGCAGTCAATGGCAATGAAGGGAAAAGGATGGAAGGTGGGGAGCAGGTCTGTTTGGGTTGTCCTAAAGTGACCTCATTCCCCTGGCTCACTGTTTAGCAGTTGCTTTTGGAGCACCTGAGGATAGCGAAACCTGTAAACACCATGGTGTTAGTGGATATTTGGGGTAATTCAGGGTCTCTGGAACTGGCCCTTTTGGAGGCTGTGAGCAGCCTGTGGGGACAGACTGGACAGCTCCAGGCTGCGTCTGACAGGACGAGGGATGGTGTAGACCTTCAGCTCTTCTGTTTGTGGTTGCAATTCAGCCCACCCTGGCAGCTGATTTAAAGTATTGCAACGAGGGAAGGTGTGGGGTTGATGTTGTTTGCTGCCAGCAGATTTCCTGTTTCGCTGGGCAAGGCTTCCTTGCTAGAGAAGAAGAGCAAAGGTGACAGTGTTAGAGTGTCACCAGCAGACCAGGGCTCATTCTGGGCTGCAGAGAGACGGCAAATGTCATCTTTTGTCTCAAGTGTTTGGTGGCTGTTTAAGGTCAAAGATAGATGGGTCCTTCACGAGGACACTTCAGGTGTAGAATTTGCCTGTTTCACATGACACTGGCTGTGACAGCCGTAATTTAATTGGGAATGCTTAAGCCTGTCTTGTCTTTAAATAAGAAGAATGCTGTCTGCTTTCATTGCTGTATGACCATTTGTCTTTTCATAGGGCAGAAGCTGGGCTCAGCCTTAAGGATATTTTTAATCCTGTTAGAAACAAGTCTTTGCTGTACAGGAAACCTTCCTGTTGTTATTTGTAGTAGGAAAAACCAAACGCCATAGTAGTAGGAAAGAGGCATGGGATGTTTGCTTTCCCCCAGTGCTTTCACTGCATCTCAGGTGTGTCCTCAGATGCTGAAACCCTGCAGTGTGCACAGAGCAGATGTGGTTGGGGCAGTGTCAGCCTTTGCAGGTCTGCTGAAACTCAAGGGCATGAGTGTTTCTTCTGTAAATTCAATGATCCTCTAAACCCACCTTGGTCTGAGTAAAAAAAACTACTTCCCATAGGTATAACTTCTCCTGTTAAGTTTTCCAGGAACACACAAACAGAGAGCAGAGGTCCCTTGCCTGAGGGAGAGAGAGAGCAAGATTAACTCAACTTCAGGCTCCCCAGTAAAAGCAGGAAAAGAATTAGAGGGTTCTATATTCCTGACCCTGGATCTGTCACTTGCCACAACAGACAGGAAAGTTGCCCTCGTGGCATTTCACACGGCACGTCCTAATTCCCCCTCTAAGCAGAGGGCTTGAGTCATTGCTTTTTAATAAGGCTGCCTCCCCACAGGCGGAAGCTGCAGCAATCAATGCGGCTTACTCAGTTCTAGAAAAGGTCATTAAAAGACCGTAGACATACATTTGAAGAGTGTTTGTTCACATCCTGGATGCTAAAGATGTTCCTCTCTCTCACTCCCTTAAGTAGCATCTTAGGGAGCTGCAGTGCGCTGGGTCCTGCCCGGCAGTGGAGTGGAAAGTGCCCCTTGTTGCTGCCACTGTGCCACCAGCTCCCAGCGAAGGTGGGAGAGGAAATAAATGCTCCAAAATCACACTTTTATCACCACTTGGAGAACAGCTTGTCTTGCTGACATCTCCAGGTACAGTCTGTACTATTGACCTTGGTATCTTATAATGAGAGGGAAGAAACCCTTCCCCTCCCTGTTCTTGCATTCCTCCCTTTCTCCCTCACTGTGGGACTGGATTACTGCACAGATCATCCCTCTAGCAGCTATATTTCTCCAAAATGCGGGCACTGTGAAGGAATGCTAGAACTCTCAGTTGCTGCCAATATGACACATTTAACAGTTCAGGAGGGTATAAGTATCTCACGTTCCAGTTGTTGAATCGTGAAATGCCATATCCAGCTCAGTCAGCTTTTTGTCACTCGTTGTGTCAGGCCAGGGTTACCTGAAAGCATGATGGCTTCAGTTTTAAGTTTCTAGGGTGGTTTTTTTTTGATGCTGCAGTCCAGCCACATTTCCAATTCTGCCTGTGGGGTGCTGAAGAGCTCCTCTGGAGCAGGTGTTTCATTTCGGAGCTCCTCTGGGCATAGCTGGTTTGTTGGTGCTGCCCGGGATGTCACCCCTGGGGCTCCCCTGTTGTCCCCCAGTGCAGGGAAGACTGTGAAGCTTCAGGTTGCTCAGAAGGGGATTTGGGATGAGGATGGGGAGGATTGGCCCCTCTGGAGACCTGGTCCCAAGCCTGCCATTGGTCTACAGGGACCACATGTCTCCAGGCATTTGTCTTCTCTTTCTTTGTATTTTAACCTAAGACAAGGATATTGGGGTATCGTGAGCGTAAATAACTTGATAATTCTTATTTTCTACCCAAACTGCAGAGAAATAAGTGGAACTAGATTGTGCAAATAATGTATATGGAGGAAGAGATTTTGTTAACCTTCTTTTTGGAGGATAAATGGCTTTTTTTTTTTTTTGTCTGTGTGTGTGTGCGTCACTAAGTTTTAAGGATCATTTGCCTGTCAGAACACAAAGCTCCAAGAGCTTTCCATCTTCGAGCAGGTTGCAGTTGGATACGTCCCCTCCCTGATGTGCAGCAGGTGACAGGGTCAGAGCACAGCCCAGTGCCACAAAGCCAGCAGCCAACGTACTATGGATTCTTGATCCATACAGTTAAATAGGCCAGAGTTCTCTCCACCTAACTTCCATTTCAAATTTTCTTTCTTATTCATCCACATACATATTCATCTCCAGCCACCTCATAGTTCATAACCACCGCGTTCTCTCTTGTGCTTGGTTTGGTTCTAAGTTTTCCTCCATTGTATTATGCAAACTTTCAAACAAACGTGAGCTGTTCCTGTTGTCCCTTTGCTTACATGTGCACACAAATACTTCTCTCCAGTAAAACCCATGTGCAAGGCACACTCACTGCCCCAAGGAGGTATTGGTGCAAATCACACCAAGAATCAGAATCTACAAATTCCTATTTTGCACTCAGGACCGTGATCTCAGTGCATCAGAAAGCAGCATGGCTTTATTTATTTTGTAGCTGCTCCAACTATTCATTTGTTACCATTTTCAAAAAATTGAATCTTTTTTTTGTGGTTAGCAGATCCCCAGTGACATAATCCACATTTCTGCAAGTGTACTTGTTAATCTTAAATATTTTACAAATGGTTTTGAGACAGAACTTGAGAAATAACTGCTCTTTAATAATCAAAGCTTGACTCTGCTTTGATTTCATCAGTATATATGAGGAACCTCTCATCTTAGTAAGTGGATTTATCTGGGAGTGAAATCTAGAGGAAAACCCTCATTATTTTACTACAATGTGTGTTTGGCCACTTTAGTTCCTTCCTATAATTCTTTTTTTTTCCTTTTTTTTTTTTTCCCCTGGAAAAACAGTTGTTTTAAACAATTCCCAAGGAGCAGAAGTTCGAAATTTTTCACTTTGATTGAATAAACAGTCTTACCAATATCTGGGTAGACATCTCCCCAGGCTGCAGGTGAATTAAGATACTGTTTGTGCTACATGAACTCTCAAATTTTGCTAATAGGACCCACGGACTGTTGCTGACAGGAATTAGGTGCAGAAGGAATGAGAAAGCCAATTCTGTTTCCCTTCCACTGAGTTTCACTCCCAATCCACTGCCATGTGCAGTAACAAAGAGCCAGATCCCAGCGCTGTTGGCGTGCAATTCATTGAATGCCAGTTATTTTGCAGGCACAGTATCCATGAGAAATAGCTTTGTTGTAAAATGTAATGTGGGATATTGGAGTTTGAGTCATGCTTGTTAATTTAATGAATGTTGTAAGGAGATACTTATTTTGTCAACCTGAAGATTTCAGTAACTCACTGATATCCACTTGAATGGCTTTGCTGCTCTGCGTAGTAGATTTATCTCCTCGTAGTACACACTTCATTAGTAGATGCTTTTTTGATCAAGTTCCTGTGACAAAAAGCCATGTATATTGCTGTCAGTAATTGGGGAATGTCAGCACAGTGAGCAGAGGACTGGTGGGGTTAGGGAAGAGCTGGGTTGCCTTTCCTGCTCTGCAATTAACCTGATTGATGACTTTGAGCAAAACATTTCGCCTTGGCCACTCCATGGCTTTACAAATTGGCACAATGAGGAAAACTGTAATGAGTTTCTTTGAGGAAAGTTTTGAGTCTTGATGGTGTAAAAGACATTGTGAAAGAGCTAAACGTTTTATTAGGCTTATATTATTCCCATATTGCATGTGAAAAATATTATTCCTCATTTACAGATGCACAGGTTTTAGGTGATTATGGCTTTGCATAAATCTGTCACAGTTTGCTAATTCTTTCTGTGAATATTTCGATGCTAATACCCTGATCCTGTGCTGTGGTGTGGATCCTATTTTTTGCTCTGGAAGAAACCATCTTTGTAACTCTACTGTTTTAATGCCTATATGTGAAGTGGACAACTTATTTGTCCATCACTGAAACATCCTCAGCTGACACTAATCATCACATTCCCATTGGCTCCAGGTGCAGTTGGACTGAGCTCAGGGCTGCTCAGGAAAAAATGAGTATTCACAATAATAATGAATAATAGGACATTTTAAATTCCTTAAGTGAACCGTGGCACAGTTGCTGGTAGCACTGCTCCTGATGTGGAGCAGAAGTGTCCAAGGCTGAACACAGCGAGGCGCAGGGCTGGTTCCTCAGGGGTTGAAGTACTGTTGACTGTTGATGATGCTCCCAGTGTTTCCCATTGCTCACAGTGAGGACGGCACTGCCACGGTGTCCGTGCAATGCCATCTCTGCAGCAGGTGAAGATGTAAGCAGCAACTCACCAAAATGCATGGTTTTCATCAGGAAATGGTTTAGCTGTCAGGTGGTCAAGAGCTGCACCTATCTCAGAGTCGTGCAGAAATCAAGCACAAAGGTAGGGCTGATTGTGCTCACAAAATAAAGACACCCAACCAAAAATGAATCCCACCAAAACAAGGTAGGAATGCTGGGAGGAGCTGATTGAACTATACCTTGCTTTTTTGGCAGCCAGACCCTGCTCCAGTCCCTCTTTCTCTGCCCTTTGCTGCTGCTGCCTTTGTTGTATGAATGACTGACTTTCCTTTTGTCTGGCAGGGAGCTGAGCGACAGGACCACGTACAGATACCAGGTGGTCATTGTGTCCGGGATGGAGGAGAGCGAGCCTTCCCCCGCCCTCGTTTATATCTCTGGGAGTGGATACTGTGGAGATGGGATTATCCAAATGTAAGTCTGGGGCGAGCAAACAGATAAACCTGGGCACATCTCCTCAGCCAGAATCTCAGCCTAGGGAGGAACTGATGACCTCTGATGTCTCCTTAGGTTAGGCTGGCTCTCATCTGTAGATAATGACTGTGCTTGATGATTACTGGGATGATGACATTTAATTGTAACGTAGGCCCTTCTCTCCTGGCACCAGGAGATACAGACAGAGATACAGATAATGGAGTCCAGACAGCAGGATCGATAGGCAAGGACGCTCTGTGCTGTTTATGCTGTTTGCCCATGTATCCCTATCTCTATACATGTACATGACATTTCCTGCACAGACCTGGTGCTGGAAAAATTCACACAGCCTTCGATGCTGTCCTTAGATGTGCTGTCCCATGTGTGTGGCAGCTGTATAAAACCCTGCCACATGCTGGGGACAAGTTCCTGGTGCAACCCCTTTTTTGACTGACCATCAGAGCTGGGATGCAGTTGGAGGTGATAGATTTGGCCTCTGAGGGAGAGTGCTGGGAGCTGCATGTTCTCAATCAGCTCCCCTCTCTCACCAGTCCCCAGGCCACTGAAAATGTAAAACAATCCTTCATAACTATGTTAGAGCTTATTCTTTTGCCATGTTGGCCCTTAAGGCTGCTGCTTCAAAGCTTCCTGGCATTAGGTAATTTAATTATTTAAACTATGGAAGTAACAACAAGCAAGTGCTTAATCCAGCCAGTATTATTTGCTTGAAATAATGCTGATCAGCAATCACACAGCACAGCTCTGTCAGATGATATACCTGGCAGCAAATATTTGCAGGAAGAGGCCCAACAGGCAAGAAAAGCAAAGAAAACAACCAAACAACACATGAATCCAGGGCAATCCTGGAAAGAGAGGTGGAGAAAGACAGATTAATTTTGCTTTACATAACTTTTCTGCTACTGTTATGTTTGCACATTCCTCAAACATCACTTGCGGCTTTGCAGCAAGTGTCAAACAATAGCTGAGCTGCCTCAGGAGCGAGCAGGAACCAGACTGTGTCACGGCTTGGTTGGTTGTGGCCCCACTTGCAGCTGTGGCAGCCCCTTTCTCATCTGGTTCCCACTCCTCTCCCCACACGCTGCCGCAGCTGTGTGGGTTGGCACAAGGCAGGACCCTGTCCCCAACACCCCCTGCTCCCTGTTGACTGCTCTCCTCCGAGTGCTGCCACCTGGAACAGCCCAGCTCCAGGCTTTATGCCTTGTTATTCCCATGCTGGGGTCACAGTCTGGCCCTTCCAGATTTAATACAAAGAGTTTCAGAGATTCCTGTTCTCTTTTTCCCCACCTGCTGAGCTGCAGCCACGCCAGCTATGAAGGAAGTTGCTCATATCCTCATCAGGGAACAGCAAGTGGTGTCCACATGTGCAGGAGGGAACCGGCCTGGCGAGCCTATGAACCAGGAGTGGTGAAAGTCCTCCCTTAGGAGGAAGGGAGAGGCATTTTAGGGGTGGGCACACAAAGCCGCTGTACCGGGTGTCAGGTCTTTGGGGTTCTTCAGTGGGGTTGCACAGGCCGTCGGGCTGATGCTGCTTTGCCAGCTGACTGCTTTTTGCATGTGTGTGCCCTGCCTGCAGAGAACTGGGGGAAGAATGTGATGACATGAACAAGATAAACGGCGATGGCTGTTCCCTGTTCTGCCTGCAGGAGCTGTCCTTTAATTGCATCGGTAAGTTCAGCTCGGAGCCCTTCGACCCGCGGTGGGCAACAACCCTGTCTGTGCACAGCGCAGGGGAAAAACACAGCAGTACTTCAGCATTTCCAGATGGAGAGTTGTCATGGGAGAGAGAAAAAAGGTGGAATTTGTAGGTTTGAAAGGTGAACATATCTTCCCAGCTTCTGGTCGTTTTGATGGGAAATTGGTTCTGCTGGCTTTGAAACAGCCCGGGACTTAGGGCTAAGTCAGCCATTGTGGGACTGATCCGAAGCCCATTGAAGTCAGTGGGTGGTTTTCCACTGGCTTCAATAGCCTTTAGATCTGACTACGTGAGAAGACATGAACTGATTTTTTCTGGTAAACAGGAGGAGGAGTGAAAGGGGAAGGGACTGAGACCAGAAGCAAGTCCAGCTGAGGTCACACCTCCTTTGAGTTGCAAATCAATATCTGAGGATCAAAGGTCTGGCTAATCCCCTTTTTCAGAGGTGAAAACTACTTAATCAGATTTCATTTGCAAGCCTGGTTTGCTCTGATTAGCAAAACCTGTAAGCACAATGGCCGGAAGATGCTCGAGCTATCGGGACTGCAGTTTTGAGCTTTACATATTTATTAAACTCTCTAGGAATGCTGGGGACAGAGAAGGGAAATGGAGACCAATTTACACTGCACCTACGGTGGAATAGCCCCACGTTGTGGGGTTGCTTTTTCCACCCAGGGGTCTGTGAGGTCTGAGAAAGAACAAGAGATGTGGAGCTCCAGGAACCCAAGTTAATGTTTGTAAAGAGCTGACTTTTTCTCAAGGCATTTTATGGGATTCTTTATCTGCCCTAGCAAACACTCTGTCCCATGTAGTGATCTCACACCTTCAGCTCAGGGCATCAGTCCTCAGCAGATAATGTAATGTTGGTAAGTCTGAAATTTGCTCTTTTTGGCAGTTTGACCATTATCTCTTGTGCCTGGAGCAACATAGAATGGACTTCACAGGCACCGTGTTTCCCTTGGGTGGTAAATTGGGGCCTGCTTGGCTTATCAGAACAGCGACATTTCTACTTCAGCATCCCACACTGTGAGACTTGAGGCCTGATTTGGTCGTGTACTTATTTACATACATAAATAGTTCTATTGAAATCAGGTATATTTATGGTCAAGACTAATTGTGACAACTGGTGGTCTCGAAGTTATATTTGTGTTTCAAGTAACTTGCTGCCTTAGAGCCTCAAGCACTGAAAGATTTTAGTCATAATATTTTGAAAGTGGGATAAACACTTAGGCAAATGTTTTGTGTTCCCCAGACATCAGGCGTGGTGTGAGGCTGGTTCCAGCAAGGGTTTGGGCTGGTACTGGATGGTGGGTGGTGTTTGTGTCAACCTGCTCAACAGCAGGGCTGAATTCCTTGGTCCAGGTCTGTGCTTTGACCACGTCCCAGTGTTACATTAGGACATGACCCAGCTCCTCCCCTGTGTCCATTGGTTTTCCAGGGAACCAGGTGATGTGGGCTGGGTGGGAGCTGCAAAACGCTCCAAATAAATCCATGGATAGGAGTAAGAGTGGGGTGTCCCAAGCCTTGGACCACACAGTGGTGTCCTTCCAGGCATTTGCAAGAGTCTGCTTTATGCCTTTGTACATAAAATCATGGAACTGGTTACGTTGGGAAAACATTTAGCATCATGGAGACCGGTTGTACCATCCAGCCACCATCATCCAAGCATTCACCCCCCATGCAACATCCAAGGAGCAGCAACAGGGCTTCCTGAGAGTGTGGGACAAGGCTGTCTGACAACAGTCTGACTAGAAAATGAAACAACTAAAACATACAGAGATTTTTCTGCTCCATGACAGAGGAAGTGGGTTTTCAGATTTGCTTGTGTTGGAAAAGAGAGGGGAATTCCAGGGGCAAAAAAAGTTGTTTGTTTGTCACGGGCTTTGGAAGGTTGTGGTTTGCACAGATCCTGGATTACAAAACAAATGATATCAAATTCCTTGTGAAATACTGAATATAAGGACTCAGATGAATCAAATTAGCTGAATCAAAGGGAAGGTGCAGAGACAGAGACCTTAAAAATGTTTGGTTGTATGACTTTACAGTTGTGCTGTGTGACTGCCGTGGTGGTGATGGGCTCAGTGTTTGTGCAGGCTCTGTGAGGGCAGCCCCACTGCGGTTTGCAGGCAAACACTGCCTTCAGGCCTCTAGGACAGGTTCAGAGGAGCTAATACCTGTGAAACACATCCTCTTGGCTCTTGTAGTAGCTGGACCGCCGTGAATTATGACCCCAAGAGCTAAGGAGACACTGCCAGTTTGTCTTGCAGACAAATGAACAGTGCTGATTTATATTCTGCTTGGTATATCAAGCATTAAAATCTCACCAGAAAATATAAAGATGTTGGGGAAGTGAGTGGCTGTACATATTACATAATAAATAATAGTAAAAAACCCCAGAAATTCAGCATTCTCCACAATCTAACAGTATCACACCTAATCCTCTGCCTTTAGCTGAACAAAAGTCTTCTTTGATATTGGTGGGATGTTTTCCTGGAAAATACAGAATTCTTGAGCCCAGAAAAAGAAGTGTAATTTATTTCCATGTTTACAAGGCTAACACATGTTATAATCCTGCAGAACAACAGGCAGTTATTTCAGACAGCGTTATTTTTTCGGTGATGTTCTTGTTGTATTATGTAGCTCTTTAGAGCCCCGGGAATCACTCCCCTTCACCAAAGAATTCAGTGAGCCTCAAACACATGTTCAGAGGCTTTGCTGAATCGGGGGCCTCAGGGTTTGATCTTGCAAATGCTTTCTTCCAGGCATGTTTCTGAACTACCACAAGGCATTCTTTAGACTTCAGCAAATCTAACCACAACAGTGAATGCAATGCCTGTCACAAATTGTCTGCAGGATTGGGTCCCACGTGGCTGGGAAGAGCTGCTAAACATTTTGTTTGCTAAAGACGGGGCTGAAGGGGCACCGTGGGCAGGTTCCAGAGGAGGAGGTTTGATAGCAAAGCCCAAGTGGGCTCTTGCCTCCTAAAGCAGAGACCACGCAAGTCACCTCGCTTGGTAGGAGAGAAATACAACAGAGCCCGCAAGCACCACCAGGCTTTAGATTCAGAGCCATGAATCACAGAATAATTTAGGTTCAGAGGAGTCTCTGGAGGTCTCTGGTCCAAGGAGGGCCAACTTCAAAGTTAGAGCCAGCTTCAAATTTGGAGCATGTTGCTCAGGGTCATGTTCAGCTGCGTTCTGGATATTTCCAGGGGTGGAGGCAGCCCGTTTGCAGGTGTCCCTTTGCCTGCCGCACTCCCTTTGCCTTTTAGGATCGGTGGGTTTATGGGCTTTTTTAATTGGTCCAACTTTCCTTTGACTAAATGGCACAACGCTCTCAAGACACTTTGCACTAGTGCCTGTAATAAAATTAAATTTCTTTTTATTTTTTGTCTTGCTTTTGTTTTTCCTCCTTCTTTCCTCTCTAATCAGATAACAGTGGATCAATCTGCTCTGCCAGGGAGGAGGGGCGCTGGGGAAGGCAGGAGGGAGGCAGGGAAGGAAACTGTGTGGTCTCACTGTCAGGCTGTCCTGGCCTTCTCTGAGCACAAAGCCGAGTAACAGAAAACAGAAAAGATTAATAGCATTTTCTTCCTGCAACATGCTGAAGAGCGACAGTGAGATTAATTAATTAATTAATGGAAGCATCTGGCAGTGCTCAGGTTTTTTTAAGTTCTGCAGCACTCTCGCCCTTCCCCATCGTGAAATTTATCATCTCTACCTTTTCTCTAACCCCCCACAGCTGCTTCATGTAGTGGATTTTGCATATTTTTATCTTTTCCACCCAGAATTCGGTCCCACGGGGAAAGTTTCACTTTGCCTTTTGATTTGTGGGAGACAGGTGATTCAGAGCCGCGTCCGTGTGACGGATGCAGCGCTCTCCCACCTCGGGGCTGCTTTGCTTTCACCTTGCTCCTGATCACTCCCACGATAACCGATGTTTGCGGTTACCGCGGATCTCAGCCAAGCCCAGCCCTGCGTGTCCTGTGTAAAACAGCCCCCATTTGTAAGAGTTATGCTTCACGGCGGTGGGAACCCGGGGCTTAGCACTTGATCCATTCCCAGTGGAGGGTTGAGAAATGGGTGTCTGAGGCACAGCTGAGCACCTTGTCCTTGGCGTGCACTCTCCCACACACCGACACTGCACACCCAGATATATGTGGGACATTGAAAAAGAGCCCGGCTTTCATTTGCATTCCTTTTGTGGAGTGGGATGTGCATTATGCATTGATTTAGCTCACCAGTGCTGAAGAAAGAGAAGGATATAATAAAAAAGATGCAGAGATCAATAAAAAGGGAGGGAGGGGGAGAGAAAGTAATATGAAAAGAGATGAATAAAGACTGATAGACACATTGAAACACAGCTGGGAAGTAGCTCCAGAACTTCTATCTCCCCTTAAGTTTGCCAGGCAATTTATGGGGTTTTCAGTCACATCTTATTGGTGTTATTATAGCTATACTTTATCTCCTTTGCTTATAAGGGACTCTTGGCTAAAGCCTTTTTACAGCAAAACAGGGCAGTGCTTCCACTGACTTCCAGATGGGAGTGGTCACCCTGAAGAATGGGAATGTTTCAGGTTAGACACACATCTCAGTGGTGTGTGGGATCAGGGCCTCAGGGATATAAAATACAAAGGAAAGACACAGAGCAGAGGCAAAGAGAAAATAAATATATCTTGCTCTTGAATTTACCACCAATTTCTGGCATGCTTGAAACATTAGTCACCAGTGGTTGTTCAGGGAGAAGTATGATTTTAATTTGACAGTGATCCTTAAACACCTTTTCTTTTGCTCCTGCTTGGCCCCAAATGTTTTTCTGCTACCTTACAAATCTGGATCTGTCCTCCTCCTCCTCCGAGGCCTCTCCCTCCAGCTGTGAACCTTACCTTTGTGGGAGCTCTATCCTTTACCTCTTCCATTATCCATAAATTAAGCATAGCACTTTCCCCTAATCTTATTGTTTGGTGGGCTGCATTGCATTCAGGGAAGTGATTAATATTCATGAGCTTGCTATCTCTGTTTGGTGCATAATCCTCTGGGGAAATTGCAGTGTTAAATGAGTGACACAAACCTAATTTTATATGTCTTTTCTTTCCTTTCTTTCTTTTTCCTTTTTTCCCTTTCTGACAGAGAAGTAATGTGCTTAAAATAAATTGATGGATGACCATCCATATTCATTGTGGGCATGCTTTGAGAGCGCTCCCATCCTCTCCCCCTCCTTTCCTCCTACTACTGCACAGGAACAGAGCTTTGGCTGCCCAAACCCTGGCCCCATGCAGCAGCTAATGGTGATTTTGCCTTCTTTCACCAGCATTAAATAGGCCTTGGCTGACCCTGCCGAGGGCCTTCAGTAGAACAACAGCATGGGAGAAACAGAGGCACCTTGCAAGAGAAACTCAGCATCTCCCAGGGCATCAATAAGGTGAAAGCATTGACCAAAGAGCTTGGGAAAGAGTATTGGTGTTGTTAAAGCAGCTGAGGTTCTATAGCAGAATTTCATGGCAAATAGTCATGAATTTACTGGCCGGGGTTATTCAGATGATATTTGTGTGACTCCTTCAGCTTAAGGCAAATACTTTGAAGCTGACTGTTTCCTGCAGCTCGCAGGAATGTGGCTGCATGTTCTGAAATGTCTAAGCACTCATTTGGCAAGTTAGTAATCACAGCATCCTCGTAAAGTCTCTTAAAGAGATTTTCAGACTGTCATCATTAATAGTGCAATCCTAGGAAGGCCAGCTGAGCCACAGAGCAGAGAGAGCAGACATCTCAGGCAGCAAAATACAAAGGACAGATGCTTTTTTGTGGGGGAGAATGTGGGCTGGAGTGGTATTTGCCTGCATTTTTCCCTAGGCCAGTGACTCCAACCCAGCTCAATCCAGCTTTAGTTTTTAGGACACAGCTACAATGAAAGTCCTGCAGGACAATTACTCCTCTGCTTGTTGCATCCCTCACACATTACTCTCCATGGATCTGAGAGGCTTCCACAGCTGGTCATACTGCCATCCTTAGAGCATCCTCTGTGACTCAACAACAACTGTGCTCAGAGGATGAGGCTGAGCACAAGACCTTCCTTTGCAGTAACATCCAACCACATGCACAAACAAGCACTTCGTTTTCCCCGGGGAATGGCATCTCTGGGTTTTTACTCTTGTATTCCTCCTCCCAAACAAGTGTGCCAGGTGTCTCAAAGGGCCATGCTGGCCACCTGTGTAGAGGTCATAGTGGTTACTCCCTTGTATGACAGAAACCTTAAGACTTTTAGTTGAACAGTTTCCAAGTTGAGTTAATAAATCAAAATCTTCTTTGCACAGCTTTATCCAACCATCCAGGGAGGGAAAAAAGGTGAGGTGGGAAGAGAACATATGTGTTAGTGCTCTTACAAAAATACCTGGTTGCCAGGGGCTGGAAATGGCTGTGTTGGGTCCTGGTGGCCATTCCTGGTTGCCAGGGTTGGGGATGGCTGTGTTGGGTCCCGGTGGCCATTCCTGGTTGCCAGGATTGGGGATGGCTGTGTTGGGTTCCAGTGGCCATTCCTGGTTGCCAGGGTTGGGGATGGCTGTGTTGGGTCCTGGTGGCCATTCCTGGTTGCCAGGGTTGGGGATGGCCACTTTGGCAGGGATAGCTCAGACAAGGTCTTGCTACCACCACCAGCCAAGGGAAAAATCCTTTCTCTTAAGTGACAAAGACTCATGTTCTTGGAGGTGAAATATCAAATTTCAGTGCTGGGCTCTGAGAGGGAATTGTAATTGTATCTGTCTGCAGCAGGCAGATCAATTGCATAATTCTGGTGCTCTGACTGCTATATCATAGCGAGGAGCCGAGTCCTGCCACACAAAGAAAGCCAGTCACACCCAGGAACACAATTCCACCAAGCCGCTGAATTACCAGGGAGCCATGCTCTGCAAAGGCATTATCCCTGCCTGCTCTGCTCAGGAGATGCTCAGACATGATTGTCATATTCCACGGAAAAAAAAAGCCTCCTGCGAGGCCCCTGGATGTTCTGCAGTAGATTGCAACACCCACGCTGCCTTCATTTCCAAGGTGTCTGGTTTATTTCACTGAAGGAAGACGTCACCATTTATTGATATGTGACTTTATTCGGAAAGGTCTGCCCAAGCTCCATGTAATGGTTTTCCTCCTTTCAATCAGAACATCCAGAAAGGAAAGTAACTCCTGAATATTTTACTGTAGCAGGAAATATCTCTGTCTCTGCCTTCTTCAATATTAAAGAAGAGATTAGCAGATATCCTGGAAGCAGGCCATGTTATTCACTCTCTTCCCACTGAAGCCAAAGGTGAAACTCCCATAGAAATAAATGGAGCAGGTTCTGTGGTCAGTCAGCCACCGAGTTCATGTGATCTGCAGTGGAATTATTTCCCCTTTTGTGATAGAAACCTCTGGATACATTTCTTCTCCTCTGTGTGAACACAAACACCAGTGCTGGAGATGCCGATTAAGTGACGTGGTGGTAAAACCCTGCTTCTGCAGAAGCTGCTGACTTCAGTGAGCCTGGGGTTTGGCCTTTGCTGTCTTTAAAGTTCTGCATACCTCTGGACAGACCTTTCAGGGGTTAAAATGCAAATCTTGTTCTGTTTCAAGAATTTGTTACTCTGAGACAATGCTTCTGCGTTTTTGACATCCCCCCCCTTATTTTTTCCTTTTTTTTTTTTTTTTTTTTTTTTATTTCTGGACAAATAGTTATGTGGCATGAGGCTTGTTATAGTTGGAAACATCCCTAAGTAAACAGCTGAGCTTAAAAATACTCCTTTTTTTTGTCTGGCCTTTTAAAAAATGGTAGTTACTGCACAAAAGAAGACTATGCCGATGCCAATCACTGCGTCCTGACTGAAAACAGGAAGCTGTCCCCAGTGTCTGTCCCCAGCACTTTGACGACCCTGCTTGGACATTCAAAGCCTTGTTTGAGGATGTGCCCTGTGCTATGAATTGGATCTCTTTATCTCTCATTTTTCTTTATTTCGTGAGGTGGAAGGCTGCCTATCACAGATAAGTGTATATCCTGCATGTCTGCTTGAAGGCCTCTATCAGGCTTCACTCATTTTGCTGATGATTTTCCAGCTTCTCCTCAAACTGGTGAGGGTGGTGGGGAGTTACCTGCTTATCCAGACCTGCTCTGGTAGTTGCTTCCCAGTGCTCACTAAACCATCTGTGTTATCTCGGGCATCCTTTCATTTCTGAACCCCAGAGGAGGGATCTGCATTTCAGTTCAAAGAGCTGCCTCTTGCACTGTGCTCAGGCAGTTTAGGAAGCAAGGAGAGGTGGAGTTTGCATCATTTTCTGGTGCAACACACAAGAGCCCCAAGACTATTTTGGATCTAAAAGCCCGACTTCAGGAGTTGGCAAAGCAGGTCTTGCCAGTTTGTTTCCTCAAGTCACACTTCTCCAGGTCGATGGTTCCACAGAGCCTCCGTCAGGGTTTCCCAGATGTCACAGAAATCTTTGCTGAACTGGAGACTGCCTTTTCCCAAAACAAGGGCAAGACAGGAACTTTGGTTTGGCCCTAATGTTTTTCTGCCTTTAGTAAGAATTTTCTAAGGGAAAAGGGGCTTGGGCTGCCTGAATGAAAATGTGTTCCCTGAGTTCAGCTCAGCATCCTGCAGCATCTATTGTCAATCCCCCAGAGATGGTCTCTCCTGCTGTCAGGTGCTATGCTTGCAGGCGTTTTACTGTTCTAGATTTAAGCTGGATTTCCAGGCAACTGCTTTTTAATTTTTTTAAGTCATTCTTTTCCTTGAGGACAAATCAGATATCATTTATGCTCCCTTCCTCCATATCTCCTTCAAATCATTCATCTTTGGAGTGCAAAGTCCACAGCATTGATGAACACAGTCCGTGGTGCAGATCATACATGACCAATCTCTGTGACCATCACCAGGCCTTGGGAGCCTCTGGACCTCTGAGGGGACAAAAATTAGCTCATGTTGCCAAGGTCACGGATGCATTTAGTGTCACAGTAGTTAAGAAGAGAACAGAAAAAGCATTTTGCATCATTATAGGAATAAAGCCATTAGCTACTTATTCCTAGAAAAGACACCACCCCTGACACTGTCCTCTCTGGGTCTGAGCCTGTAGGACTCTATGAATATAACTGAGCTCTATTCCCACCACTGAAGAAAGGGGAAAAACCTGTTAGTTTTTATTTTGTGAGGGTAGTTGTAGGAAGAAACTACCTGGTTGTTCTTTGCTTTGCTAATGAAAATGTAAAGCTCAACAAGTAACCTGCCAGTCATCTAAGACCACCGGAAGAATCCAGAGTCAGAGCTGGTGCTCAGCGCCTGAAGGAAGAACCTCTGCTAGTTTTTGGCAGCCCACAGTGATGCACCACGGTTGGCTGTTGAAGGCTGGTGCCCTCATCCGTATCTGGGAAGGATTTAATGACAATGCCCTGTTAGCCATCGCTCAGAATTGGGAAGCTCACGGGCAGGAAAGGCCTTCCCCTCCTCTCAGCAACACTCCCCTCGATGCAGAGCACTGCACACTGTGTGATGAGTCAGTAGTGAGACCGACAGATCTTCCTTAAAAGTAACCAGGGTTGTAAAGCCAGTTTCGCTCATCATTTTTCAAAGCGCACAGAGGCAAGGGGGTGCCTCATCTCTCAGCTTCTGTGCGTGGTGGTGTCCCATGGATCTGGTGGCTCTCCAGGGCCAGCACAGCTCCAGGGCTCATGACAGTGCAGTTCAGCAGGACTTGGTTAATCATTTAGGCAGCCCCCATTTAGTTCAGACATCTCAGGCTCTCTGTTCAGTTCCTCCCTCGGGTTTTGCAGACTCTGAGCAGACAGATTTATTGGGGTCTTAGGCATAATCAGGAACAAATTAGCCTCTGTTAGGATCACACACTGTCCTGGATCACAGCTATTCAAAGGCTGCTTTCCCCTCCATGTGAGTATGAATTAAGTCATTGGGCTGAAGTCAGCCTTGAGTATTCTTTTATCCCAAACACATGATCTTATCAGAAGCCCATTACGTTTATCATCGCATTAGAAGGGAGCATTTGGAGCCAGTGCAGGAGCATGTTGCTCTATAAATGTTGTGCTTACTTCAGTGCCTGTCGTGAAAAGAAGTCAGTGCTTTGGGAAGGCCGGGAAACACTGTCGAAGTGCATGTGCCTAAAATTAGGCTGTGAGTTTGTGGGTGTGTGTTTGCATGGGGGGGCGGCTGAGTCGGGGACGTGTCAAGGGAGCGCCCGTGCGTTCGTGTGTCAGTGTTTCTGTCAGCGTGGGCGTGCAGCAGGCTGGTGATGGTTCACTGTACGTGTGCTTATCTGACTGTGCATATGTTTATAGGCTGAAGGTCAGGTCTTTTTAACATGGTAGGTATTTTCCTTTCTTTCTATCCACCCCCCCCCAGTTTAACAGGAATAATAATCTTTTCATAAAATGACAAAGAAACACTTTTTCTTTTTTTTTTTTCCAAAAAATGCATATTTTTATATGTTTGGCATAAGTTTTTGAGGATTTTGGATTGCTGACCTCCGTCTTTTTAGGGCTGAACATTTCTCAGAAAATTTCTGTTGGGCCTCTCACTCAAACTGGGACATGGTGGGTAAGCCAATTAATTTCATCCTACTATCCTGAGACCTGACTTATGCCTTGATATAGGAGAGGAGCAGAACAAGAGATGCAGAAGGAGAAGGTGAGGGAACCAGGAGTTTGTCTCCATGGCCATCACAGGGACATTCTCATTCCACCCATTCCTGGAGCTGACCAGACACGGCATGGCTCTCCCAGGGCGAATGAGCCCCATGGGGGCAGCACTGCTGGCTTGCCTTAAGGCCCATCAGCACATCCACCCAGACACCCCAGGAGCCTTTGTCATCTCTTGTCTGGGAAAAACTCCCCCAAGCCCTCCTCTGAGCTCTTTGAGGGGTGGGGTATAGGTTTGGAGGCTCCCAGAAAAATGAAGATGTTAATATGTGACATGTAAAGGCAAGAAATTTGGCCACCCTGGGAACATTCATTCAGGGCTGCACTCATACAGCTGAAACACTTCCAACTTGTGCTCCTTTTCACCAGTTTGGAGCTCTGGCCTGACAAATACTCAGTTCTCTACATTTATCCACATACATAAGTTGTACACAGAGGTTGTGATGAAATCAAACCATGACATTTTTCTCTGATAGACTTCTCCATTCTTTCAAAGCCACCCTCTCTTAAAGACCTGGAATATTGCACAGGAGGAAAAGCAGTGAAAGTCATTAAATAATTGAATAGCAATAAACTGATTTTTTCTGGCTCGTGATGGTATTTCACTGTGTAAACCAGGAGAAAAAAATAAACAAGGGATTTACTAGATTGGCAGTAGCTCAAAATTGAGCAGCGCTTAGATTTTCTGACACCTAGCTCATGATAGTCCAATGCTACCGATGGGATTCTCCTTAGGGATCCTTTCCATCAGTCCAGCTAGCAGCTCTGGCTGATTTCCTACCATTTTTTCAACTGGCTTATTTGCCAGACAAAAAATACAACAGGCTGTCAGAACTGGATACCTCTGGGGACTGGCAATGATAATACAATACAAAATAGGATACCAACAGGTCAAAGGTTTCCATTTCACAGAGTACTCTAATGACTGAAAGTCATTATTGCTATGCAGTCTGTTTGAAAAGAGTAGATGGATCTCAGTTCAGTTTTTAATGGGCCAGTGTTACAGAAACAACCTCAAAAATTTGGCATCTTTGTTGGCAGTCTCATTAGAGAAGCCACAGAATAAATGGGCAAAGATAATAAAGTCTCCTGCTGCTTTTGATCCTTTCAGGTCAAATCTGAGTCATGTTGGTTGAAGCCGTGTGTTTATGTGGCAAACGCACCCTCATACTGTGTGTACTGTATCTGCCTTGGATAAACAGATCTGTTTGGCCCTTTGGTCACTACAACTGTGAACTTGGCACTTTTCACCATCTCTGCAGCCACAGTTGCTGTTGTTGTTGTTGATTTGCAGATATCTTTTAAAAATAAAAAGGGAAACATTTTAGACCAAACTCTCTGCTGGCGTTTTTCCATCCCAGCTGGTGGAATTATGCCAACACCCACATTTGCCTCTCTATGTATGTTCTATCGCTGCTTTCTTCTATCTCCTTTTAAAAGGAGATAGATGAAAATAAGCAGAAACTCCCTAACATTAGGAAATATCTTCAGGGAATTGCCCAATACAAAAGTCGGCTATTGTTGCTTGGCTTTATTTAAATCACCTTTGTATGACCTAGAAGTGACCAATGCTTCCACCTCCCAGTGACCTGACACAGCAGATGCATGACCACTGATGGTATCAGGTCCTAGGAACTACCCTGCAGACACATGTGGTTTCTTTTCTCTGCTTCCCCTGGCAGATGAGCCCAGTAGGTGCTATTTCCACGATGGCGATGGAGTCTGTGAGGAATTTGAGCAAATGACCAGCATCAAAGACTGCGGCGTTTACACTCCCAAAGGCTTCCTGGATCAGTGGGCTTCCAATGTCTCTGTCTCACACCACAGTGACCAGCAGTGCCCGGGGTGGGTGGTCATCGGCCAGCCAGCAGCAACCCAGGTAAGGACAGCATGTTCCTTTTCCTCTCCTGGAAGTCCAGCTAGGAGCAATGCTCTCAGGCGCAGCTCAATGGTCAGCGTTCAGGGCTGCTCTGACTCCTGCCTGGTCACTTGTTACTTCACCAAAGATGGCCCCTGGCAGCAGTTTCTCTCTTTTTGAGCCTGATTAGTAGTGATGAGTTGAAATTCAGACCCAACTCGAACTGGCTGAAGTTGTGGCTGGATTGATTCAACGAGCTGTGCAGGAGTCACCTCTCCCAACCATCATCACCTCAGAGATAGATGGGCTCTTCACAGCAAGCACTGGGAAGAGCTTGTGGCGAAGAGTTCTGAAGGCTAATGCCGAATAATACAAAAGAGTGTTCTTTCTTTTTTAATAGTTTTGTGTTTTCTGCCTCCCAGTTCCATAAAAGCAGCCCATTGTTCTATTCTGAGAAAGGTCCTGTCCATTCCCAAAGCCATTCATTAGCTTTAACCCCCTTCTCCTATGTCTCCTTTGTAACATAAATAGCTCCAGTTACCATAACTTTACCTTTTGTCTCTTTGAGAGAATTAGATCCAAATGAGTTCAAAAAAACATTAGATAAATGTCTGGAAAGCAGAGCTGTACATGATGCAGATGCAGTGGTTCAGATGCAAACCTGATTTGGGAAAGTCCATGTTGCTTGTTGATGATTTTTAGAGGGAAAGGATCTTCATACATAAGAGCTGCTTTGTATATTCCTCCTTCAGCCCCCACTGTTGTCCCTTATTAGAGACAAAGAACTTATCACACCTAATCAACTTTGGCTGACTTCTGGTTGGATGCAGAAAAGTTTTTCTAAGAATCTAAATATCCAGGAGGTGTCTTGAGTGGGCAGTGCAGAGAGGAGTGCCATGTCACAGATATGACAAGCAAATCTCTCTGTGAATAGTAAATGTTAAGCACTTCCAGTTGGCTTGCAAGAGAAAACATCTTTATGCAAGAGACTTGGCCTTGCTCACATTGCACAAGTCTGTAACAAATTAATGACCAGGTCAGTTCTAAATGCACAAAGCGTGGTTAGCTGGCAGAGTATCAAGACAGAATCCCGAGCCCAGTATTGACTTTTTGTCATGGTCTCATTTATTATTTCGCACTGTAAAAGGAACTTTCCTCTGGACCCTTGCTTGTGCCTTCACAACTTCTTTCTCATTCAAGTTCCCTGCGCAGAGCAAAGGCCAGTGGCCCCAGTTCAGGTGCTGCTTTTTGGGCATGTCCCCAGGCATTCTGCCCCCCACAGCTCCCCAGAGCTGCCCTGGTTTTCTCTGAAGCACTGGTAAGAGCTCAGCCACACCACACAGTAGGTAATATATGGTCCTGTGGTGGAAAAACCACTGCCACGCACACACACAACAGAAAGCCCTGCTGTGTAGCCACAACTCAGGCATTTGTTGTACCCAGATGAGATGAAGTTGTCACAGCCTTGTTTAAAAAAAAAACAAAAAAAAAAAAGGTAAAAAAAGTTGTTGTATTTATAGGCAGAGCAGTGGCATATCACACACTGGCAGAGTGAATGGGAATATGCCTCCTGTTATTGCCTGGCCCCTGGGGAGATAACAGTGTGCTATTTGCTTCCAGCAAAAAGAATTTTTGCTTTAGCTCAGCTGGTCCTATTAAACCAGTTGGAGTGCATGGGGTTCATTGACCTTTTTATCATATAGATGTTGGGAAAGTTTTTGTTTCCTCCCAGGAACAAGACAACTGGCTTGGGAAAGCACCTGACTTGTCACTCCGGAGAGGTTAGGTGGGGCAGCAGGTCATCAGTCTGTTAGCTTGTGGAGATGAAAATTAACCTGAGATATCCTCTAATCACTGCATGTAATGATCGCTGGTGTGTAAACATGTTTGGCTTCATTATCTGCGTAAGCACCAAGCCTTAGGGGTTTTCTGTATTGATGAAAAGAACACCTTTCCTCACCCAGATACCTTTCAGAGTAGGTTGTGTGCTTGTTGGTCTTGTGCAAGCTTTTCGTGTTGTTGCTGGGTAGCTTCCTGATTAATCAGAGTGGTATTTGTGTTGGCTTCTCATCAGGAATGCCATGAAAGATATGTTTGAGAGCAGTGCCCAGCAATATACAGAATACATAAGCTGCCTGTTTGTCAGCCATCCCCGCCTCTCATCATTGCCCCGGCATTCTCAAGGCCCTTTAAAACATTTTAAGCATGTCCTGACTTAAAATGTTTCTCATCCTTAGATATCTCAACACCAGGTTCTCTGCATGACTACCATAGTTCTGTCAAGGCTTTTTCTGAGGAGTTTGCATCCCAAGTTGGTTGGTGGTTGTGGTATCTCTCAGCAATATCTGCCCATGTGCCTTGTTTGCTGCTGGGGAATTGTTGATAAGCACAAGCAGGAGAGCACTTTTTTGTTATTGCGGGGCTGTTTCTGTGACCTCTTCGCTCAGTTCACTGCAGACACTGCCTGTGTCTGTAGCTGGCTTTTCCTTAGATACCCGCACTTAGTTATTAGTTTGAGATGGCTCTTACATCACTTGTTCGTGTGAGGCTGCCGAATGGCAGCATAGTAAGGGAGATAAAACAGAAAGTTTGCACTATAAGATTTGTTTTGAACAATAAAATGCTTACAAAGAAAAAACCAGTCTTGGCAAAGAGATCCAGATTTGAAAAATGGAAAGGTCAAACAGCCCCCCCCTTTAAACAATCACCCTTTCTGCAGAAGCAAGACTGAGAGACAGCCACTTCTACTTTCCTGGCAGCCACCCTTCAGTGCTGATTAAGAAATTTTCTCAGTACTGACAACATCATATTCAGAGCCAAAGAGGGCCAGTCAGCAACATTGCACCAGCACAGAAATGCAAACACCAGTGCAGGGTGGTTTTGCAGTTTGGTTTCTAATCTTGCATCCTCCACAGACCTGGAAGCAGATGCTGCTCAGAACCTGTTGTCAGCAGCAGGAGGAATTCAGCCATAAGGGTTTTGCTCGATCTTGAGCTGGTTTTTTTCCCCTCCTGATTCTGCTGTGAGTTTGCAAACGGCCTCTCCTCGTGCATCAGTTTTCTTTTGCCACAGTTTATGCATTAGCTCCTGTTAGTCTCTCTTTGCTGGAATCAGTTGTGCTGAGCAGGGAGGATCTGGACATTTTGCTAAGGTGTCTGTACAGATGTGCTTCTGGAGGAAGCCTCTGACTGGCCTGGAATATCCAGGGGAGATGCTCCAGCTGGGGTGAGCAGAGGACAGGCAGGTGAGTGCAGGCTGATCACTGAACAGGAGATGCCATTTCTCCTTTCCTCTTGCTGGTTGCACTCTTGCTTTTGGAGAACTGATTCACCTGCAGCTTCCCTTTTGGCCTTTACAAGAGAGAATTACAGGAAGGGACTAATGGGTCTTTAGGTGGCTGATTCCTGACTTTGTTACTCCTGCCACAGCAATGTGTGCTCAAGGCTTGGCTGTTGGTGAAGGTTGGTGATTTAGAGGGACAATCCCCCAGAAACTGTCTTTTGTTGCATTTCCTCCCAGCTCTGCAGAAATTGTTTAGACCAAGTAACNCTCCGGTGTATGGAAAAAGCCACACAGCTCAGGCACAGTTAACAGAACAGGGACTCTTTCCCAAGGCTGCTGGGCACAGACAGATCCTGGGATTCGTTTTCATTCCCGGACTAAAGAACACACCCTGTTCTCCTCTGGGTACCCCACAGGGGCTTCTATGGAGTAAGAGGTTGTGGAAGAGGATTCTTATTACATCTTTCCCACAAACAGAGGCCCCCTCCTGCCCCATTACTGTTCCCAAAATTGCACTCGTCCAGACTTGCTGCAGCAAACCTTCCACCAGCAGCAAAGATGTCTAGAATTGCAGTATGTCTGGAATAGCCCACAAAAGGAGAAGACAGAGCACAAAAATATCCTGACTACTTAGAGAAATAACATGGTAGAGCAAGGGCTCCAAGAGTGGTAAGAAAATACCGTAAGAAAGTCGAAGAGAAAGATGATGAAGTTCTCTGCCATTCAGTTTTATTCTGTCTAATAAATATAATGCTGAAGATAATTCCCTAAAGATCCAGCAGAGCCAGCAAATAGAGTAATCCTGAACAGAAGTGGAAAGAGAGGAAACCTGCAACTTTTAATGGAGAAGCCATTCCTTTCCTTTGGGGTGATCTTGCTGAGAAGAGGGAGGGTGTCTGTCTGTCGGCTCTGCAAGTGGCCCTTTTTGAACTTCCCAATTCACAGCCAAGTCCTGTTGCTCTTCAACGGTAAGAGTTTTGTTGTGGTTGGAGGGATAAAAAAATTCCCCATTTTTAATAAGATGATTTGCTTTGCAAATGTCTTTGTTATTTATAGCTGAGCCAGACTTTGAACCACTAAGCTCTGGAGGATGAGGGCAGAATCCCACTAAGAAAAACCATTAATGGGGGAACCATGAGTGATCAGAGACCAGTTCTGGAAAAAGATGAACTGGACACTGTGCACAGGCTGTCACAGGAGGAATGTAGCTTTGCTGTATGCAGCTGAGCTCATTTCCAGTACTGGCTGATCCACCAAACGGCTTCAGCTTAGGTTACACAGTCTCCAAATCTAAACTTAGTTTCAGGGGTCCAAAATTTTGTCTTCATTTCCCCTGGAAACTACAGACCAGCCAATTTGGTCTTTTGCCTGAGGCTGGAGAGCTTTGTCATGAGCCTGGCCTTGATTGTCAGGCAAATTCAGGCTGGAATGCTCCTTCCTTGAATTAAGTGATGGTATTTTTTGTATTTTTTTTTTCAATGTGCAGTGATTAATTAAGCCTTATCACAGCCACATTGCTTGGTTTCTGTTCCACTTAATAGAGGTGGAAATGGGAGCACGGAAAGGTAAAGCTACTGTTTGAGGATTAGATCTCAAAATCCTTCAGAGACATTGCAGGCACCAGGCATTACTGAGCCTAAACCTCCCAAGGACTAGGAAGTTCAGGATGTCTTGAAAGGAAAATGTTCCTATCTTGGATAAAAAAGAAAACTGTTCAGGGCTTGCTGAGAGTTGCTGCCTGGGAGCAGAGCCCTGGAGGGGTTTGAGGTCATTAAATCTGCATTTTAGCTCTGTCAGCCCCCTCACATCATTCTGTTTGTGAATTAATCAGTCTTGATCCTAGCACAATTTGGCTGTTCATTCCCAGTACAAAAGGACTGGAAAACTGTCCCACTATCTCCTTGCCTTAATGGCTGGAAATGTTGCTTCCCAGCTGGCTTGCTGGGAAAGCTGGATTCTGCAACTTGTCTGCCAAAGGAACTCCACCAGTTCTCATTTGCATGCTTGCTTTGCTGCTCTGCCTCATTGGAGGAGGTGGCCCATGAGAAGGGTCCGAGGTGAGGGATGCTACAAGGATGTGTCATACGCCATCAGTGCCATGACTCCGGAGTGATCTCAGCGTTGTGGGGAGCTAAATGAAACAAGAAATGGGATTTATAGGTAGGCTGGCCTGGAAAAAGCTCATTTGCAGAGAGCTGGCTGAGGAAGAGCGTTACCCTTAAAGTCAGTTCAGAGCTGGCTGGAGGACTCTGCCCCTCACCTGCTGCCTGCTCCCAGCCGGGACAGACAGGGATCTCCTCTCTCCCCGTGGCTTCCAGTGCTCCTCTGCTCCTGGCTGGAGTAAAGCTCAGACCCCATGGCTGATGTCGTAGCCTCTGGCTGATTTGTGTAAGGGGAGGACAGAGAGAACACAATGAGATGTGAGAGGAGATTCCAAGCAATTTTGACAAACACTCAAGGGATACTTTTTTTTTTTTTCTTTCCACTCCCTTCCCCCCCTTGGTTTTTAGAATAATTTTTCAAGAGCACATATGCAAGTCATCTAAGGGAAACAGAACAGTGAGTACCAGGGGCTGGTACACTGTGTTCCCTTTGTGTACTGTAGAGAAAATAGATAAAAGAAACAAAGAATGATGCAGAGAGCAAAGCAGCCAACCCTACTCTCAGAGAGGTTCAATCCGACTTTTTCAGAGATGAAGGTCAAACGAAAAATCCTCAGGTGCCGGAAATTGGTCCCATCTTCCTAGAACCAAGAGACATTTACCACTAATGAAACAAGAGCAGAATTCCATGCCATTTGTTGTTTCCAGAAGCAAGAAGAAAGGAATATTGTCTTGGGCAGTAATAGGGATTATGTGCTTCTTTAGGAAGTAAATTAGCATTTTATGATCATATCTGCTGTACTCCCAGCCACCCACCCAGATTAGAGGCATCAATAGAGAACAGCTTGGACCCCCCTGGCATCGGCGAGCTGGGCAGCCGGACCCCCTGACGGAGGCACTGCTCATTAACATGCACTCCTCTGAAAGGAGACCCCCCTCCTCGGCCCTTGCCCCTCAACCTGCCACTCTCCCCGTCTGCTGCTGCTGCTCACAAGCCTTGGGATGCAGAGCATGTGCAGCCGTGAGCGTGGGATAGCTCCCCTGCATCCCATCCGGGTTGTTTGTCTTGGGTCCCTCTCCATTCAGAGCAGAATGATTTTTGCATAAATGCATCGACACGTCTGCTTTGTTCATGCACTTCTCATCCCACCCCCACCCGGCCGTCTTCTCCCTGCTCCCTGGCCTGTGACTTCACCAGCTTCTCCATGATTTCCCTGTGCCACAGCAAATAAACCTGCCTGAAGCAGTGCCAGGCAACCCGGCACAGTTAAAAATGCCCAGATAGATCTAAACCAAGCAATGGGAGAAGGGGATGGAAAAGGGTGCAAGAGCAAAGCCATAATGGCTTTTACTCTGTAATTTGGTTTCATGTTCTGCACAAGGAAACATGTCAAATATGTAAACAGAGCTCTCCAGGGTTGTAATGTAGCTACAAAACCACGGATGTACAGGCAGGCAGGGTGCTGCTCTCCAGCAGAACGGAATGCCATCCTCAAAACCACACGGTCATTTCTTTAAGCTGAAAGTAAACTTTCTCATGCCAGGAGAGAAGAATTTATTTTTTTCTTGTAAATGAAGGATTGTCTGCACCACTTGTTTGGAGTACCATAGGCATTTTAGCCCACATTGTCATAAGACACCTCGTATTTTGAATGCCGATGAATTTCAGGGTGTTCATCTTAAGATGCCTCTAAAAGGCATGGTTTTGGAGGATGGTGTTTACCCAGTACTGTCCTGAGGGCATCTGGAGCCAATCCCGCTGTCCCCACCTGAAAATAAGAATCAGCTTAAATAATAATAATAATAATAATAATAATAATAATAATAATAATAATAATAATATAAAAAATCTCAGCAAACAACAAAGTGGGGACCATTTGGATGCACCATTGAGGTGCTTCAAGTCTCTTCTGAGCTGTGCTGCCATAGTTGGAGCTGTAACTGTGGAGGAACCCCACATCTGTGCTCACTTCTGGAAGTGCTGCCTGCAAAGCTGGAGGACTGCTCTTTCCTCTGAGGTCATTTCAGTGGGGAATCTGATAAGAAGACATGATTCACCCTGGTAATTCAAATTCACATCTGGTAAGTGGCCCAGCTCCCCCATGCTATCAGCAGGAGTCTCCTGGGGACTGGGTTTCCACCGTCGTTGTCTCAGGGTCTGGCTCCAAGCTCTCACACGTGCCAGGAAATGGTTATTTGCAGGATCAGTGCTATTATCTGTCCCCACATGTACCTCCTCTCTGGGAGAAGCCCTCAGCTCAGGAGAACATCAAGTTCTACTTAGCTATTTTGGTCATTGGGCCAAAATCCCTACTCTTAGCACTGCTGGCAGTGAATGTCATTTTTCCATTTTTTGGGTGATTAACCCTTGCATCATTACCCTCAGAGGAGACAAGTCACTCTTCAGAGAGGGGAAGGTGAAGCACAGGGTAGAGATGACCTTCTTCCTACCTTTCTCCATCCAAAATCCCTTTGAAGCATTTGGCCTTCCAGCAGAGCTGCTCTGTCACTGTGTGTACACGGTGAGCTCTACCAGCTGGAGAGGGAAAGCTCACTCTGTGGAAATTTACTGTTTTCCCAGTGGTTGTTCCTGGTGAGCAAGGCTGAGCCGTGGCAGATGGGTGTTCCTCCACCCCCTCTGCTCCTAGTCTATCTCCTCTGAGCCTGCTCCTGAAGGGCAGTGAGGCTGAAGGAGCTGTGAGCTTCCTCCTTCACACAACACTTTAATTCCTCCAGTAACTTCTTCTGGGTGCAGCTGGGAGTTCCTGTGGACTCCCCTACAAACCTGGGACATTAAGGACTAAATGCACCAAGTCTTTTGGCTTAATCTGTTGGGCTTTGGGGTTTATCAGAGCAACCAGAGTTGTTCCAAGGTGAGAGGGAGTGACAGGCTCCCCCAGACAAGCCTTTTTCTTGGGGGGAGATGTTCAGGGGCTGGAGGCAGCAGCTGCCCTGTGGACTCTGCCTGGATGGTGCAGCTCATTCAGAGGAATTTGCAGGATGGTGGTTTCCTTACTCTGCAGTTTTGGTGGGAAAAGCCCAGTGAAGCAAGGGGGAACCTTTTGATTTGCATACTGCAAACCATGCCTTCAGGTACTGAAAAACAAGCCAGAGAGTTTCGTCTCGATTAATACCCGTTGATGTGGTTGGATGGGAAAGGAAAGGTTTTGCCAGCTGAGGTGTGACTGCTCCCTGGAGCACAGGGCAGCTCCTCCGAGCCCCCCTCCACATTCCCCGGGTGCCTCTCTGCAGCCTTCCCTTTTCCTATTAAATTCAGGGCCTCTTCCCAATGTATCATCTCCCTGGATGTATCCAATTAAGGCCTGTTGACAGCCCAGAGCAGACTTACACCCTTAGGATTAGAGGCATGTGTATGTCTTCATATAGGGAAGGACAACAACAGGGTGTCTGGCTGGCTCACTGGGAGCACAGTGGGGAAAGCTGAGCAGCCTGGGGAGGGAAAAGGAGCCAGGGAGAGAGAGATTTGCACCCCAATTATCCCTGCCTGTGGAAATGCTGTGTGCTGAGCGTTGTGTGTGGTTTACACAGCGTGTTTACATGGGCCATAACCCTAAACAAAGCTGAAAAGCACGGCTTTAACTCTGGAAATAAAAGTACTGGAAACCCCTGGTTTTCTGCACATGAGAAAGTTTTGTTCTTTAAACACACAGATGTTTTTAAATGAAAAATCACTCTTTTGACCTTTTCTGAGTGTGATCATGTGTTCGGGGTTGACATTAACCACTGCAGGGCTGTTTGCCTCAGGCACAGGCGAAGCTTAGCGAGGGGTCTGCAGGGCTCAGGGTGGCACCTGCCTTGGCTCACATCCCTGGGAAGTGGCTCCTGTGCCCCTGAACACTCAGGGTGGTACAGGGAGTTGGGGTGACGTACAGCAATATTTAGGGTTTGCTTCTACTGTACTGGGAACAAAAGCAATGTTTGTTTGTTTGTTTGTTTGTTTGTTTTCCCTGCTTGAGAGCTGAAAAAATTTGTGGCTTAGTTTTTTTCTTATGTATCTCTCGTTTTATGTGTCAGTGTCCATGTGCTTCTAAGCACCTCTGTCCACCACAACCAGTGTGTTATCCTGACAGAGAACTCAAGTTTGTAAGGGATTTGTTGTTGTCGCTTTTGTGCTTTCTCTACCTAGCTGTGTGTTTTCTTCATCCAAAAAAATGTATGGGAAGGAAGGAGGGGATGTTAGCAAGTGGATTGTACCAGCCCCACTTTGCCTTACAGGAGCTGCAAAAGTACAATGAATCTAGTGAGCCAGAACCATGAATATAATAACAAAAATATATTTAACATCCTCCTAGCACATGGCCCCCATTCTGCCTTTGATAGTTTGACTTTCTGGTGCCAGCTGCTCCCGAATGAAACGCTCCAGTCAAAGGAAAAACAAAAAAAAAAAATTTGCTTTTGCTCTGCTCCTCGGTGATGAAAGCTGATGGGATGGGAGTGTTTTGCTTTGCTGCAGCACCCCACGGCCAGCCTTGGCCCACAGCTCCACGAAGCTGTGCTGCAGTGGACCTGGCCAGTTCAAGTTAGAGACGGGCAGCTCGGGAACCCGAGCGCTCAGCCAACAATAATGTTCTGGCTCCTGTATTTGTTTAACCTCGCTCTCCAGTGGATGGATATACAGTCTGCTAAAGCACTTATCAGTCTATAATGCCTTCACACTTCTGTGAGCAGTAATGTGGAAGTTGTAGACAGGAGCTTGTGCTGCAGCTTGAAAATGTCTTTTAGCTTTAATGAGGCTGATACTTGCAGAACTGAAGGCATAAGTTCTTGTTTGGGTGCTGCTGCTTGATCCTGTCTGTCTAGCCCATTGCAGGGCTGCTGTTGCTGCTAGTAGGTGTATTTGTGAATTTGAGCATAATAACAGAATGCAGTTCAGGGCTAACTCTAGGAATTACAGCTCTGAGGAGAGATCCCAGCAGTGCTGGCACGGAAGACGCTGTTGTTTGAGAGCAGCATCTTTATGTCCTACTGCTGAGTTGAAGAAATAGCAGAGGTCTGAGGAATAAACAGGAGCACATGTCAAATTGCTGGATTGCACTTTCATGTGCTGCACAGGAGACTGTGTTGTGCGCTCAAAACTGTCTCTTGATTCTGCATCCTTTCAGTTTGCATCTCTGAATGGCAAAACAAGCAGGGGCAAGTGCAAATTGCACCCAAGAGCTCCAGATGCTCGGGTTTGCTTGTGGGCTGCCGTAAAAGATGAGTTGATTTTTAAATCCCATTAGTGCAATTATTTCTTCTTCTTCTCAATCTATTTTTCTGTAGTTTCTGGCCTTGGCTTAACTGATGTCCTTGGGGTGAGCCTTTGAACCGTGCAAAAATCATCTGGTTAGGGTTTTGTTGGAAAATCAAAACTCCATATTGTTTTTTTTCCATGAGTCCAGCAAGCATCCTAGATATTTGATTACACCTGGCTGGCTGTCAAAGCCCATGTGAGTTTGGGATAGGGCCAGTCAGAACTGATTTACAGTTTTTTCAGGTATGCCATGTGAAGTTTATGGTTTGATGTGATTTTGATTTGAACTCACTGGTTTTAAATGAAGTTTGCTTTGAATCTGGAGATAACAGAAATTCAAAGAAAAGCTCAAAGAATGCGGGTCTGCACGATTTAAAAATGGAAATATATTGTTCATATCAGCTCTTTGGAAGTGAAATAACTGCATTTTTGAGAAAGCTGAAGTTAATAACACACCTTGAATACACATGCAATCTGGGCCATCATCTAATGGAAATCCCTGTAGCTCCTTTTCGCTTGCCTCAAACTAAACCAACTTATGTGACAAAATGAAATAGCCCTTGCATCTCCTACTCATTTCTGAATCACAGCCCTGTGTTACATCCAAAACTCTGAGGAAATTTCCCTTTGGAGATGAACACTATTGTTGTAAAGCAGAGAAATTTATCATCATGTCACATTGCAGGCAAACTATTGGTGCCCTGTCTGTGGTGTTTTCACAGAAAGGTCACTTTCCAATTACTAAAAAATCCAGCCAAATCTTCAGCTGAAAACCATGGCTCCATGCTAAGGAAGCTGTAATATCCTAATGGAATACTGAGTCTGCAAGCTCCAGACATATCAGCTGCTCCAGGTTCAAAGTGGACGTGGCTGTGCTGGGACTGGACATAGGGGCTGGCAGCGGGGCTTTATTTCATCCTGCAGGAGATGTAAGCTGCTTCCCAACCCCACAGCCAAATCCTGTTCTTCATTAAAGGGGAAAATTGACAGATGAGATTTCCTCTGACTTCTGAGCCAACGGAATCTGGGAGTAATACAGCATCAGTGTGTTACCCCAGGAGTTTCATCAGCTTCCAGTTGATAAAGCTTCTCTGTGGATCACCTGCCCACATGCCTTTGTCCTGGAGCAGGGCACGCTGCAGTTTTTCATCTTTTGCCATCAGACCTTTAGCCCCCCCTGTGGGCTCGACATTTTCTGAGTCTGAAATTTTTAGCTCGTTAACCATTGTTAGCTCCTTTCCCAAGGGAAAGCTGCCAACAGTTTCCTTTTTCAAAACATCTCTCTCCGTTTCTCAGCACAGGCTCAGCAAACAGTGTTCCCTTTGCCAGAACAACTGTCCCCAGGGGTTGTTTCCTATTCCTGAACCAATGGAGAGCAGTGTCAGTGCCATGGAGCAATAACAGACCTTTTTACACAGCGTGTTCTAAAAGAAACTGTTGGGATTGTAAATAAAACCTTCTTTCTCTCCTAACAGCTCTGTGGGGTCAATCTATTTTTGTGTCCTACCGTGACACACTCCAGTGAAAACGGGCAAGAGCAGACAAAGAGCATAAAACAGTAAAACTGTGTTATCAGACACAGAGGAGAGTTTTGGGGGAGAAGCTGCAGTTGATGAGCAGCAGAGATGAGGGGAAGCTGCTGCTGTGGATGTAGCAGGAGACTGTAAGATAAGGTGGCTGTTGAAAGAGAGACACTCAGGTTTCTTCCCCAATTTTATGCTTAGACTCTCTGCTGCTGAATCTCAGATTTGGGTTTAGTTTTTTATTTTATTTTCCACAACAGAAACCCATTGTTAGTGTGTATAAAATTAAATATGTGTACCAGTTTGGGAAAAAATAGCTTTTAATGTTTTCCTGAAGTTTTAGAGGCCAACCTGGAATGACCCAAGACTGACATTCATAGTTGGACAGGCAACTCTGGACTCAGATTTCTGATGGGATAAGTCCACTGACAAAGACATCTGATAAAGACACTTGTCTGAAAGCACTTCTGACCAGAATATGGAAGAAAACCCAGAGCAAAATTCCTTGTGCTGCTGTGTGTACAGTTTCCATTTGAGCTCTGTGGGCTCCTGAGGTTTGAAATGGTCAGAGAAATTGGCTGGGGTTTGAGGTGTTTGTTGGAGCCCAAATGGTGGCTTTTTTAATGGTTCGGTGCTCACTCATGTGGGCAACTTCATTTTTCCCTAACTCCAACCCAGTTCCCAGCCTAAATGAGAAAAGCAGTGCAACAGCTTTGAGAACAGATTGGAGGTCTGTGCTGCAGTCGGCAAACTGGGTGGTGTCCATGTGGCACTCAAGCTGCCTCACAATATTGGGAAATAAACAAGCAGGAACCTTTCTGATACTTAGCAACTGCATCATGGTTTCTCATCCTTGGGTAAGATTAACCTTGGGTCAGCAAGAACAATACCATATTTAAGAATAAAAGGTCTGGGTGACTGCCAGCACCCTGGTCTGGCAAGGGAGAGAGAAAGTTTTCAGCTGTAAGGGATGTGTTAAAATTCTGCTTATGTCATGGTTGGGATCCTCTGGCATGTATTGAGTTAAATACAAATAACATTCTGGAGGGCAAACAGATAAATATTGCAGATTAATTAGGTTTCGGTATTACAGCTGAAATCTGTTCTTTAGCTGGACCTTCAAACAGGAGAAAATGTTCTATGCCTCCATGGGTTTTGTATCGGTCTGTGAGTTTTTCTGTGCACTTCTGCAGCCTCACTGAGGGTGTTTTGTGCTCAATAAATAGCTGGTACTGTGGGTTTTACCAAGAGGTCTTGTTCCTGCCTGCTCCATGGTTGCAGTTTTGCCAACAGGACCGGGTACAGCCCGTTTAATCCCAGAAAAAAACCTCTGAGTTGTCTGTCTGGGTGCAGAAGTGTCAGCAGCACAGTCCCCTCTGGAAAGGAGTGGGGAGGGGAAGCTTTTGGAGCCCAGTCTCCACTTCCACCCTCCTCTCCAGAAGGAGGGTGCTCACCACTGCCTGAGCAAGTGCCCACGATGCCCCCGGCAGCCAGACGGAGCTCGAGGACACGGTCTGGAGGAAGCCCTGCCATGGTTCACCAGATGGGATTTTGGGAGCAGACAGGTCTGTGCACTGGAGGTTTGCTCTGTTTCCAGCTGCCCCGGGCATGCAGACAGGCACGTCCGCTCCAACTGTGGTGCCAGAGCTGAGTAGGGCAGCATCCAAACGTAAATAGCAGCTTTTCTGTCTGCATTTAGAATTACTTTGATGCTACAATGCTGGGAACCAGCAGTGTGTGCAAAGCCAGTGGTGTCTGACCGTGCTTGCTCGGTGGGAAGGTCAGAGTGGGATGGGAACTGTGTTCAGCCCACTCCTGTGGGGAGCTGTATCCTCACACCCGTGTGTGCTCCCCGTGACACCTGAGCATCTTTTTGTGGCTCGTAGCTTTTATCCCCAGCATGCTGTGTGGTGTGGGGGAACATCATCCTCACGCTCCAGACAGGGAGCTCAGGCCTGCAGAAGCCAAGTGCTGCCCAGAAGGTGGTACTGGGGCCATGCACTGCCACAGTTGGGCTGGGACCTAGTCCAGCACCCAGTCCAGGGGATTTCAGATCCTTAACCTGTAGTTCAGCTGCAACAGGAACCCATCAACGCAAATTCGCATTGCCTGCAGTCACGGGATGGCTGGGAATCATTCACAAGGGCGCCTTCCAAAATTTGCTCTTCAGCAAATTTTCCCATATTACTTTGAAGGAAATGGAGTTGATTGCAATAGTAAATGTGTTTTTGATGTGGCAAACAGCTAAGTGCTCCCAATATATCACTTTTCCCTTTCTGCTGACACATTCCTCGGTCCCCCTGAGTAGGAGAAGGAAAACAGGAGAGGCGGTTTGAAGAACATGTTGTGCCTTTGATTGACAAGAGGTTGTATAAATCAGTCAAAGGGAATCCTCCAGGCATTCCCTCTTGTGGGAAGATCCCACAGTGCTCCCTGGCCTTGATCGTTCTGTCTGCCGATGTTTGTGTACAAAATGTGTGGGTGGGAGACGAGCTGGATTTGAACCTCCGAGAGGAACAGACATCAGCTCTTGTAATTGAAAGCAGCTTCCTCGGGAGGGGGACAACATGGGCTTCCAGTAACTAGACACAAATAGGCGCTGCATACTTTGGAGCACATACTGAGCTCCTGTGGATATCCCAGTTGCTGTGTGGGTCTGAGAATCTGGATAAGCCCCAGTGAGTGAAGTTTGGAGCACTGTGTGATGCTGTCGTTCTTCAAAGCAAATACTTCAGTGTTTGGTAACACCCTGAAATGAGAAGTCTATCTTTGCATTCTCCTCTCCACAGCTGTCAGGTGCTTTAGCTGCTGGTTTGCATCACGGCAGCAAACTGGGGGACATTAGGATATGATCTGTTTCTCATAAGTGTTAAATCCTGTGAATAGCGATGACGAGAGATGATATTCTGTCTTCCAGGCCATTGGAACTTGTAGTTCTAAAAGGGTTGGCATTGCAGTAATCACAGAATCATTTGGCTTAGAAAAGATCTCTAAAATCATTGAATCCAACCATTAACCTAACTAATAGGGGCTTTCTGGCTGCTGCCACATTCTAGGGATGCCTTAAAAGCAGAGGTGTGAAAGATTCTTCCAGCATATGATTCTCTGGGCTTGGCAGGTGTGATGTGACATTCAGTGCCCGGGCAGAATTGAAACAGGGATGGATGGACCACCTGTGTTCGAGCCTGGTGAGATGGCGGAGTCTGTAGGTGAGAGGAGTTGTTTATCCAAGCCAATTGTTTTCAGAAAAACTTAAAGTTTTTTTTTGGTTTTTTTTTTGCCATTAGCTAATTTTACTGGCCAGCAGCGAGTGGAGAAGAGGCACTTGTAGCCATTCATCTCTGTTAGACTTTTCCCACACTTCTCAATTAGACTGTTCTAAAAGAGCTTTTTACCCCAGGACCACTTTGAACCACTTGTCTGGGTAGCGATGGATCAACCTCAGCAGGGGGAAGCTTATCTAACCTGCTCAAACCAGGCCAGTCTGACAGCCCACGTGGCCTGAACACAGGCTCTTTATGCAATGCTCAGGTTTTTGCTAATACTCTCCAGCAGAAGCAGAAAGTGCTAGGGTTCACACACGCACACAAATCAAACAAGGCATTTAAAAGTTATCTGAGATTTCCAGCCTACCTCAGCAGGGGTTTATTTTGGGTTAGAATCAAACTTTTGGTGAAGGTCTGGGTGATTTCTTAATACAAGTTTTCACTCATCCATTAAGTGGCACTTAAAAAGCACCTTTTTGCAGCAATAGAGCAGGAGGAGAAGTAAGAACAAGAACAAAATCATACAAAAGTAATGAGACCTTTGTTCAAGTCAGAGAGCTCTCTGGCCATATATATTGCAGATGTGGGTAAGATAAATTCCCTAGCTGGAGGAGTATTACAAACCATGCTCCCAACATGAGACAGGCTGCTGAAAACACAAGAAGGGAGAGTTGCGAAACGGTACATGTCGAATTGCTGGCCTTGATTTCAAATGCCAAAGATAGTTTGTGTAAAGCCTTGCTCTGCTGTAAAATGTAACACTATCCACTGGCTAGCCTCAATGAAGCTTGGTCCCAGTTGTTTCAAAAAATAAATAAACTAAAAATCATCTTCCAGCCCATTAAAGCTGATTTATGTTTTGCCCGTAAGATTCCTCTGTGCTAGATCTTGAGGGACTCGGATTTTAAAGGGGATTACCTCACTTTTAGCCAATCTGGTTTCACATTCCCAGGAATCCCAGGCTCTCTTTGCAGTGCCTAGACTTTGCCTGCCGAGACCAATAGGGCATTTCCATGCAGTTATCTAGTGGGCATAGGATGCTGGATGGCTGTTGATTCTCTTATTTCACTTCAGGGTTCTTTTTTTGGTTTTATTATCCAATTTCTGATGGGAACAGCTTTATTGACAGCACATCAGCACAAGGAATTCCATCTCTTCCTATGGTAATGACAGTCAGTGAGTTCAGCAAAGGGCTGTGAATCCAACAGGTACCTTTCAGATGCTCCAGGAACCTCGGCTATAGGTATCCCTCTAATGCAGTAGTAACTTTTTCCATGGTGGACATTTCCTTTTTTTCTGTTTGCTGTGGAGGTGAAGGCTGTGGTCGTTCATGCTTCTTACTTGAAGCAGCTTCACTGAGCAGTGTGTTTTCAGGGTAGATCTGACCATTTCTTGCAGCTTTCATTTTCTCATCTGCCATGGCACTTCAAGGCTCTCCGGTGCTTAGAATCTGGTGGTTTGGGGTTTTTTTTAGCTTTTCATCCATAACAGGACTTGGGAATCATGGACTTGGCTGAAAAGAGCAGTTTGCTTCCAATCCCACTGCTGCCTGCCATGGAAAGGCTGCAGGTGTAGGAAGAAGGTGATTCCACTTGCAGAAGTGGTGGTGAAAGTGCAAACCAGTTGGCTTAAATTGGGTTCTGGAGGCAGGGCTTTCCTGGCTACACCTGATTCCAAGTTTACAGGGCCATGTGGGGCTCCTCTGGGATTACAGTAATATCAGGTTTAAATAGGGCAGTGCTGGACCACTGTGAAGGCACCTCCACACTCTCTGTGTTGGGAGCTGGGGTGTTCAGGAGAGATCCTCACTTGGACTCCAGGGGGAAGGGTCCTGGTCCATTTGGGTGGGAGCAAAGTTGTTCTAAATGCTGTCAAAGACCTGGTACCAAATTCAGAGGAGATTGTTGGCTGCCATCCAGTTCCTGCAAGTCTTTAGCTCCTGTTCATATTTCAGTTTTTCTTACTGGGGTGGAAGACCTGGAAACTTAATTTTGAAAAATCTCATGATGTTTAGAAGTGCAGTTATTGTGCATTACTTTATCCTAGGAGTGCACCTGGGCTTTGTTTCCCCACTTCAAGCAGTCCGAATCCTTCCTTGCTGTCCTCTATGTCAGTTTTGCTGCTTCTTTTTTTCCTGCTGCAGATGTGCCGAACCAAGGTGATCGACCTGAATGATGGTGTCTCCCAGTACGCCTGGTACCCCTGCACGGCCAACTTCCAGTACTCCCACATGACACAGACCATTTTCTGGCTGAAGGTAGGAAGGGCACACATTATTCAGAAGCTTCCTCTTTGCCTGCCTCTACAATGATTCTCCAGCAGGCAAAATATCGTTGGCCAGCCTTCCCAGGGCCAAGCTGCTCTTTCTGAAGTATGTTTAGAGCAAAAGAGCCAAACAATGTCTCTGAGCACTGCCTAGAGAGTCAGTAGTGAAGTCCCCTCGTGTGTGACAGGGCTATTGAATTTCTGAGAGGGTTCAGCTTCAGGGCTGTTTGACTTGAGTTTATCTAGTTTGTGTAGGAGAGACTGGAAGAGAAGATTTCTGTGTGACCTGGGATGGGAATTCTTCTTTTAAAAGTTCTGGACTGACTCCTGGGGATTTTTTTAAGGCCCACCACAGTTCTCCACCTCAGGCTCTGTGGGATTTGTGTTTTCCCAGGCTTATTTTTCCCAGCCTATGGTGGCTGCAGCAGTCCTTGTTCACTTGGTCACTGATGGGACCTACTACCTGGACCAGAAGCAGGAGACCATCGGTGTGCAGCTGTTTGACACCAAAGAGCAAAGCCACGACCTTGGTAAGACTGTGTTGTATTAAACTCCCTCTTCATTGCTTGCTTAGTCTGGTGATGCCCCTGTTCACCGGTACCCCTGCTCAGTTTTTTCAGAATTAAACAAAAAAGGTGCTTGCTCAATGCTCCAAGCCCTGAGTCTCACTGGAGTTTGTTAAAAATTATGTGTTTTTTAGACAGACTTCTGTGTAGCTGTTCACGATCTGTTCAGAGGTGATTAGCTCCTCTTCAGTCACTAAAATCAGCAGTATCTCAATGCTTCTCACCCAGCACTGCCCTGGAGGGACACTGATGGTGCTACAGGTGCACCCCTGGGAGCAGGGCATGAGGGACCTGCACCAGCTGCTGCAGCAAAGGCTTCTGTTTCTCAGGGAGTGCGGGCTGATCTCTAGTCCTGCTGGCAGGGAGGTCTCCAGAGCCATTAAATGGCCAGCATTCCCCAGGTGAGGTATTTCAGGTGGTGAAGGTCCATCCCCAGGGCCCTGCCAGGCTCCTGGCACGGCCTCAAGCAGATGTGCCTGACAGAGGCAGGACCTGTGCTTGGGCTGAGGTGCTGGGATAGACAGGTTCTGTCTCTGCCTTTGGCACAGGGCCTGAAACCGGGGAAGTTGTGTCTGGTAAATTGATCCAGGCTGCATTTAAGCTCCAGAACCCAGGAGCTCTCCCTGACTCCCAACTCTGTGTCAGGGTAGGACTTGCATAATCCCTTTCCAGATGTTCTCTGCCTTTCTTTTTTTTTTTCACTGAGAAAGCTGGCCAGGTCACCTTTAGAGCAGTTTTTAAGGAAACATAACTCCCATACCCCAGCTTTCTGTTTTACCATAGCATTTCAATTTTAATGAGCTGAAACTCAAATGAGCTTCCCACTAGTGATGAGAAGGAGAAGGGACACAGAGTGACAGGTGCTGGATGAACATCCAGAATAATACAGAATTTGGTGGGAGAAAACAACGGAAATACGTGTGGTGTCTGTTGTCCAAGAACAAACTGAAATTTGCAGCAAGTTGGGCAGGTTGAGTCAGGATGGCTCCCAGTTTGCCAGAGCCCTTGGATTAATCTTACCCTCCTTTTGCAAAACAGTGGCACATAGCTCTATCCCTCTGAGAAATAAATGATGGAGACACGAGCATGCCAGCAGTACTTAATGTGACATTTTATAGGGGCAGACAGGCAGGCTGGGAGAGAAAGAGAACAAGAAAGAGGAGCAAAGAGGAAACTGAGGGTTAGGTTTTGAAATCTTCAATGAAGTTGCAACATGAGTTTGGCATGGCTGAGCCTGATCTCTGGATGTCCTCCCAGCTGAAATGCTTCTTTCATCATGGAAAAGCCCCTTTGACCTTTCAGAAGATGCTGCCTGGAGCAGAGGAGGGGTGTAGGTGGGCTACCCAGCAGTTCTCAGGCAGAGCTCCCCATTGCTGTTCTGTCTGTGTTCTGACAGTGACATGAAGTCCTTTTCCTGGATATTGTATTTCATGTGTTTGAATTATCACCATGGCAAGCTGGAAACTGCAGCTGGGATGCAAATGTTGGCATGCAGTGAGGGCAGGACTGACTGAGACGCTCAATGAGACTTAAGCAGAAGTTCGTGGCAAACTAAAAGTACATCCAAAAGGAAGCAGCAATAATTTCAATCTCGATCAGTCCTCAGTGTTCTAAAGACACTGCCATGAGCAAAGCACAGCCTATCCAGACAGGCAGTTTCGTGCCTTGATCAGAGCAAGTGGACTCCCAGGAAAAAAAAAAAAAGTTTCTGATAGGAGATGGGGAGGTTGGGATGCCAAACACCTCAGCACTGCTGGTTCAGAGCCATCGTAGACAGCAGGGTTCAGCTGCTGAGCTGAACAGATGAGTGCAGAGCTCTGACAGAAAGATCCTGGGGCAGCTCTGACTGGCCCCATGAGCACCTGCACCATCTTCATGGGCTATGGCAAGGGAATTAAAAACCCCTGACCTGTCCAGCCACCGTTTTCCTGGTCAGGGTCAAAAATAACCAGCAGAGCAGCACAGCTCTGAGGGTCTGCTCTGTTGTGGACACCACCTGAGTGCAAGGAATGAAATAGAAGTGAATAAACAGCCTCATACCATAAGGTCTTTCTTGGCTTTCCATCAGAGAAGACAGAAACTTCCAAGGAATTTGGGAACCCGGGATTTTGAGTATTAACTGCACCTGTTTGTAAGTGAGAAACGTGCACTGTTCCACAAGGAGCTGATATCAAAAGACCTGTGGGAGGCAAGTAGACAGGGAGGTTATTTCAGGGTCAGGTGAAGACCAAAACAAAAAGAGGCTTGCTTTTTTATTTTATTTTTTTTATTACAAGAAATTTTTTTTTTTTAAGTAGAGGGCGGGAGATAGATGTGTAAAGAGCATGTCTTAATTCACAGGAAATCACTTTCTAAGCAGAAAAATGAAAGCCTTTTTATTCCTTCCCTTTTGAGTCAAGAAATCCGAACTGGGGAAAAAAATAATAACAGAAATCCCTGAGCCAGTTAAACATGCAAATAGAATTTATTTTATTTTCAAATTTGTAAGTGTATCAGGGTAGCCAAGGAGCCTGGGCCAAAGCCATTGCTGGGGGAGCTCCAGTGAAGCAAATGGATCTGGAGCCAAGCTGATCCTCGGAGTGATGCCATGGAGCAGTGGAGGCAGAGCCTTGCAGGCAGCCAGCAGGCCATGAATCTCAACTAATGAATTTTGAGGGCAGCTTGCAGCTGTCTGTCCTCTGCCTTCCCCCTGAGATGAGTTTGGCCCATTTGAATTCAGGTTGCTTCTACCTGGAAGTGGGAATTTCTTCCCAGGTGTCACTGAGTGCCTCCTCCACAGAATCCAAAAGGGATTCAGAAGTCTCCTTGCCACCTTTCTGGCATTTCTGTGCACTGCAACCTTGAGGTGCTTTTATTTCCCCAAGACACAATTCTTTTCTTCTCAAGTGAGATCACCTGTAAAATCCTCAGTGGCTCCATTTTTATCTCCAGGACCAAATCTGCCTTTTCTTGCACGGAACAAGATACCCTAAGGTTCAAAACTATTGAAGAAAAAAAAAAACAAACCTGGGCAAATTTTGTGGAAAACTCATGCGAAAAAACAAGTTTTACACTAATGACATGCACAGCTCCAAACGAGCTGCTGGTGCCCCGGCCCTGGTGCACAAAGCCCCCTAGCCTGCCGGCACTGTTTGATCCTAAATATAAAAGCCCCAAGTGTCCTCCAGGACCTGTTTTACAATAGTGTGACTCTGCTTCCCCCGTGCTGGTTGCTCCTGATTTACCAGAGCACAATAGAAACGTAGCTGTGGTCTAAAGGAGCGGCTGCTGCGCTCGCAGAGAGAATGGCAGCCTTTCTTCAGCTGTCTGGAGGGATCTGCTTCTCTGCTAAGCTCTCCAGAGCGATTTGGGAAGCCCCTCCAGGCAGCTTACCATAACTTTTCAGCTCTATAGGGCCATTCCTCTGGGTGAAATGCCTCTGAAGTGCCCACGGCTTCAGGAAGCAATTGTGTTAAGCCTGACCCTTCCTCTGATCTTGTCTCTCCTCTGGCAGGTGTCCACGTCCTGAGCTGCAGGAACAATCCCCTGATTATCCCCGTCATCCATGACCTCAGTCACCCTTTTTATCACACCCAGGCTGTCCTCATTAGCTTCAGCTCCCAGTTTGTGGCCATCTCCGGGGTGGCCCTGCGTTCCTTCCACAACTTCGACCCCATCACCATCAGCAGCTGCCAGCAAGGACAGACCTACAGCCCCGCGGAGCAGAGGTGAGCGTGTCAGCCCTGCTTCCCTCTGCCTCACACCCAGCACCCCCAGGAGCAGGGGAGGAGGCAGGAGGGGCACAGCAGCTGAACCCTGCTGACCCCTTTGTGTCACGGGTAAAAAACCGGCAGTGTTCTCATTGATCAGGATGGATGGGACATTTAACCCGCATGGGATGCCGTTAGTGAATTATTTCCTCTTCCTTTCTCCTCCCTCCTTTATGCCAAGCCTGGAACTGGGGCCAGTTCACTCCGAATGCTGCTGTGTTGGCCACGGACACACCAGTTCCATCTGAACATCTCTGTGTGCCAGAGTGCCATGGGGACCTCCCACGGAAGGGACAGAGTGATGCCTGTGCCCTGGAGGGGCCAGATCCTGCCAGGTGCTCAGCCCTGGGCTGCAGGGCCACGGCCATCGGCATCTGCCCTGCTTTTATGGCTGGGTGAGGCCCTCAGCACCTCTCTGGATCCGGCCTCCATTCTGAAAAGCTCTGTGGGACCCCCCAGGATGAAAGGTTTATGGCTACCGTTTTATTCTTGTTGTTATTACAGACACATCAATAGATCACCACCAACCCCTCTCAGTCTCTGCTTTACAGCATCCCACAGAGATTGTGACCTTTCATGGCCTCTAGTGCAGCAGCTTCATGGATCCTTTCAGTGAGGCAGTGAAAAGAAGGGGAGAGAATTTAGCAAAACCCCTGAAAGAATAATTTTTTTTTTCTTCCTTTGTGAATTCAAAGTTGTGAGCAGTTGTCATACCATAGCAGCAGCAATAGTAAAACGAGTTGCATATCCCAGCAAACCTCTGCTCAGCCTCCTAAGCAAGCTGTCAGGTTTTTTGATAATGTTCTGGCTTGTTTTTAGGACCTGCTTTTATTCCAGGAAAGGCGGGAGGGTGAGAAGGGGGAGAGGGAAGGGAAAATAAAATTAAAAAAAGGAGTATATCTATAGCTAAATCAATCCAGTCAGTGTGTTCTGACCTAGATTCAAAGCGTCTGATCATTCTGTGCAATAGGTTGTATAAATTCAGAGGCCCAAAGACAGCAGGATCAAGTTTCAGATAAGTCTGGTGGTGGAAGTGTGGCCAAATCCCAGCGCTGAAGCAGGACAGAAAAAGGGCAAGAAAGCCCCATTGGAAGGAGCTGGTGAGAAGCAACAGGGAGCTCAGGAGGACTGAGACACAGGGCCACATTCCGCTGCCCTCTCAAGTTTTCAGTAGCAATCAAACCATTTGTTCCCTTATGGAACTAGAAGTGCTCTGTGTTTAGAAAGTTATTTCCTTAATAAAAAAATGCATCCCCCTAAGGCAAAGCTTCAGTGAGCCTCTGCAGCCCAGCAACCCAACCTTTAGAAATCCCTTGAGGCAGAAGCACTCGCCTTTTGCCTCTTATTTTCCTTCTTTTCTTATTTTTCTTCTTTTTTGGCATAGTTTTGTTTTTAGGATGCACTGAACCATCTCAGCCCCCTGCTCTCACAAACCCATCCGAGCCTCAACTGTTCAAAGTAATGTTTTAGGTCTTGCAGGTTCCAGTACTGGATCGATCATAAAGTTTCCCATGTCTGTCAGGGAACTAGAAACTCTCAAAAGTAAAGCCCTGGTCCAAAGGCAATTGAAATCAGTGGAATTATTTCCTCTGATGACAGTGCTTCAATGAAGAGTCAGTCCCCAGTTTGCATTTGGGGTGACCAGATCTGTTTTCTTCTGTACAAAAAACTCCAAACAGTTCAGGTACCCAAATGTAGAGAAAGTTGTGCATTAAGCTCTGGAGCCAGGAAATGGGTGACACCTTTGCTGTCACCTGCTGTCTTTTTCTTTGGTTATTTTACCCAATCCAGGAAGAACAGAGAAAGATAGATTTTAAAAATAACTTCTTAACCAGCTCAGAGGTTGGACATGGGTTTTCTGCCTCCCCTGCTCACAGTCTGCCCATCAGATTCCCTTGGGGTGCCAGTTCCACACTGCCCATCTTTCCCTTATCCCCTTTCCCCGCTGGTTGCATTTGCCTGATATGATTTCTAAGGCATTGATTGAATTTTTTGAGGAACTTGACTTCCTATGTGTGATCATCAATTTTACTGCTTTCATTTTCCATAGGTCAACATGGATATTTTTCCCTGTTTTTTGGCTTCTCTCTACCAGAGATATTATTTCTCTCTTTCAAGGAGAATTAGTTTGCTTGGAGAGGATTTATAGCCAGATACAGGTATTTCTAGGCAAGGGTGCAGATTTTAAAATTGTGAGGGAAAAGAAATATATTGTCCCTTAAAAGTTAACAGTTTTTATTTTGAAGGTGAATGAAGCCCTCCCATGGGTCAGTGACAACCTAATAACTGAAAATAAAACATGCACTTACTCTTCATTCTAAAACATACCTTATAGTTAATATTTTAGAGAAAAATGGGCTTAAATCTAAAAGTCCAGTTGAACTTTATAGGTATTTGTCCTCAGTTATCTTTGGTTGTTTTGAAAATCCATTCTATCCTCCTGAAGACATTTATAGTTTGAAAATTCCTGCTCTATCCTTTCCAGTTGTATTCTTCCAGTTGTTTTTTCTGCTGCCAGTGACTACAGGCTCTTTTTTTTTTTTTTTTTTTTTTCAGCAGAAGTTTACCTCACTGTTGGAGATGTGCTGTAAAAATGACACTCTTTATTTTCACATTACATCCTTAGACCAGCTGTAATGGCCTGGTTAGTTCTTCTCTTGTGCTTTATAGCTCGAATTATTATACTTTTACTATTTCCTGTGTAGCCTCACGCAGTGGACGGTGAAATTGGGTGTGCAGAAGCAGAGGTGTAATTTCCCACCCCGCAGGCACTCGAGCAGCAAGAAGGCCGGGTGTGCTGTGACTGCCTTTGAAAGCGGTTCCTCAAAAATCAGGGTTTTGTCCTTTTCGCTGAGTAGGAAACATCAGCTGCAGGTCACACATGCCTGGCGAAGCAGTTTGTGGGAAGTGCTGCTTTTCCTTGGTGGCACTTCCCTGCCATGGGTCACCAGACCTGTCCCACACCACCCGTCCTGGAGCCACTGTTCCTCTCCTGCAAACTGCAGACGGGAGGCAGGAAAGCCCAATCCACCCAATTCAGCTGTCAGAACTGTGCATTTCAGGAGTTTTTTCATCTTTCTAATCCACCATTAACTCTGTGTTCATACTGAAGACAAGTCCCCCCTGGCTGCCCACGGCTCTCCAGTCTTCTTGCCTCACATTGTCACCACCTCGTGCTTTCTAAGGAGTGTAGCAAAAAGATTTTCCTTTGCTTTCTTTGGTTAAACCTTGGCACAGCCTCACTGCTACGGCTTCAAAATTGCTTCTGCAGGGGAGATTTTGGGTTTTCCTCCCTCTGTAATTATGCATATTTGGATGTTTGACACTGTGGACCAAGACCCACCCCTGGCCACCACACCATCACCTGCTCTGGCCTCTATGGAGAGGTTCTGTTTGAGCTGCACACTTTGCTACCCCAAACAAGCCCCAGGGATTCATAGCCCACTCCAGCTCTTCTCTTTGTCTTGTTCTTGCCTGCTGTCAGCTTCCCCAACAAGAAATGATGAAGATAAATCTTCAGCGGCAGAACAAATGCAACCGCTCTTTACAACTCTGGTTATTTTTTTTTTTCCTTTTCATAAGGGGGAAAAAAGGGTTTCCTCGTCTCCTTTTGTTGTGAATTAATGCAGCTTTCTCTTTCCTGGTTCGACCGCCTTTCCCCTGCCCTGCATTCTGTCATTAAGCACAATCTCTGTCAGCTTGCTTCGGGTGAAATTAATGAATTTCTCACAGAACTGTTAATCATAGAAGCTTTGGTCCGTGACATGTGTTATAATTCAATGGGTTTTTAACCTTCGCCCCGTTTTGGTAATTGGCAAACGGCATCATTTGGCTTTTATTAAAGTGGAAGGCAACGCATTTTCTTTGTTTGCCTGGACAGACTCTGGCAGGGAGACCTGTGGGGCTGCTGACGCCCAGGGACACGGTCCCACTTCCAAGCTTGGCAGGATGGTGGGGCTTTGAGAGCTTTATCAGTTCAATATGGACCCCCCTGGCAGGAACAGCTCACACCACAGGGTGCAGGCAGGCTGGAGGCAGAGCGCGTCCCCAAGGAGAATTTGCCCTGCCAGCGGTGGGGACACTGAGGGGGACGCGCTGGCTTGTGCCTCTCCTTTCCCAGGGGCTTACCTTGGGTTGGAGCAAGGGTTTTCTGTAAATCTCTGGGTTTAACTTAATTTTGACCCTTTCAGTTTGAAATAGGGGTTTGCTGGGATTGCTGTCAGAGTCAAGCCCAACAGTACTGAGGTGACATTGCTGAAGGGACCATAGGTGACACCACTCGTGTTGTCACTCTCATGGATCAGATGTGAAGGCAAACACCTTTATAAGAAAGAGCTTGATCCTTTTTCCAGTCAGTGCAGATTCACCAGCCCCCAACCAGCCCCATGGATTTGGGTAGATATTCAAGATTTTGTGTTAATACAAGAAAGCAATGTGCTTTAGCTGAAGACTGAAGAAGACCAAGTCACTGCCACCTTTTCAGTTCTTTTTAATTTTTAAATTTCTACAACAAGAAACATGTCTAGCATGTATATTTGGATTAGAGAGAGAGAACCTGCTCTTGCCTTTGGAGCAACCTCTAGAGAGAAGAGCACAAACCCATTCTGGGGATAAATTTGGTAGAAAAACCCTCAGAAAGCTACATATGTGTGAGTTGTGTGGAAGGTGGCATAGGACAAAACCAAACTGCACTTTGGAGCTGCAGCCCAGGCTGGCCCAGACTGTGGAAAAGGGAATTTTCTGCTGTGTCCAAGAGACAATGTTGTGGCCTTTCTCCTATAAAGTGCCCACCATGAGCTTTTAGATTCACCTGAGCTTAGAAATGTGTCAGAACCATCACGAAGGAAACAAATAATTAAGGCACCGTGTTAAGATGAGTTCTTGGAAAAGCGCTTGACCTCGGGGTTAGGAAAAGAAAGTTTGGCTGCTGTAAGCTTTTTAAAGAGGAAGTCCTGGATTGTTTTTATGTGAGGAAGGAAGAGCTCCACTTAATTGTTATAATTTTCTATAAACATGTTAAAATACAAATGTTTCTAGGATTGTGTCACTAAGGCCCCAATTTAGCCCTGAGCTATTTGCTTACATCCCCCTGTAGTCAAATCTATCAGTGGGACTTAACTGTGCTTTTGAAGTTAAGCACATATTTAAGTGCCTTGCTGAACTGGGGCCAATACTGGCACAGAGAAATAGAGATTTAGAGACTAATGACTGAGCTCATTTAGATTTGGGATGGGCAGAATGGATTTGAATAAAGTAAGAACTGGCTCAGAACTTCAGCCTACATGTGAAGCTCACTCGATCCAGGGCTTTTTACATCGCTGAAACAGCCTGCTTTGATCTGTTTTGAACATGTAATGGAATGTGTGCAAGAAATCCACTGCTCCTTGCACTCACCTCAGTGTGAAGATGTTGTTTTAGGAAATTGTGCATTGCCAGGGCAAGAAGAGGAACTAGTGAATCCTGAAGGGGACCTAGTAAAATAAACACTTGTCAGGGAATGTCCCAGACACCAACACTTGTTCAAGTAAATCAGTGCAGTGGTCCTTGGGTCCTTCGTGTGGCTTTGCTCCAGACTACTTCGTACTTTGATGAGGATTTTTGGGAGTTAAAATAGACCAGGGATGATTCGAAATAGGCAGTTTTGATGAAGTCACACAATTTTGACTGCAAGGAAACGGGATAAACTGTCCTATGCCAGGAGTCAACGTGAGTTAAAACCAAAGTGATTTCATTCTCAGATTCCCTTATATTGTTTTTTTCCTGAGGAATGCACATTTTCTGGAACATGTGATGATTGACCACTGCTAAATGGCAGTACCCATGCAAGAGCTTCTGTAATCCACAAATTGAAGTGATGGGTTCTTTGTCTAAACTTCCTACTTGGAGCTAGTAACTTCTCCTTCCTAATTCTGCATTTGAAGAGCTCAATTCAGGATCGTGACTTCAAAATTCATTGGGATTTATGGCTGACAGTAGCTGATACCAAATTGGAACCAGTAGCTAGAGAACCAGAAATATTTAAATTAGAAACATTTGGTGGCAGTGGTTGTTTTTTTACAAAAAGTGAATGGTTGTATTGTTTGTCACTGAAGTCATTCATATAGAGTTACAGACAGAGAGAGCTGCCCAGATGATCTGCTAACCAAGGCATAATCTGGAGCCTGGAGGGGGTGGCTAAAAATGTTCCCTGGCCATTTCAGGAGACCACAAGGGGACTTGTAAACAGAAAGAAGAACATCACAATAAGTGTTTCTTAATGCCTTTGTCTGTGGCGTTTCAGTTCTGTAGGACTTCTAAGCCCAGGCTTGCTCATCTGGTGTCCTGATCTGAACTCCAGAAACCAGATTCTTTTTCTCCTTTACATTGATGGAAATGAAAAGCGATGCCACTGACTGCAGTGGTGTTGTTTCAGATTTCCCTCTGTGCAAATTACAAGGGTTTTCTTGGGCGCATCCTTCCCTCTGAAGCCATTCAAGGCTGAATTCAGTGCTACCCTCATTCACATAAGTATTAGATTAAATAAGTCTGCTATTATTTTATTTTTCCGACTTTGATGGAAGAAGGTTTTCGGATTCTGAGGCAGTTTTGCAACGGGCAGTCGAGGTTTGCAGTATGTGCTTCTGAGAGTGTCTTGGCAATAGTGCTCTTTTTTTCCCCAGGGAGTCAAGTTCTTCAGCACTGCAGCCCTGGCACAGGAGACACTCGTGCTGCAGCCTCAGCATCTGAGAAGTGGAGGGCAGCAAAGGGAGAGCTGGCCCTCATGGCCCGGTGTAACTGGGACGTGTGACAAGGAGGGTTCCACAAAGCATCATTCATCATTTACACTCTCACCCAGCATCCAGCTTCAGCTATTCCTGCTGATGTCAGCTGAGGGCTTACTCAGACAGCAGTACCAGGAGGTTGGTAGGGTTAGGAAGAGGTTGGTAAGGTCCTGCTCTGCTTGGGGACCTGCAGGGTGTGAGGCTGCAGGTGTGTAAAGGAGCGTGTAAAGCCTGTGGTTCACACACCTGGGTGATTCATGTTGGGCATTTGCAGGCAATAGCACCTGGCTGTTCTCACCTTGTTTCTCTTCAGTGATGGCCACCCGGGCACAAGGATGAGCTGCTCACTTGTTCTGCTGCTGCTCCATCCACAGCCTTATCAATCCTTACGGAGTGAAATCCACAGCAGTTTAAATCTGTATGCCAGGCTGTGAGTGGCAGTGACTGGAAAAGGTGTGAAATCCTCGGTTCATGGGTGGGGTTCCTCCTGAAAGCAGGATCACCCTGGATAGGCCGGCTCTGGCAGAGGATCATCTGCTCTGCAGCAGTGATGAGCATCACAGTTGTGCTGATAGCCAGGGGTTTGTTGCATACAAAGGTATGGAGCTGGCCAGCACAGAGGTGGAATTCTCCCTCCTCAGCTCTGCCAGCAGCAAAGCTTTGTGCACCATGAGGAAATAAAATATTTCTGAATGTAGAAATTGTTTATGGCTCATCACCCTCCAGGGAAGGGCCAACACTGAACAAGCAGCCTTAAATTACTAGCAGTGGGCACTTCCCATGCAGCAGTAGTCTGGGACAGAGAAATGAGTTGTGCAGGTACATAAATACTGTCATTTAATCTGATCTAGAGCTCAGTAGAGACATGTGCAGATGTGCTTCTCTATCAGTAACATGGAGATAACAATACCAGCCCAGGTGTCTCACAGGGGTGTCACAAAAATTAATTAGATAATGTCTGCACGGTGCTTTGAACACAGCAAAACACCACATACATGCTAAGTCAGGGCTTACTAAGCTGAACAGGGTTTTGGTGGCTGTTAACCCTTTTTTCTAGAGGACTGGAATAACTGCTTGTAATCTATTTCAAAATATGTGTATTGATGCATTACTTTCCCCTCTTTCTACAATTTTCTCTTCCAGGTTCTTCCCTTCCCAAGCAGATGGTGAAATAAGTCAATGTTTTCCCTCCTCAGAACTAATTTAACTGTATTAAAATTAAATTAATTTTCAGTGTCAGCAGAGACATCTCACCTTGTTAGGGGTCCTTGTCCCAGAAATTTCATCTCTAATCCAGAAACTCTTTGCACATAGAATCATGGAATGGTTTGTGTTGAAGGGACCTTTAAAGGTCATCTGCAGTAAATAGGGACATCTTTAACTAGATCTGGTTGCTCAGAGCCCTGTCCAACCTGGCCATGAATTTTTCCAGGGATGGAACATCCACAGCTTCTCTGGACAACCTGTGTCAGTGTTTTACCAGCCTCATTGTAAAAATATTTCTTCCCTCTCTCTAGCCTAAATCTCCCCTCATGCTTTAAGATCCTCAACATTTTCATTGTTCTTTTTGTTGAGGGACTACCCCATACCACATGTGAACATGTGCTATTATGTTTGACTCAGGTCATCAGAGATGGTGAAAGATTTAGTGTCAATCAGAAATCTCCATGTATATAAAAATGAAACAAAAATCTCTTTTTGCAAGTTGTGCTGAATGTTACAATGATTTTCCAGGGGGAGAACAGACAGTTTCCATGGGGGAAAGATTTTATGGATGGCAGGAGTGCAACTGGAGAGATCTGAAATGACAGCATGCTGCTGAGCTTGATAAGAGCTTATCAACGCAGCTACACAGCTGATGTTTGGTGTTCCTCGTGGAGTGGAATAAAATGAATGTGATGATTTCAATCGGGCTTCTCAAAGATAAGAGTGTAGATCGCAGAAACCCCTCCTCACATGTGCACACTTATCACTGCCAATATCAGCACTCCTGAATTCAGCAGATTTAAAATTGGATGGGGCATGAGGACTGCTCTTGGAGGGAGAGTGCTTTCACAGGAGGGAGGGAGGGATGGATGGATGGATGGATGGATGGATGGATGGATGGATAAATGGACAGGAGGAGGGAGGTCATAGTGCAGTTGAATATTGCAGAACAGAAGGTATTTCTGCAGAATTGGCAGGCTCTTCCCTTTTGCTACAAACCCTGTAATTTGCTGTCATCGTTACAGCTGTGCCCACTGCCTCTGTCCTTCAGGACACGCACCAAGAGGCTGTGGAGCCCTTTCCTGAGCTGGGTTCAGAGCCCTCTGAGCAGAGTCTGTCAGCCAGACACTGCTCCTGTGGAATGGACTGAAATGGTCGAATAACAGCACCACCACTCCTTGTCTCCCTCCCAGCTGTGTGCACTACTCCTGCGAAGCCACCGACTGCAAGAGGCTGGAGATCGAGAACGCGGAGCTGAGCTGTGCCGGCGGCTCTGGCTGGGACAACGGCGCCCAGTGCAACGTCAGCTGCAGGACTGGCTACATCCTGCAGGTCCACAGGGATGATGAACTCGTCAAGAGCCAGGTTTGTCCTGATGGGTCGCGTTTTGTCTTCTTTTTGCCAGGGTTGGGATTAAATGACCGAGAAGGTGTTCCGTGTTCGGACACAGATGTTTATTAATTCCTATCTACGTTACAGTCTCACAAGTGTGAATTCTACAGCACTGCTGGCTAACAAACTAAAAATGGAGCTGTCTCTATCTCCACAAGGCCTTTTAAGGGTAAACTGCCCAGTTAAGAAATGACACCTAAATTATTTTTACTTGTAACCCAATAACCAACCACCCATGGCCCACAATGCGGACTTTTCTGCCCAATTACAAAATACCACCCAGACCCATGGACAAGAAGGTAGAAAAGAAGAACTGGTCTCCACCCTAAAACCTCCATCTTGCTTTTTAGATATTACTACATGCTAAAACCTTAAACTCTAAGTTTTCCACCATGTGATTTTGCACACTTTTATTCAAACTAGACACTCATTATCCCAGTTCTGTGATTCAATTTTGAAAGCCTTTTCCAAGGCCTCAGGTCAAATGCAGTGTTTTCTTGCGGGTATGCAGCACAGAAAGTCTAAAATTCTCAGTGCTCAGGGTTCCAGCACTGCTGGGGTGTTGGTTTTTTTGGTTGTTTTGTTTGTTTGTTTGTTTGTTTTTTAATGAGGCACAAGACCAGGATGAGAAAACAGCTGTGGACAAATTGAGAAATAACTTAGTCTAGACCCTAAAATCTCAGCCCAGCCTTTGGACAAGGTCTTATCCAAATGCTTATCATGAGAACAAGAGCCCTTTGACTCTGTAGGAAGAGTTGCTGGCAATGAGCAAGGCTCAGATGTTCCCCAAATTCAGAAATTTTCAAACCAAAAAGTTTGTGTCCAGTCCTTCTTTGATCTCACTGGATCTATTCAACCAAAAGTGGGGTTGGTGTTTTGGGAGTAGGGTGCTTGTGTTTTTGCACCAGCAATTTCTGAGCAAAATACCAATTTTTTAGTCTTTGGATTGAGGCTAACAACGTATTAACTCATTTGCAGTGTTTCAGTCCATCTGCTCCCAACCACACCCTGACATGTACAGCAGGGAGGGCACAGAAGAAGCACCCAAACCTTTTTGCTTACAGACAAATCAGTGAGAACCTCCCCTGGGAGGGCAGGAAATGCTCCCCATCCTCTCAAATCGGTGCATTAATAATCCAGTCCTGCAAAAGCAGCACATCTTTGCACAGTGAGGGGGGTGTTGAGGAAAACTATCAATTTGTTCAAAATTTAAAAAAAAAAAATGCAGGTGCTTTGTGCTGGGGGAGGGGGATGAGGTGCAGCATGGGAGCAGGGTGCTGGGGACAGCGGGCGCAGGACTGACACCCCACTCTGTGCCCTCATCTCTAACACTGCCACATCCTCTGAGGGAGACTTGGGGGTGGTTTCTCCCATCAGCACCTTCTCTGCCAGGTTGTGGGGGCAGCACTCACATCTGGGGCAGCGCTCACATCTGGGCCGGGGGCTGGGGCAGCTGCACTCTGCAGCCTGTCTGTACTTGTGAAATACTGTGTTCTTCATAAGCTCGCAGAGGGGGGAGACAGGCTGGAGGGGAATGAGTCAGCCCTTTCAACTCAATTACAAAACAAATACAGGACCCCGCGAGCTGGGCCTCTTCCATCCTAATTGGCATCAGCACCAGAACCCCAGCTCCAGCTGAGCATTTTTACTGAACAGAAAACAAGTTCTCAAAATGAGCCTGAACGGCTGAACCAGGAAATTGTTGGAAGGGATCTGTACATGGGGTACCTGCAGCTCGTAGGGATCACAGACCAAATAAAACAGCCTGAGCATGCTCCACCAGCCCTGTGTCATTTAAATGCAAGCATTACCTTTTGGGGAGGCTTGGCCAGCTGGGCATGGTTTTGCTGGGAGAAGTTTGGTTTGAGAGCCTTGATCAGACTCATATGACAGGATCAGAGGATTTTAGCACCCCTTGCTAACGTGATTCACTGCCTGTTACAACACTCTTCCTCTCACCCTGCTCTGCTGTTGCACTTTTTTGTCTTTTTCCACCAACAAAACCCCCTGAGGCCAGTGGCTTTGTTTTCCTCAGTGCTGTGCATTCACTGTTCAAATCAGGGAAGGAGTGGAGCATCTTAAAGATATCCATGACCAGCTAAGCACATTAAACACATGCTTTTAAAGTTTTATTAGTTTGCTTCAGAGATCCTCTGGAAAGGAGCAGACAGTTTCTTTCACTATCACCTTGTTTTATTTCTTTGTGTCAGGTGCTTCAAACTAGAACTTGTGGAACGTGTAGGCAAGAAATGAATTATCTGAGAAAGTCCAGAATCCATGGTCTGGATTTCTCATGTCAAAAGGCATTGTTCTTCTTCCATATTTGGAAGAATATTCTTCCCAGCTTCAGTTCCTCTTCCAGTCACAGGCATTTGGGGATGAGAAAGGGCACATGGGTTGCTGTCCATGGCCAGAGGGACTTTCTGTCATGGCTGGAGAACCTTGCATGAAGCTGTTCCTTGTTTCATTTTTGTCATTTAATTAGTTCTTTTATTTTTTTGACTGATTTGAGGGTCTAGAGATGCTTTTTTTTTTTTTCCTAATCTCATTTAACTGTCACTGTGTGGGGCTGCCTGAGGAAGAGGAGGAAGGAAGTAGCTTTGCATGTGTTGGTGTTTCACACCCTTGGGAAGGAAGGAGGCTGGCCTGAGGTGCAATGTCTCAAAGAGCAGACTGACCATCTGTGGCCCATGACCACTACATGCTGGTGAAGGTGATTCACAGACCAATGGAAACACCTTTGTTTAGCATCTGAACCACATTTGTCTTCCATGTTTCACTGAAAGACAGAAAAAAGGGCAAAGGGAGAACTGAAAGCAACATTTTCAAAAGCACCTCAGTGATGTTGGGGCACAAGTCACATTTCAAATCAATCTTTTACATCTAAAGGGTCTTTGAAAATCTTCTTAACAGTTTCTGCACTTTCTAGACTCTGTGTCTTCTGAAGCCACCATTTTAATCAGTTTTAGGGCAATATATTCATTCATTCCCTCTCTGAGAAGTTCCCGTTCCTAAATCCTGTTAAAACCCTGTAAAATCACCAAACCCTAAAACTCGTCAGCACTCTGTGCAGCAGAAACTGTTTGCTGCTTGAAAAGAAAAAGAAAGCTGAGCTGTTTACAGACTCTTGGCTCTCTCTCATCCTCATTCAGGGACTTGAACAGCAACAAAGAGGTTTGCATAGTGATGGAGCAAAATCCTTCATGTATCTTTCTCACAAAGAAGATCTTGGGGATGTTTTCATTCTCCCTCCCTGATTTCTTCCCACCCCCCCCTAACAACTCCATCACTCTTTCTTGTCTTCTTCCTCTTTCCCCCCCTTTGTCTTTCACTGCTTTCCTCCCCCTTGTCCTTCACTGAAAGCCCTGCTCATTCAGTTACTTGTTGTCATCTCTCCTTGAAGCTACCACCACTGCTGCTCTGGTCAAGAGGTGTTATTTAAAACCCAGCAGCTCCCTAATGTTGTGCAAAGGCATCATCAATCATGCCAGGAAAAGAAAGCGCGGCTCATGTGGGTTCAATTAGAGGCACAGTAGTGGGCAGAAGTGGAAGAATACTTAGAGGGGAGGGCACAGCTGTTCATTTTTAAGGAGAGGAAACTTCACACGTGAAGCATCGCTTGAAGAAGGAGCCGGCTGGGATCTTGGGCAGCAGGAAGGAGACATGAATTCTCCCAGGCTGTTAAAAGTCCCGAGAAACAAATCTTTCTGGCACCAGATTTGTTTAAGTTTGCATCCTCTTCACTGTACTGCTCACTGTATCTTTGGAGACCCCTTTTCTTTCCCCCTCTTTCCTCCTTGTCCACTCTCCCTCCTTGCTTAAGCCTCTTTTGCAAGGCAGGACATGAAGGGAAGCAGTTGTTGTGATGCCAGTCAAAGCAGCACAAAGTGCCCAAAGTGACAGCTAATAAACCAGATGAGAAAGCCAAGTGCTTCGTGTAGGCTGCTGTGAGCTGGGTGACCTTGTCAGATCAGACAGGCGAAACAGGCACGTGCCTGCTCAGCTCCGGGTGGGAGAGCTGCAAAGGCAGAGGCAGATGCTGCCACTAAGACCCAGCGCCAGATCCAAGGGCTGAGTCTATCAGAAATACCCCCGGGGTGTGGCACAGAGCTGGGGAGGGACAGGATCCTGCTCAGAAGCCAGGGGTGCTGTCCCCGGGCACTGGAGTGATCCCACCCTCGGGTGTGACACTGAAAGAGGGGAAAGTCAAAAGCTGGTGGGTACCATCAGCAATAATTTCTGAGGTAGGTTTGTCCTCTGTGTTTCCACTGGTCTTTGTCTCCATGGCAGGGAAGGATCTCTGCTGTGTCCTGCTGCAAAATTACATGTGCTTCAAGTGATGACATGATAGACATGCTCTAAAATGTGCCATTATTATGTCTGACCTTGAAAACCTCAGCTTCCATCACACCAAATGTGGAACAAATTACTGGGAAAAGCTGAGTCTTACCTCCATGGGCACAGCTCCTCTGCTTGGGAATGGCCTTCCCTGTGTGCCAGGAAGAGGAAAATCCATGGGGGTGTGAGAGGGCTCTTACAGATTATGTTAGGGGGTTTGTGGGGAAAGTACCACGGAGAAAAACCCAGAAGTGAAAATGTGGAGACACTAATTACTAACACTTTGATATCAAGGTCTAGATCTGGTGCACAGACAAAGGACAGTGGAATTATGGCTGTGAGAGGGATCCCTTCCAGAGAGAGGGGATCTCAGGCCTGTGGCATTTCCAGCAGGCTCTGGTGTCCTGCTGCTTCCTGCTAACAAAGGCCACGGGCTGCAGCTGAAATGCTCTCACAAGTGGTAGCTTGGGCAAAACATTCCTTTAGTGAGGAATGCTTGACTGTCATGCACAGATATCGCTTCTGTTTTAGTTTTTGTGCTATATTCTGGTTTCTGAGTTTGCAGTGTTTCTTTGGTGTTCTGCAGAGGTATGCAACCCTGTTGTTACAGAAACCTCCTGGTGTACCACGCTGTGTCTCAGCAGCCAGTATCAGCTGGTAGGAACACTCATTTATTCCTAAACTAGATCACAGCAACACCAATAACTTTATTCCTGGAGCTGAATCTCTTATTACTGATACAGCTTCCCTATGTTCAGCACGGATCCAGTATCCAACATGAAACAATGCAAGACCTATGTCTTTTCCATAACATTTGGATAGCCCCTGACATCATTAGCTTGAGTTTATTGACATCGATAGCTTGGGTTTATGTTTTAAGTTCCAGCAGCCATGGTGCTGCTGTGTTATTTGATGATAGCAGCTGTTAAAGGGAAGTGGAGGCTTCGCTGGATGCTGGAGCAGCTCATCCTGGAGTGCTGCTGGTTTGCAAGACATGGGAAAACGCTGTATTATCCCTCCTCCTGTGGGCCACCCTTCCACACTGCAACCCCTGAAATCTTCAGGGCATCAACTGCCAACAGTTTATAAACACCTTTTAATGGTACAGATGTTCTGATAAGCAACAAAGGCAGAATTAACAGCCACTGGGGAGTGAAATGATTGGGAATGAGAACACAGTATCACTTCACCTGATGGCTCCGAGTATCCCAGAATGTGCTACTCTGAGTTTGTAGAAAAGACATTTTTTTCCATCAGCAGTGCTCCCTGTTTAAATAAACTCTACGGTCTAGAAAAGGGGTTTTGTGCCCACTTGGGAAGTGTCCAGTTTCTCAGCGCTGGGACTGCTTTTTCCATTCTGAATGCAACCATATATCAAAGGGAGACAGGTCTGAACTTCTGTTGAAACCATTAGGGTGTTTTTGCAAAAAGGGAATCCAGGTCCCTTTGATGTGTGCTAGAAAAATTCCCTTTCCTTTTATAAACCCAGATCAATGGCCGGCGGTGCAAATCTCCTGTGAGCATACCAGCCCTGAATAAAATATTCCCTGGAGGCAGAGGAGTGCTGCTCTATGGCTTGGTCAGATTCCTCGCCAGTATCTTCCCTTTCTCATGTTTGGGTTTCTCACATTTCTTAACCTCTGTCCCTCTCTTTATTCTGGTGTGGAGGGAAGAGTTAGATTCTTCACTTCTAGCTTTTAATAATTTTCCATTTTTAATTAGAAAGTGGATATGTTGTTTACTCAGTTCTCTTTGCCAACATCTGTTTTTCCTTCAGTCACCCAGTAAATTCATCTTAGCTTTAGATGGGTGGCTCCTTTACTTCCCCCCATTTTTCTTCTTTGCCCCTAGCACTCCAGGATTCCAGTGTGCTGCGCAGTTTGGATTATTCCTTAGATCCACAGAAGGGTAGTTTCTGTGTAGCTGTGACTGTAGAGTGACTTTGGGGAAGTCAGAGCGCCGGCACTGACTCTGTCCAGGTGCCAGTTATGGGCAGGACACTCTTGTGTCTGCCCATGACAAATTCCTGCTGCAAAGGTCTGTCCCTCAGGCATTCATGTCCATGGTGGCAGGACAGCAGGGCCCTGAATCTGTGTGGAGCCTTGAGGCACTCTGCCAGAGAAGCCACAACAGCAGCTGTCAGTGTCTGCACACAGTGCTGATGTGGCCCGAGGCTCTTCCCCTGGGATCCCCATCTGAGGGTGACTGACACCTCTCAGGAGAGCCTCAGATGAGAGTCCCAAATGGCTTCATGTCAGCTTGGCTTTTACTTCAAACCCAAGAGTGAGTTTGACTACTTGGAAGCACAGGGAGATCCCCTTGGAGTGGCTGTGTCACCGCAAAGGTGACAAGGATGGGGGACAGCTGTCAGCTCCGAACAGCTCAGGCTGCGCTCCTTTCCCATGGCAGGGCAGAGCAGCAGGTTCCCTGCTTGCCTCAGGAGGCCGGACGAGAGTCTGGATTATTTGTAGAGCTGCACTCTTTATATGGAAGCGCTTCAATATCTCATGCCGGAGGTGGCAGAAAATCCTTTCTCTGACACTGTTTCTTGTGAGCCGTGGTGGGTTTGGTAGCTGTTGACCAAATGATGATGACAGGGACCAGACACGGCTGTGCTTAACTTGTGAGCCAAAATAATGGCTATTAGGCTTGAAACAATTTGATCTGTCCCTTGCTGGCTGTGCTGGCTGTAGCCGTGTGTCTTTTTCCAGACGGAGTCCAGCGTCACCATGACTTGCGTGGATGGGAAGTGGAACAAGCAGGTGACGTGTGAGCCCGTGGACTGTGGTGTCCCAGACCAGTACCACGTCTACCCTGCCACCTTCAACTGCAGCGAGGGGACCACCTTTGGCAAGAAATGCTCCTTCACTTGCCGACCTCCTGCTCTTCTGAAAGGTATTGGGGGGTGTCTGTGCAGTGACCTGGGACATACAGACTGCTCCTGGGAGTACATGTTACCCTTGCTGTTGGTTTAGAATTATTCATGCTATTTTAAGTAGGAGGAATTATGGGACTCTATGGAAGGTTTATTTATATTAGAAGTTAAGTTCCTCTGCATCTCTCTATTACCTTGCTTTGACCTTTCCTTGATCACGGCTGGCCAGGCAGTAATGACAGGGAATATTGCTTCCATACAACCAAAACATGGAAAAGTCATGGGGATAAATCAGATTGAACTCTCTCATCTTCTTTCCCATACTTTGTCTATTCCCACTGTCTGTTTCCCTTCTATGCCTCTTCATGTATTTAGAAAGCCGAGAGAAGCCTGAAAAGCCCCACGTCCCAATGGCACAGACCCCCATCACTGTGTTTTCTAATCCATCGTCACACTTCTCCTTTTCCACACTCATTTTGCTCTACTCTGACCTTCCTGTCCTCTTCTTCTTTGGCACTCTTTACATTGTCCTTTTTTCTTTTATTTTTTTTCCCCCCCTAGAAATAACACAGCTTGCTGCCCTTTTTCCTTTCCTCCTCTATCTTCTTCCCTGCTACTTTTCTACTAACATCCCCATCCTCTTCTCAGCACCATCAACTCTTCTACTCACTGGCACATTTCCCTTTTTGATCTGGTCTTCAGAAAGCAGGAAAAGATACTATTGTTAATTTGAAGGAACATTAGTCCCAAATTAACTTGTCCATCTTACACTGGAGTAAACTTAACTGCTGTTGTCAACTCAGGCACGAACACTGTATAAGCTTTTTCTGTACCTGTGTTATTCTTTTCTGCTGGGATTCATTGCAAACCCCAAAAAGAATGGGAAGTATTCTTCATTTCAGGGAACGGCTATGTTGATTTCTTCATATATAAGCAAATTGTTTAAATCTTTTTAATTCTGATGGGAGATAACTAAAACCAGCCAACACACAGTCAAAGTTACGACTACTCAAAGGATCATTAAGAGAAAATTAAGGCTACTTTTTAACAAAACCCTCACTTTTTCTATTTATACGCTCATGTGGCCATCTTCAACAGAAGGTGTTTTTTCATTTTAAGTGCTTTAAATTTTTTTGAGCAGGCAGTGACAATAATTATACTCATCATGACCAACAAGAGCTGATGACTCAGGCAGGGGTAGCTGGAGGGATGACAACCAACCCCAGGTCAGGAGCTGCAGCCATGGTGTGTAGCATCACTTTGCTTTAGTCCAGGAACACTGAGCTGTGAGGTAAAGGCACTGTTTGGTGTAGAGCCATCACTGATGACTAATAAATGTTGCCACTAAGCTTCTGGAGAACAGCGTTGGAATGAGTCATGCCTAATTCAATCACTGACGTCATGACAGCCACTGTTGGTAATGTCACAGCTTATCGCTTTGCAGTGGCAAGTATGATATCACCGCGGTGGGGCTGGGAGCTGCTGCATGAGTCAGAGCAGAGGAACATGCTGGTGCTCCAGAAAAGAGCTGCCTTCTGCACAAAATACCTCTGCAATCATCTGCAGTTGGGGAGGGGAGAGAGAAATCCGGAGCTGATTTAATGCGGCTTCTCTTATCTTTGAGGGCAGGGCAGGAGGGCTCCTCCACATACCTTCCTGAGCCCTCCAGAGCCTTTTGTTTTCTTCTTCTTTGAATTCCAGCCTCATGCCCCGGCTCTCTTCCTCCCCTCGCAGAGAGATGGCATTGCTCCGGGGTTAGCAGTTTGTCAGTATTATTTCGGATAACTCCGAAGTTGGCTCACTGTTGAAAATATGCCTTGTGGGTTGAGAAGAGTTACTGCAGCAATGCTCGGGGATTTCAATGGAATATTAGGGATTTTTGAAGGGTTAGTGGCTCATAGCTGCGCTTTGTTTCTTAGGAAAAGCTTATTCCTTTTCAACATATGGTATAAAACAACAAAGAATGTAAAATACACTGAGACTGGGCTACTTTTAGCTTAACCTTCTGAAGGCAAGTAGGTCATAGCAGAGGCAAATAGATCCATTGTACCTTTTACCTTTGAGGTGTTGGCCAAGAAAGGTTCCTGAGGAAAATGAGTCTCTAATGAGTATTATGAATCATATTTATCACAGTAGTCCCCAAGGACTGAGAGTCCCCAGCTGAGAATGGCTCCTCATTGTGCTGGAGTAGTGACTCTAATACGAACAGATGCTGCTCCAAAAGGTTCCAAATTGAAATAAAAGGGACAGATTCAGGGGAAAGATATAACACAGAAGCGGAACGAAGAATGTGACGGCACCAAACCCTCTGTTAAAGCCATGGCTTTGGAGAGGAGGGGGTTGGTGTATGAAACAAGCTTCCTTTCAGAGAGGAACAAAATAAGGAAGGGAAATACAAAAGATGACAAAGCCCGTGTGGCTTCCCCTATGCTCTAGCATTTCCTGAAATAAGCACTGCCTGCCTGTCACCTGAGAGCAGAGTCCTTAATGATTTAATGACATCATCTAGAGCAGGCAAACGCAAAGGACATACGAGTGCTCGGTGCAGTTGGATTTGTCAAACCGGGGCTTTTGATATCTTACGGATGTAAGGACATTTCAAAAGAAAATAGTCCTGCTGAATGCGGTTAACTCTGCTCACTGTTCTCAGGAAACAACAGCAACTTGACCTGCATGGAGGACGGGCTGTGGTCCTTTCCTGAGGCCCTGTGTGAGCTGATGTGTCGAGCACCCTCCATCGTCCCCAACGCAGATCTCCAGACCTCTCGCTGCCGAGAAGACAAGCACAAAGTGGGCTCGTTCTGCAAGTACAAATGCAAACCAGGTTACCACGTCCCTGGATCCTCCAGAAAATCAAGAAAGTACGTGAAAGACTAAAGTTATGCCATCAGCCTGGTTCAGAAAGCCACGAGTTAAAATGATTTTGGGAAGGGGTTGTTTATCACAGACTCCGTGTGCCATAGGGAATAGCATGGAGCAATTCCTTCATGCAGATTGCTGGGAAGTGTCAGTTTAGGCACCCAGCTCACTTAGGCTTCTTTGAAAATCCTGACCAATGCTCAAAAAACAGACTTTACCTTAGAAATACCCCTTTGATATGTAGCCTGGGGAGTCCCCTTTGAAACCCTGCAGAAAAGGGTTAGTGCTGTCGTATACTTCTGACTCTGCACAAACCCACTTCAAACCAACCACAGCCCACAAGCCTGGGAAGCTGAGTTCTTGGGAGATGCATCCAAGGCCAAAAGAGGGGTTTAGACTGGGCAGCTCAATGTTGGTTTTGCAAATAATCGTTATTTTTGCTCGGAGACCTCATGACGCAGATTCCCAACTTGTCCCCCAAGCGTTAAAAGCTCGAGCACACCCATCTCCTGCAACCTGCTAGCAGAGCTCAGAGGCTTTAGAGGCTCCCAGCTGGCTCAGCCGCTCCCTAAATGTTGCTTTTTTTCTGCACAAAAAGGCGAGCCTTTAAGATCCAGTGCACACAAGACGGCACGTGGCTGCCGGGCGCCTGCGTGCCCGTCACCTGCGACCCTCCACCGTCCAAGTTCCACGGGCTCTACCAGTGCTCCAACGGCTTCCAGTTCAACAGCGAGTGCCGGATCAAGTGCGAGGATGATGACAGCCAGTCGGTGAGTCTCCCCTACCCAAATCACCTCAGCCCACACAAGTCTGGCTTTGTCATACCTTGCCTGAGGACGCTGATTTAGGAGAGGCCGAGGGACATTGAGCTCTTCCAAAACCAGGGAGATGCAGAACAAAAAAAGATGATTAAAGTTGAGGGAGAGCCTGGAAATATTATTTTTATGACAGTAGTAACAGTATTAACTATTACCTGTAGAGGATTAGAAGACTTGCTGTTTCTGGACAGTAAGTGGCAGAAAAATCTGCCGCAGTGGCTTTATGAACTGGCTAGAAAATAAGGAACAACAAATGAAAATAAGAAGAATATGAGTCATCTACACTTATCCCATTTATTTATTCTGTTTTACCTAGCTTTTCTCTTCCATTCTTACCACTGCATGTCTGTGTGTCATGTGATAATTTAGCACCACAGGGATTACAACTATTCAGATGAATTCTCTCTAAACTTCCATGTTTTTCTGGCTGTGAAGGTGTCACTTGGCATCAGAGGTCAGATCCTCATCTGGCACAAATCAGCATGTTGCCTTTGGCTTCCTGGGAGCTGTGTTCACTGATATGAGAAGGTCTGGCCTCTACTATCTTATTTGAAATGCCTAGTTTTCCTCACCAGAGGTAATTATAGTTTGTGAGATAAGTAACTTCTCCCAGAAGTGCTGCTGCTGCTCCCTCTGTGCTTGGGAAGAGGAGGTGGAGATGTGGAAGCTGCAGCTACTGCAGGCACTGCTTGGAGCAGGGAGTGCTCTGACAAGGGCTGTTTAGTATCATTCCAGGATCTGAGGACCTTTAAAAAGGTACCAACCCTGCCCTAGGGGCAGTTATGTGAAAGGCACCTCTGGTACCTGCTCCACATGTTAAAAGCCCCTGCTCCCTGTCCTCTCTGGCCTGCCTTCTCCACGAGGACAGCAGGCAGAGCCTCAGTGTTTCACACCAGGGCACCTGGAAAAGTTTTCTTTGTTTAGGACTTGGAATGAGGTTGTGAGCAGTGTGAAATGAGAAGCTGCAGGTACGGCTGCAGAGGGGGTGGGAGCTCTGGGACGCGGCATCTGTGGCTCTGTGCACCCGCCGCTTGCTCAGAGGGGCAGCGTGGCCTGTGCCGTGTTCCAGCACTGCCAGTGTGGGGAAACCAGGACCTCCAGGGCAATGAGAGCTGGTGGAACGGGCTTGTGTTTGCTTTTAAAGGAGGCGAACATGAAGAGGAGCAAGCAGTGGAGTCAGGGTTATAGCAGTAATGAAGTGAGCTCTGGAAGGAGAGATACAACTCTGTCTATTCACTGGGATGGAGAGGAGTGACTGCTCAGCTGCCAAAGCACCTTGGGCAAAGGAGCAGATAAAATCTTGAGAAAGGGATTTACAGTGAAAAGTATTTTCAGATATCCCAGAAAATAGGCTACAGGAGAGGAGCAAGGACTCCTGGCACAAGCCAGAACCACTTGAGAGGTGTTAATTATTTAAGGATTAAACCCCACTAAGTCTCTCTCAGCTATATAAGGTGATAATACACGTTGCATCCAAGCAAGAAGCCCAGCAGGGATTTTCACAAGAGATTTTGCAGGTCAGGGAATGATGGGCAGTATGTTACTATAGCAATGGATATCCTGGGATCTCTGAGTATGTTGCTGAAACTATACAGGGGTACCCTCAAACACAGCCAGCTCCAGGAACATAAATCAGGTTTCATGGCTCATCTTTGAGAATCATGTTTGAACCCTGGCATGGAAATTGCAAGGGAAGTGCACCACACTTGCTAAAACAGCAAATTGTGCTCAATTATAATTTAGCAATTTATTCCTGTCTTTGTCACCATGCTGAAAGATCATTACTTGGCTGCACATAGAGCATCCCTTAATCACCAGGAATGTAATGGTCATTTAAGCAGGTACCTCCCCTGGCACCAGAGCAAGGGTCCTCCATTTCTGCGTCTTGTACACAAATCATATCAACAGTCAGATCTAAATTAATCAATCTCTGCCAAACTGGCCCTTAGGTGAGAATCACCAAGCTGGATCTCACCCTGAGTCCATCTGCTCCATTATGCCTTTCATATGATTTCCTTATTACTTCTGGCAATGGCCAGATGTCTAGAGAAGGGGAAGCAGATCCCACACCATAGTCTGCTGCTAAGACAACTTTGCATCTCACTAAACATTGTGTTCATTAACAAAGCTGAGCCAAAAAAAAAGGAAGCATTAGGATATCAAGGATGAGACTACCACCGAAGGCTGAGCCCTCTTCCATGCTGGTCCCTGTGCAACAATGGGTGTGAGATGTGGGGCAGACCTCCTCCAAAAAGTTCAGCAGTCCTGCAGGGATCCCAGCATGGACAGCACATTAAAGGATCCCCAAAGATATCCAGCACAGTGTCCAAGGGGGTAGATTGCAGGCAACGTGTCTGGCATGAAAAACGGGTGAGGAGAAGCAGAGATCCTGCATGATTCTTCCACCCTGTAAGGCCCCCTCTGGAGTTTTAGAGCCCAGCCACACCAGACATGCTCCTGTTGAATGTCCCACATTGCCCCATGGCAGTCGGGCTCGCAGATCCCACAGAACGACTTGTTTGCACAGAAATCCCCGATGCCATGAGGATAGATCTGACAAAAGATTGCCTGCGCACTCCTTTGTTGTTTTTAAAGGGCATGATATTTCCCCTCAGACGTTGGTATTCATTCTTCAGTATCATACGGAGCATCTTTTCTATAAGAGAAATGTCATATTCTATTCCTTGCCCATTCCCACACCGGAGGATTTTTTTCATCCTTCCCACCTGCCTCTGTGCATGTCCATCTCGGCCCCTTCACCTGCTGTCACTCAAGGCAGCCAAGCTCTAAAGAGCACGTTCTGCCCTGCTAAGCTCATGTCCCGCTCTCCCTTCCTGCTTCCAATGGCTATTGGAGATCCTTTCTTTTTCAAGACAGATGATGTAACTGGTTAGAAAATGCGAAGAGGAAAAAGGCTGTCTGCATTCGACACCAACTCCTCTGTAACAAGAAGGAAGGCAAATGAGGTGAAGGCATCTTTATTGCAACAGGAGTGGGGCTGTTGTAAGGTGTGATCCTTGCAAGGGGCTTGTAAAGACCTTGAATTGCGCAGAGATGTGTCTGTGTCTGTGTGTGTGTCAGCACTGCAGGTTTCCTTTCCTTTATTCTTCGGAAGAAAACTCCTTCTTGCCCTGCCAAGGGCTGGCAGTCCCAACCAGGGGCTTTTCCAGCTCCAACATAACTTTGCTCCCAGCTCAGCTCTGCTCAATTCTCACCTCTCAGCCTCTCCTTGCTAATTTTTTGTGTCAATCCTCATTATCTCCTTCCCTCGTTCCCAGGGCCGTGGGAGCAACGTGATCCACTGCCGGAAGGATGGCACCTGGAGCGGGTCCTTCCACCTGTGCAGGGAGATGCAGGGACAGTGTGCTCTGCCCACCCAGCTCAACAGCCACCTGAAGCTGCAGTGCGCCGGCGGCTACGGCATAGGTGGGTGAGCACCCCCAACTCCTGTCCCCAGATGGGAGCAGGCAGCAGGAGGCCAGGGAGAGGATGGGAATGGCAGGGAGGGAGGAAGGAGCCTGCAGTCCTTCAAGTCACTTTCTGTGGACCTTTTTGCCCGAGTGAGAACCTGCTTCGGGAGGTTTTTCAGGGAAATGCTTCTAGGAAATGTGAAGCTCTGAGAGACCAGGACCATGTAACATGTTCTGACTGCTGGCTCCTTGCAGGCCTTCCAGTTTCATGGTGTCCCTTCTGGGCCAGCTGGTTTTCAGGGACAGCAGCATACCAGGCTGTGCCAGAGACACATCCAGTCTGCAAAATACAGGGAAGAATTGTACCTGCTTTTGCTCTTATGCTTTTGAAATGCCCAAACCCACACTCCAGAAGCTGAAAGGCAGGCGGGTGACAGGAGAATGCAGCACTGGGATAATTCATGTCTCCCCAGAAACAGTATGAGACCAGCTGAGCATTTGCTTTGGGATGACAGTTGTTTAGGAGCTGTTTTAAAGGGTCTATTTTCCTCCTTCTTTCTGGGGTACCTGTTCCCTGTGCAAGGGGTGATGACCCCTGCACTCAGTCTGGCTTTGTGTCACCCTGGCACAGGGAGGGACAGACACTCTGAGCTGTACACACAATATCGTATTTTCAGCCCTTATTTTGGGGGTCTCCCTGCTGCAAGGGCTGCAACAGGAGCTGCACTGCCTGCAGCCCACACAGGTTTGTGAGGCCCCTTCCTGCAGCCCCCCTCCCAGCCCCTGCCATCCCCCTCCTGCCTCTGCCTGTCCCTTTGAACTTGGAGAAATTTCCTCCTCGCTCGGCTCCCTCATTATATCGCAGCCATGCAGAGGACTACGAGCCTCCTCGTGTTCCCTCCCCGGGGAGGAGAACACGACCTGGATGAGATCACCGCTCTGTAATGATGCCAATTACAGATCATATATCAAAACAATTCCGACCCGCTCCTCTCCACGAGCGTGGTGGAGCGCGGGAGAGCGAGCGGCGAGGAGGCTGCAGCGACTCTTAATGTGGAGAGGCGTTTTACCCTTGAGACGAGGTTACCTCCAGGGCCAGACAGGTTTTTGCAAGGAGAGAAACCCCAGTCCCTGGTTTGGAGGGGAGCATCTCAGTGCTGGGCACCTGCCAGCTCTCACTCCTGTCGCAGCGACGGTCGGCACGTGCCAGCCCCAGAGACTGGCGGGCCTGACCCCAGGATGGGACCACACAGCATCACGGAGGTGAGGGATGCATGGGGAAGACCCCCCACAAGAGTGTGGCTCTCTCTGGAGAGGGATTTAGAGCTCAGAGAGGGCACCGTGGCCTCTGGCTCTCATCCTCAGCAGATGGAGACATACCACACATTTTGTAGGCTCACCCAGCACCAACCTTTGGGTTTAGATGTTGGGGTTTTCCTCTCTTCTTTGCATTTTTGAAAGCCTGATCAATGTCTTTTGGAAAAAGCATCGACCACGCCCACGGAGCAGAGCCAGTCATTCACTATGGGGGTGGTGTCAATAGGACTCATCCAGTAGGTCCTTGGAGCCACTTCCAGGTGTCCTGGGAAAGCAGAACAGACCCCAAGCACTCCCCACCTTTCCAGCCTAGGTCTGGCTGCTCCCACTGACTCCTCCAAGTGGAGAACATGAGAAGGCAGAAGCAGGTGGGAAAAATAATAGCAACCAGTCATGGTCACTATGAATCCCACACACCTTCAGTAATTCCTCAGACACCTAATCTGCCCTTCCAGGCTGAGGCGTGTGTTGAGCCAAAGGTCCAGCTCTCCAAACCAGTGCAGAGATTAATTCCTCCCTCAGCGCTGATTGGAGTGCAGAAATCCTAATGACATGTTTGCAGCAGCTGTGCCATTCAAGAGTGATTTTCCAGGGGGGAAATGGTAATGGTCCAACACACAAGGGCTTATGGTTGTGTCACCACAGGGCTCTGGGATATTGCTGCAGAGTATCGCAGCATGTTTTAATAAAGAAGGGACAGGATTCCCACTGGGCATGACAGTTAATCAGAGAAAAAGCAGGTTTATGTGTGAACAAAGCCATCATTACCTTTCTGTGTACTTCTTATTGACTCTGGGACTTGGGTGATAGCTGGTCTCCAATATCATTAGGCTTGGTCACCCTTTGGAAGATTATTATTGGATGTTTGTAAATCTGACAGATCAAACAATAGGTTTCGTCCATGTCATAGGTGAGATGAGTTTGACAGCCTCTTCCTAATCAGCCCCAGTGCTTGAAACAGCAGCTGAAATGGAAAAAAACCTTCACGTTGTCTTGATGATCTGAAAGTGCAAAACCTGACCCCCTTCTTGGAGTTAATAGCCAGAGAAATACTAAGATTTGCAGCTTGTTCAAAAAGGCCCTGGAATACCTGCCACCCCCACCTCTCCTGCTTAGTACAGGGTTGTACTCAGCACTTCACATGTGGCTAGGAGATATGTGATAGTTATGGTTGACTGCTAATTGCAATTTAGGAAAAACGAGCTGTAATCCTGTCCTTCAGCTGGAGGGATGCTGGAAGGGTCAGAAGCTGCCTGCTTTATCCTTTAGCTTTATCCCCTTGGTGTTTTGAGCAGGCACGGAGTGCACCACCTCCTGTCTGGATCACAGCCACGAGCCCATCCTCCTGCGCGTGAACGAGACCGTGCAAGACATCCAGCACTGGATGAACCCCCAGAGAGTGAAGGTCAGTGCCTGGAGACTGCACCACCCACATCCCTTGCTGCATGTTTATGAGCAGTGAGTGATCAGTGCTACCTGTGGTTCATTCGATGAGGGGAAAATGGGGAATTTGGACCTTTAGGAAAGAACTCCTGAATTTTCTTGTGTCTGTTCCAGTAACATGGTGGCCTTCTCTCCAAGTGGCTTTCTCTGTGTTTTCCAAGTGGAAGTCAGTTCAAGGTAAAGGCCTCACATCAGTGGGGTTTGATCTGGAAATGGGATCCATGCCCCAGGAAGATGTGACGGACAGTCAGAGAAAGGGCACTGGCCAGGCATTATTTTCTTCCTCCTGTTCCATATTTTGCATTCTTTGGGTGGCAGGGCTGGATTTTTCTGTGCCACTTCTGGATGACAAAAGAAGCTGATACAGAGGGTTTTTCATTTCCCGACCCCTCGGAGCTGGCTGAGGGCTCCCCCCGCCCCTCCGCCCGCATGCGAGAGCTGCCTGCTCAGCACAGCCCCTTCCAGAGGTCACCACTTCTCCCTCCTGCCTGCTGCAAACGCACAGCCGGCATTCACTGCTCCCAGCTCCCCGTCCTGAGCGTCCTCCAGCACACACCGGTGGCAGCGTGCCCTGATGGGGACGTGCACACCCACGTGCAGTGCCTTGCACACACACACTCAGCCCTGCTGGCAGCAAACAGCTGCTGGGTGTCACGCCCACACTTGGGTGCCAGTGGGAGAACACACTCACCTAACTCTTCCTGGAAACCTTCACGTCCCTACAAACAAACCAAGTGTTTGTGGCTTTATGGTATTTCTGCAGGTGTGGAAGTCTAACTGGACACGCTTGAGCATGTGGTGGAAGATGGTGGCACATCAGGTGTCACCAGGGTGCAAGTTACTGGTGGTGCTTGAGCAAACACCTCTGGCTTTTACATACTTGGTCCTGGCTTTGCAGGAGTCTGTTTTACACACCTGAACTCCATTAAGAAGGAGAGCAAGCAGCCAACACAGCCCCAGCATGTCCTGAGCAGCTTTGACAGTCTATTTGCTTCTCTACATGCCTAAATGTGTGCCCAGAGTTTGGGATTTTTGAAATCTGGCCTTGGTTGTGGGTAGCAAGTGGCTCCAGAACTCTCCACCACTTTGAACTTCACAGTTTCACACAGAGCAAGAGAATAAATCTGGGAAAGGAGTAGGAAACCTAAGTCTAGAGACTATGACAAGCTCATAATGTCCTTCCCAGCTTCCCATTCGCTCCAGACGCTGAGGTTCTGTGACTGCCTTAAGCAGAGGCTTTGCCAAGTTTCTGGCAAGAAACATAAAGAAAACCCCTATCTCTGTATGAGGGGCAATTTCTCACTGGCCCTTTCCTGAGTGCCAGACTTTAAAGTGGTTTGTAATTCATGGGGAAATAAAGTGACAGCTTCCCTCCCGTTCTCTCTGCACTCCTTCACTTATTGATGCGGGTACATGGAGGGAGCTGTAACGAGTTTTATACCTGCAGGTCTCTGGAGGGCTCATTAGGCAGCAGGGAAAACATAGAGTAGTAAAGGGGGAGACAAGGGGAGTGAGGGATGGAGGAGAAATCGTGGTTTCCAAGAGCACAGTGGTAAATAAGCCCTTTTTTTCCCCTGATGGTGAAGATCTTGCAGGAGCTTTAGGTCCTGAGCAGATACAAGTTCCACCCCACAAATGCTTAGTAACTAAAGGGCGAGATTTGGGCTGGAAAACTCGTGTTGTGAGGGAAGACATGCTGGAAGGGATAAAAAAAAAAATCTTTAATTAAAAAAATTGGTAGCTGTAAAACATCCATCTTATCCAACTCTGCTGATAAGGGGACGTCATCCATGGGGAGTGGCACCTCTTGGGGAGCCACCGGGAGAAATGCTGCTCCTGGTGGGAGTGGGGACACCCTGGAGGGATGGGACTGGGATGCCTTGGGGGGGAGGTCCCCATGGCAATGGGTTATATATCATTAATAACCCGTGTCTCTGTTTATGGCCAGTGACAGCTTTGCTGTTGTGCCATATGAGCACAGGGAGCAGCTGGTTGAATTTACACGGCAAGTCTTTGTGCATCTCAGAGCACTTGAATGACGCAAAGGAAACACTTTTTGTTACTTTGATTTCAGGCACACGTAGAGTACAAATTAGGGCAGGATGGGAAGAAGATAAAGGCAGGAGTGATCTGTGGTGCTTACCTTTGAGGGGATGGGGACAGAGAAAACACAGGGAGAACTGACAAGAAAAAATAAATAATTTGTCTGTAGCAGCTCAAGCAACATCTGTTATGGAAGCAAAATGGAAAGAAGGAGCTATCCCTTCTCTGATGGTTGTTTAGACCAGAGCTCTGCAAATCACTTGACTTTTCGGTTCACTCAAAGTTCTCTTAAATTGAAAAAAAAAAAAAATTTCCTAATCAAAGTGACTCTTTTGTTATTGTGATTTTTGGTGAACCAAAAAATTGGAAGAAAAAACATGTTGGTTTGAACATAATGTAGCATTTCAATTCCAAGGAAATTTTGTAAACTTTTTGTTTAGTGAAAATGAAAGAAAAAAACAAAAACACACCAAAAACTTAGAAATTAAATGTCCTCTTAAACAATAAACAACAACAGATATTTCATTTCACAAAATGTCTAAATATTTCTGTGTTTTTCCGAATTGGTTTAGGTTGAGTTGCTTTGTTGGGTCTGAAACAGTTTGCTGAAATCAGTATAAGCTGGCAGTGTCTTCCAAATCAGTATTTTCAGCAAGAAAAAAAAATCACCTGAAATCTCCTGTGCCTCTGTTCTGCTGTGGGATGCGTTCAGAGCAGCCAGGGCTGTCCCCATGATTCTCCCTTCACTGTGTGTGGCACACGGAGCTGCTGAAGACACCGATGGATAGAGCTGCCAAGACTGACTGTGCAGGCAGTGGGGAGAAAAAAGGGAAATATCTCAGAGAGACAGCTTGACAGCTCTTTCCCATTGACTGCAGAGAAACAGAGCAGACACCTCATTTCTTAGGTTGTCTGAACTTGGGTTCTTGCCTTAGTGCTGACTAGGGACAGGCTAAGGAGTGTGCAGGCATGTGCCTGCCCGGGAGAGCCTTCCAAGGGTCTGCACGTCCCAGCTCTGCTGGGCTGAGCGTGGCCACGGCCCCTCTTCCCAGGCGGACTGCAAGCCCTGGGATTAAAAACGCCCAGAGCTCCTTAGTGGGAATGCTCCTTAAATACTCCCCTAATCATTTAAGCTTTGCACTTCTCCTGCATCCTTCCTCTCTCCCCCTTTTTTGTTGTTGTTTGTCTGTTTGTTTGTTTGGGTTTTTGTTTGGTTGGTGTTTGGTTGGTTTGATTTGATTTGATTTTGTGTGTGTGTGTGGTTTTGGGTTTGTTTTTATTTTTTGGTGGTTTTTTGGTTGGTTGGTTGTTTTTTTTTCTGTTTGGTTGCTTTTGGTTTTCTGGTTTGTTTTGGGGGATTTTTTGGTGGGTTTTGTGTGTTGTTTTGTTGGTTTGTGTTTTTTTTTTTTTTTCCCCGAGCATTTTGGGCTCATTTTGCAACAGGGAAACTGAGCCCCAGAACGGTGACGTGACCTACTGTGGTGCAGCAGCTCCACTCCTGGGGAGGCCGGAGATCCCATTCCATCTGGAGGTGCAGGAGGCAGCCCCCGGGTCCCCTTTCCCGGCAGCACGGGCTGATCCCATCGCACACAAAGCCCGCTGCTAATTGTCCTGCTCCTGTAGCGCCTGAGGAGCGAGTTAGCTGAGAGCGGGAGATGCCCGTGCCTGGGCTCCAGCCCTGGGGGGACACTTGACCCATCTAAGGTGGAGGAAAGCTCTCCCCGGGCTCTCTGGGGGAAACCTGATCCCCTCTGCAGCCCGCCCAGGGCTGACATCATTGCGCTGGCCCCACCAGGCACCGGAGGCGCGGGGTCTTCCTCCGCAGGGAGAAAACGACAGCCCGGTTTGCTTCCCGGCTCTTGGGTGCCTCCTGCGGCCCGGGTCCCTGTCCCTGGGCGGCGGATGGAGCCCCGGCCAGCGCCCGCAGATGTGGCAGGGCGGCGTTCCGGGGCCAGCCCGCCCTGCTGCACTGCGGCGCTGCTGCACTGCTGCACTGCTGCACTGCTGCGCTGCTGCACTGCTGCGCTGCTACACTGCTACACTGCTGCGCTGCTGCACTGCTGCGCTGCTGCACTGCTGCACTGCTGCGCTGCTGCGCTGCTGCGCTGCTGCGCTGCTGCACTGCTGCACTGCTGCGCTGCTGCACTGCTGCGCTGCTGCGCTGCTGCACTGCTGCACTGCTGCACGGCTGCGCTGCTGCGCTGCTGCACTGCTGCGCTGCTGTGCTGCTGCATTGCTGCGCTGCTGCACTGCTGCACTGCTGGCTGCTGCGCTGCTGCGCTGCTGGCTGCTGCGCTGCTGCACTGCTGCACTGCTGCACTGCTGCACTGCTGCACTGCTGCACTGCTGCACTGCAGCAGCCCATGCACCGGGGCACGGCCGGCAGGGCAGCAGAGGTCACCGCGGGGCAGCGCGGGCAGGGATGGGGCTCCAGGGGCAGGGGCCAGACGGGCTTTGCTCCCCGGGCACCAGCGGGCGTGTGGGGCTTCCACACGGCTCTTCCCGCACCCTTGGTTGGCATTCTGAGCCCAGCTGTCTGTGCACACGGATTCCATCGGATCCTGCTCAGGTACCACTTCACCCATCCTCGCTTGCTCTCTACACGTTTGTTTATCTCAGGTGCCCCCTGGAGCACCCCGTGGCACCTGCTCACCTGTTTGCACTACAGGAGGTAGAAATGATGCCCAGCGATCCCAGTCATTCCCAATTCCTTGGTTTTCTAGCCCAGTCTCTCCCTCTGCTCATATCCTCTCTCCCAGTGCACCGCACGCAGCACAGCAGCAGCCTGAGGGTACCAACAGGCCGGGTGGTAGCAACTGAGTGCTTGGAAAACCAGCAAGAGGAGTCAGAACGATGGTCTAAGGTCCTTCCCTCTGCTTCCAGCTCCAGGAATGTTAGCAGGATTGAATTCTGCTCCAGTGGTCTCTGCTAGCAAAGGATGATCCAAGGGGAGGGCAGAGTAACTGGAATGAAGCTGTTGGCAGGTGCCACTCAGAGAATGGGAATGTCCCACTGACCCAGTGATTAACCTGGCACCTGGCTTTCCTAAGCCGTGGAGAGCAACGTGGGGCTGCATTCCCATTCCCTGGAGGGTGCTCAGCCCAAGGCTGTGTTTGGGATTGAGGAGGACCTTGAGTGAGCACTGTCTCAGCAATGTCTTCACCTCCCATCCCTTCCTTTAAGTGAGGCGTTGGCGTTTTAATACTTGAAGGGTCAGGAAAACAGTCAGTGCATCCTCTGCAAGGGATTGCTCTCACGTGGAAAGCTCCTTTCTGAAGAGCCTGGTTCAGGGCTGTTTTGTTTCTTTTGTGCACTCTGCATGCTCACACACTGACACAGAGTGTGAGGTTTTGTAAATATTGATGCTTCTTACCAGGGGAATGTGAGGTGCTCTTTGGAAGTGCACTTCTTCCACTTATTGTCTGCTGGCCTTGGATACAGGAGACGAACTCCTGATTTTTTCCACTTTGTTCTAATTCTTGGGTTCAAATGCTCTTGAACTGCTTCCTTTACTCCCCCTGCTCCCTCTCTGTTGACTGGCCTTGTTTATTTTCAAACCTAGAAAAGTTTCCTTTCTTTCCCCTCTGAAGTGCAATAAACAGAAGGGGGGTTGGGGAAAGAAAAAAACCCTCACCATTTGTGGCAGGCGACAGCCTGGAAACCTCCAGCTGTCTGTCAGGAGCGCGCCGGGGGAACGCGTGACACCGCGGGGCCCCCGCACCTTGCAGCCTCCCCGCCTCCCTCCCAGGGGATAAACAACATCCTCCCCTCCCCAGCCACTTCTCTGCTCACACAGACAGGCCCTGTTGCGAGGCAGGTGGGGCAAGCTGGGCTTGACTAATAGTGGAAAATCCAAGAGCATCGGAAAGATAAACAGCCCAAGTCAGATAGTATAAAAGTCCTTTTTTCTAGCACACGGCAGGTAAGCCTCAAATGACAGAAACTGTAAAAACAAGCTGAGGTTCCCCCTGCAGATGGATTAAATTAGCCCTCAGATGAGCAGGGGAAGGGATGGCTTGTGCATTGGGTCTTCCCAAATGTTAATCTTTTCCTTCCCCAGGCCTCCGTCCAACCCCAACCCCACACTTGAGATGAGTACCTGTGTGTTCATCTTGCTCAGCTGGACACTAGTGCTTCATCCATGGGCAATAACCCCAAAGGAACATCGTGCCTGATGTCCTCCTGGACAGATGGGAGTCCTATCTCCAGGATGCCCATGGTGTGGAACCACCATTTCCACTGACCAGCCATAGTTTTCATCTACTCTTGAAATCTGGGTGTCCATGTCCATGGCTGCCCTGGCTGTGTCATTGTCTAGGAGGCTGGTCACCATTTTTGCCCAAAACCGAGTGTACAATTCTTTTTTTCTGTAGACAGAATTGGTAGAGAAATTATTATTAAGCTCATAAAATGTAGTAAAGGATGCTATCCTGTCTGGGGGTTATTCTGAAGGTGTGTGGTGGGAGGTGCTTTTATTTAAGATGATACTAAAATGTATCTGAAAATCCACCTTTAGCTGCTTCCATCTCCAAGAAGCAAAGGTATGGTGAGCAGTGAAAGAAAGCAATGCTTGGAGCACCAAAGAAATCCCTAAATTAATTCCTAGAATGCTTCCCCCCTACCCAAGAGCAAAAGTGGACCTGTGCTTTTGCCTTTCCCTGCCACGTTCCCCCACCATGAGTGAAATATTGGACATGACATTTTAGGAGAACCTCAAATATTATTTTAATCTCAAATGCTCTGTTATTGCAAGTGTCAAGTCCAACACTTCTTGTAAATACCTGGAGGACAGCCAGGTCCTGAGAACACAAGAGGTGTTAGGAACTGAACTTCATTGGTTAAGTACTGGAGAGCCATAGGAGCCAACACACTGACTTTCTGTACACTGATTTCTTTGTCTTAACCTGTTGCTTATTTTTTTCTTTTTTATTTCTTCCCTCCAGAGTGTTGTCTGCACAGCAGGACTCAAGTGGTACCCTCACCCTTCCCTGATTCATTGTGTTAAAGGCTGTGAGGTGAGTTTGGCTTTAACTCAGGTGGTCCATGGTGACTCTCCTAAATCTTACAGAAACAATCACTGCAGGCACATGGGCTGGTTTTCAAGTGGGGCAAGCAGTATTTTGCCCTGACCACCCCATCACACAGACTGATCGCCTGCATTGGTTCTGACACTCAGCAGGGAACTTGGTGGTTTTCACAGAGAGGATGGTTGGTGACTCTCACAGGAGTTAAATGATCAAGCAGCTCAAAAACATTGGTTGACCAAAAGAATTTCCCAGAATCTGTGAGTTTCTGGGAAGTTGCAAAAGTCTTCTCTTGTTTTGCCTTGATCTTGACTTATTTGAGGGACAATTCTTTCCAAGGCCAGCTAGGCTATGGGCATTGGTGTGGGCAGAGAAAGTTTAGGAAAGCCAGAGATGGGTGGACAGCACAGCTGGACAGCGAGCAAATCACACCTCCCTCCACTGGCCACCTCTGTCTAAACCAGAAAAGAATAATCAGAAACATGCAATTACATTTCAGCTGTGATACACTTTTAGAGTCTTGCAAGTTACTTGAAAAAAGTAATTATTTTGTAGGATGTTGTTTCTACTAGCAGCAATTTTTGAAATGTCTGAGAAGACTGAGGATGCTTCTGGTGGTTAAACAGGGCTGGAGCACCTCTGTCTGGGTCATGGCACTTGTGTGGCTTCCATCGTGCCAGCCTTTGAGTATCTCACCCACATCAGGAAGTCAATCCTTGTGGTTCCCCTGGAAGGCTGGGAAGCTGCACGCCCATTTCAGAAATGAGCTGGCTCACAGGCAGAGGCACAGGTGGCGATGGGCAGTGGCAGAGTGGTGTCTCCCCTCCACATGTCCTGACTTTCTGCCCCACTGACCAGGCTCCCAACACCCAGTAACCCAAGCACCCTGAAATTATTTGCCCAAACTCTCAGAACACGGGTCTGAACTCCTGAATATGACACAAAGCTCCAGACAACACTGCTGTGGGATGTGATTTGTCTTGAAGTGAAAGACAGGTTTCCTTCGCATACAAATGTTGGGCCCAAGAGGGTAATAACTCTCCAACAATATAATAGTTTCTGTCTAGCTGTTCCCTAAATGAAAAGCATTCTGCTGTCAGTGCTCTGAATGTCATAAGCTGTCTCACGCATTCATGCAGGCTGGCTGGGTGCCCCCATTCTCCAAAGAGAGCTGAAGTAACATCCAGCCACCATTAAAAAATGCCATTCAGGTGCTGATGCACCACTGGGTATCCATCCTCCTGCTGTTTAAGGATAGTTGTTACTGAGACAAACTTTGCAATGATGTAATAATTTACCAGAAGCCATTATTACTGACATGCTTCTTCTCAGCATTTTCTTCCCTTCCATCACTGCTAATTGCCAGAGCCCTCTGCATCAACAGGAACTTTCCTCTTCTCAACATTCATTCAGCAGTGTCACTGCATCGTAATCCATCATCTGGGAAGGCTTTGCCCAGACAATTGATAATGGCCTCTAGCATCATTTGCAGAGCACAATGCTTCCAGGATCCATGGATGGGCCAGAGCTTGGCATTAAGACTTCTGAAAAAATGCCATCTTCACCAAGCCTTTTTTTTTTTTTCTTTTTTTTTTCTTTTTCCCCATGACTGTGGAAACTGAGACTAATAAGCCAGTAGGTCAATAATGCTGGGCCATTAAGCTGATACAACCCCTAATGTGTGGACATCCTTAGCATTAGGGAGGCTTCCCCGAACAGGAGGCTCTAAGTGGGGCATTATTTGGCTCTTGGTGATCGCAGTGGGAGCCCCGGCAGCTGCTGCAGTGTGATTTTTTGTCGCTCCCTAGTGGCAGGAACGGAGGCTTATGAGTCAGCCCCGTTCTTGTCTGCACCTAACTTGGGCGTTTCAGTAGCAAATGTGCCCCTCTGGATTACCTGTGCTGTCCTCCAAAAATACCAGAGCACTAAGACGTGCATGAAGAGCAACAGAGACCTCACCCCCCACAGCCGGGCCTCCGGGCTCTCCCAAGCAAGGATTTTGGTCCCAAATCAGAATAGATGCTTTTTGTCTCATTCTGATCCTCCAAAGGACTGGCTTGCCTACTCTGTGCCAGAGCAAATTCTTCCACAAGTTTCTTTGTGGATTTTCCAGCATTCGTAGGTGTAGGATACAGGCATAAGGATGGAAATTTAAAGTCAAGATTTCCCATCAAGCAGGCACAGCGAGGCAACACAAGAGAAACATGGAGAAGCCTGCAGAATTTCCTGTGAGGTTGAGCAAAGTTCACGGTTTTAAATATGACCAGGTTGGCCTCAAAATATCTCTCCATCTATATATAAATCATTCCCTTTTAACTCTTAGAATATTAATTAAATTGGAAGGGACCTTGCAAGTCAAAGTCTTTGCCTGTATAAATAAATCAGTATCTGTGGAAATCAGTGGAGTTAAGACAGTTTAGAGGGACAGGAGCCTCACACTGTAGCTCTGATTTCCTTGTCAACATTTGCAATATCTGCACATAATTAAACAAGGGAACAAATCTGTCCCCTCCTTGTAGTCCTGCTGTGGTCTGATATTGCCTGGGTTTCCTCTACCTGATAGAAATATTTAAATTTTCAGCCCATCAGCAGTAAAAGTGTGCATTTTCCCTGCTCCATTGAGTTCATTTAAATTCTGATGAGTGTGATCATGGCAAGCTCTGGGGAGAGCACGGTGAGCTCTCATGGTTGCTTCTTCAGGTATCCATCATCTGGGACACTCTGGGTCTGCAATTGCTGCAAAATCCTCCCAGGAAACCTCCTCAAGCCATCCTGCTTGCTCTGTAACGTCTTCTTGCAGGAGAGTCCCTGGTGTGTTTTTCTCAGTGCAGAAAAGTGAATTTTCCAATGAGCAGATAAAATGGGAATGGCCTCATGAGCCTGTGTGTGTGAGGAGACTTACAGAGATATGACTGTGGTCTCTACTGATCATCCATTTTTCTGAGCTTTCATTGCTGCCTGGGATTTTCGTACCTGGCATGGGCCTTTTTTACTGTCAGGTACAGCTTAGACTTCCAAGGAGGACTTCTGTACTTGCAGACCAAGAGAGCTCCAGTGTGTAATGAAAGATTTCAGGCCTTTCCTTTGGAATCATGGTTATTATTCAGGCCCTGTGCAGCACATGGAGTAGTGATCACATTGCCCAGCCTAATGACCGCGTTTTCTTTTTCAAGGTGATGTATGAATTTTACTTAACAGCTCTCCACAATGTCCCACTATGAATAATTGCCATTATCCCAGCTCTGAGCTGTGCAGTGGAGGAAGGTCAGGTGCCATGGCCAAGGTCCCACGCAGTCACTGCTGTTCAGAGAACAGGAGAACATGGTCCCTGTGTTGAGCTCAGACCTCTTCCATTCCTCTTGGTGATTTGTTTTGTGCCCCCGTTGCTGACACGTGTTGCGTAGTCAGGAGAACTGTGGTGAAAAGCTCAGCTATTAAAAGCAAACCCATTTTGCTGCAATACATAACCTTCTTCTTATCCCACACAGTTTAGGAAGGTTAGCTTAAAATTATCAAAGGTGCCACAATTTTAGATGCCTGGATGCTGTCTCTAGGCCTAGTCAAATTAATATTCCTGAAGCATCCTCTTATGTGGGATGTGAAGAGCCAACAAGGGCTCATTTCCCTTCCATCTACTGTCCTTTTTTCTCTGTCTGTTTTGAAGGGAAAAGGGAATAATTATCTCTTGCTTTTCAGGGCAGCTGGTATGTTACAAACTGTATGGTTCCTTCAAATCTTTGTGTTTTTCTTCTGAAATATTGTTACAGGTTTCAGGATTATAGAATCAGAGAATGGTTTGTGTTGGAAGGGGCCTTAACGTCATCCACTTCCAATCCCCTGCCATGGGCAGGGACACCTTCCACTGTCCCAGGCTGCTCCAATCCCATCCAGCCTGGCCTTGGGCACTGCCAGGGATCCAGGGGCAGCCACAGCTTCTCTGTGCCAGGGTCTCAGCGTTCTCACAGGGAAAGATTTCTTCTGGACATCTAGCCTAAATTCCCCTTCTTTCAATTTGAAGCCATTTCCCTTTGTCCTGTCCCTACAGTTCCTGATGAACAGTCCCTCTCCAGCTTGCCTGGAGCCCCTTCAGACACTGGAAGGTGCTGTGAGGGCTCCACACAACCTTCTCTTCTCTCCAGCCACAGCCTTCTCACCCTGTCTCCATAAGGAAGGAGTTCATTTTATCCATGTCCACACTCTCAGCCGTTTCCTGCTTTTTCCTTTTTCAGCCTTTCATGGGGGACAACTACTGTGACTCCATCAACAACAGAGCCTTCTGCAACTACGATGGTGGGGACTGCTGTGCCTCAACAGTCAAGACCAAAAAGGTAGGGATGCCTCTTCCTCTTTCCATGGGAATTCCTTGTTGAGTACTGCTTTGTGCCTGGAAAGAAATCATTTTTGCTCAAAAAAGGGAGGTCCAGGGTCTCAGAAGGACATTCAGACCAGGCTTACCATAGGCACTGAGTTCTCAGTGGTTCCTTTATCATCCACCTTCAAGGCTCCAAAGGGAAACTGAAGGTTAGAAGTCATTAGGAAAATGGGAGGGAGTAAAAGGAAAGCATAATTGTGGACCTGTTCTTTGATCCGTGTGTACCCACATGTGTCTGGCTTGCTGCTGACTGTCCCATCCCAGAGTGGGACAGAGAAGAATGTGGGGCAGGGCAGCAGGACTGTGTGGAGATGTCAAATATTTTCTGCACAGAGACCACACAGACCAGAGCCTTGCAAAAACAGATAAGCTAGTGACACAGATCTATAAAATCATTATTTAAGGTAGGGAGGATGCTTAAGGAAAGTACAATCCACTGTTTTTTATTATTCAGCAATGAGGGGGTGAAGTGGTAATTTCCTGGAAGCAGGATCCAAACAGACGAAAGAACATCCTTATTGGCACAGTGTGTGTTTGAGTAATAGGATGTGTTGCCACAGAGTATTATTAAGAACAAACATATATTAGAAGTCGAAAAAAGAACAGGTCTATTTGTGGAGCTTTGCTCCATCGGTGGCTATTAAACACTGTGATCTGGATGTAGTTCCTGGCTGAGGAATATTTGAACCTTTGGCTGCTTGAGCCTGGGGAAGAGTCCCTCCACACACATCCCCCTTTTTTCTGCTTCTTTAACACACATTTATGAGCACTGTTAGAGACAGTGACTGGAGTGATAGAGCTTATGGCTTAGAGCCGTACAACATTTTATAGGTTTCTAACCAGGAGGGATTTGGAAGAGGGTTCCTCCCTAAAAATAAAACAAATTTTAGCCTCTTCCAGGTGAATATTTTACCTTATCTTCCAGATTTTTGTGTCGAACAGAATGAAAAATCCAGCTGTGTTAAGTATCTCATACCTATTAATAAATAATAATAAAACCTGAGGGAGCTTGGCTCAGCATATGACTCCATCCATGTCACTCAGCTGAGGAAGGAGGTCCCCTCTGCAGGGGAGCCAGCTGTGGCTGGAGACTTCTTTTCCTTGGTTCAGCGTTGTGGGTTGTCCCTGGTCCATCTGCAAACACTGGGGATGGGAGCTGGACATGCCCTGGCAAGTGGAAGGAGTTAATTTCTCCTCCGGGGAAAATGCAGGGGAAGAGGTCATTTCCCTAGCTGTGCTCTTTTTGGACAAATAATCCCCTCTGTTGTGGTGTTCCTTTTGAAAAAGTCCTGGGAGCCACATGCAGGGAAGCCTAGGCAGGGGAGCTCCTCTGTTCCCCACAGGTGGAGTAGGGTGTGGAGACCCCAAATGGGCTCCCTGGTGAAACAACCACTGAAGAGATGAGCAGGGTGACAGACAGTGGCTCATCTGCAGTTGTCTCCAAGAAGAGATTCCTATCTCTGGCTGATTTTCTGCCTCCTTGGGAGGAGCAGCCCAACAGCAGCACAGCTTGCTCGCTGACCTCCCAACAGCCGGGAGGGCAGAGCTGGAAGTGCCCGGTAGCTCAGCATGGTGTAGGTCTTCTCCTCCCAAAACAGCCTGCCTGGGAAACTTTATCTCACTGCCTGCAGGCTGCAGAGCAGGCGATGAAAAATCCCAAGCAGTGTCAGAAGAAGGAAAGCGAGGTGCCTGGGAGGGGACCGACCCAAACCAGCCCCATCAAGGCAGGAGCTAATGGCACAACTGAAACACAAGGGATGTGAGAGCTGAATTGAGCAGGGGGGAGGGCTAGGATTAGAGTTTGGGAGCAGAATTTATTGCTGGGCAGGGAATTGAGACCAAGTGGGATCTGCACAGAGTTGTGAACACTTACCAGCCAGGCGACTCACGCTCAAAATATCTGCTGCTTCCCTGCCACCCAGAAAACAAGTGACCTCCCAAGGAGGGGAAACACTTTGTAGCCCAGTGGGTTACTGTTTTCTGTGCTAAAACGGCTGGATGCAAAGGGCAAATGGTCAGAGATGGGCAGCTGGTCACACATCTGATGGATTTTCCCCATGGAGGGTGAGGCTTTGTAGCTCTTTGGAGATAAGTCTGCATTCACTGACTTCGCTGGGAGCTGGATCGTTGTGACTGGGGAATTAGACTTGCCCTAGCTGGCAGTTTAGAACCCCCATCATTCACACAGTTGGAAGGCTGAGCCATAGGGTCCATCACATCCCTGGCATGCATTCAGCTTCCAAGTTCTCCTCCTCTCTCCCAAAACACCAACAACATCCCAGGAGCTGAATGAGACGCCTGGGAGAAGTGAGGAAAGCCACCTTCTCCTTGGATCTTCCACACCAAAAGCAAGATGCTAAGTCCCAGTTTATTACATTTATAGGGTAAAAGGGGGAATAATAACCCAGCCAGGGGGGCTGTGGGGTCAGAGTCAAGGAGGCAGCGGGAGAACCTCGCTCCTGCAAAGCGGCTGCCGACACCTGTGGCAGCAGCCGTGGGGCCGTGGGGCTTGGCTCTCCCAGTTATTTTCCCATCTGAGGCCTTTGACTGAGACCAGATTTCAGGCCAGGCTGTTCAAATACAGCCCTTCCTTTGAAGAGGTTTATGAGTGGAGCGTTACAGGAGATATTCCAAAGGGAAAAACAATGAAAGGTGAGAGAAAAGGGAGCTGAATAAAAATACTCCGCATACCAAATCCTTCCAGCACAGTTTGCCACCTACTTAAAAAGGCACAGTTTTAAAATACACATTGGGTGTAAAAGCCAAAAACCTGGAGGAGACATAGGGAGGGGCGAGTCCAGCTCTGTTAATTCCAATACCAGATGAGGATGTATTTTCATATGGTTGTAGAGAGAGTGAAACACATGAAAGAGGCTGCTCTGCTCCTTTTCTTTCAGGGTTACATACTATGTGGCAGATGTGTCAGTCTTTTAAAGCCCCTGCAAGTTTGCCCATAAATGTCCAACATTTATGCAACACCTGTTTTTCTCCCAAAATGTCACAAGACATTTTAAAAGCTTTAGATTTATCATCTTTTCCCCGCAGCAGCCATTGCTGAGGTGACACATGGTTCACATTTAAGAGAACATAGCAACTCCACACATTATTTTGGGAAAGGGCTGAAGATTAACATTGCACCATGTGAAGATTCAGGAGTTAGCAGTAGAGTAAGAGCTGGCTTCAGATCTTTAGTATCCGCAAACTGTCAAGACTTAAGTTTCACTGAAGTCCCTCTACCCTCCCAAACACCTTCGGGCTGCACACAGTGCTGTGAACAGGCTGCCTGAAAGCAAAACGCTTCACCCCAAGTTCACTTTAAATCCGAGCCCTCTTACTTAATGTGAGATTTTGCACGCTCCTGTTTTGTTGCCCTGAAAATGCACAAGGGACTTCCATGCTTATGCCATGTTTTCCCTTTGCATTTGAGAATTAGCAGTGGATGACCTTGTGGATTCTGTCAGCAAGTGGGGAATGGAGCAGTGTGACTTATCTGACCAAGCACCGACTAATCAGCACTGCTGCTTAGATAGGAAATAATGAGTATTTGCCCTGCACTGTTCACAATCAGGCTGGAGAGCTTAAAAGAAATCATTAAAGGCCCCTTTTGAATGCTGCAAGTGGCAACAAATAAATTCACTCATAATCTGGGCATAAATTTAAGGCAAGTGCAGTCAGAAAGCAGGAGAAAGAGACATTCATCAGCTTAATTATTTGTAGTGCGCTAATTGATGAGTGTCGCCCTGCAGTGGGCGAGAAGCCAGGGCTGGCACAGGCATGAGTGCCGCCCAAGGAAGCAGGGACAGGGCAGGCTGCGAGGGAAGCAGGGGGCTGATGGCAGGTCTGGTGCTGGGGCGGAGGACGGGGCCGTGCTGCTCACAGCTTGCCCTGTGCATGACCCAGGAGCAGCTCTGAGAGACAGGAAGGCCAACCTCCAAGGGAGAGAAAGCTTCTGTTGTGTATCTGGAGGGGATAAAGTCTTCCGTGAAGGACAAAGCAAAATCCCATCTTCTTTTAATCTTCCTCCCCTCCTGACCCAGCACAGGTTGCCAGCTCCCTTCTGCCTGGCTGCTCGAGGAAGCTGCTTCTTGCTTTATATCCTGCTGCAGATAAAAGAAGACACTATTTTCTAAAACAGTACTTACGTGACACTGCCAGAGTGAGGGAAATAAATAACCTGGGCATAACTGGCTGTCTCTGGGCCCTTGGCTGCCTGTGAGGAGCTTGTGGGGTGTGCAGCACTGCTGGGAGAGGCTCTGGCTGTTTCCTCTGATTCATTTCAGGAAATCTTCTCTCCAGTAACTGTCTCCTCCACTTCTTTTCTTCCCCTTCCCTTTTATAAGTTTTCCCTAGACAAGACTGTCTAGAAAGGCCTTGCAGAAATCAGAAATTCTTTCTTTAGGCTCTGCTCACGTACTTTGCTCCAGACTCGGATCACAGGTTTGCCTGGTTGAAGGTCCTGCAGTCTGGTCCCTGTAGATTTAAATACACTGAATTAGCTGTTTTAAAATTCCCTCAACTTCGACCATTTGTAAGGGTGAACTTTCATCTGTCTTTCCTCTCTGCCCGTCCTTTTTGTTGCAGAAGGGATAAACCTACAGCTCCCACGAGAAAAACTTGCCTCACTCAGTTATCACTCAGGTTTTCCTTCAACTGCTTTGGCCCACAGCACTTGGTAAAAAAAAAAAAAAAAGAGAAAAAACTGTCCTGTCCCTTCAGCCTCTTGACATTTCTGTCCAACACCTTGGAGAGGAAAACCAGCAAGTGCCTTGGCGGAAAACAAATGAGGACTTGTGGTAGATAGAGGGCTGTGTGGGATTCATCCAAAGCTTTGCTTATCTAAAAGATAGGCCAGTTATCAAAACCTCTTCAGAGACTTTATGGCCGAGAATTCAAGGCCTAAAGAAAGGAGCTTTGAACTGAGGGGCTGCTGCTGGCTCCAGCAGGGATTTCCAAAGGCTGTCCCTGTCTCCCCAGGAAGGAGGGGGATGAGTCTGCACTTCTACGCCTAAGCCAACAGAAATAACCACTTCTCGGTATTTTGGAGAAATAAGCACCTTCTCCCGGCTCTCTGACTATGGCACAGACCTGTCTTAGGCAATCGCAGATCTTTCTCCATTGCCACAACGTTGCTTTGAGGCAGTTGGTGCCATTAGAAGCTTAAGTGACCGCCTCAGCTGAGGAAATCGTGTTTATCCAGAAGAACTGATGCTCCTTCCACTACGCTGCTCTAGCTACTCGCCTGTCCCCAGCTGGGTGTGTCTGTCGGCTCTTTAATTAGCCAGGGAGATAGAATGAATGGTGGGTGAGCAGGGAGGAAGGCAGGATACGATGCCGAGTGTTGCTTCATGCCTCTGGAAGCGGCGGAGCGCTCCGAGGGCGCGGGTTCTCCCCGACGCGTGGGTGAACTCACTTCCCCACCAGCCCTCAGTCACAGGCTCAGTGGCTGGAGCTGTTTGTCATGTGAGAGGAGCGTTTCCAGTCAGGGTTGGTTGGGGTGGGAGCTTATTTTGGGGCTCAGAGCTTGGTTTCATAATCCTTCAGGGAGGCTTTCCAGGCGTCAATAAATTAAAAGCAGTGATGGTAGTAGCACATGTTGCCTATCCTGAGAGAACTGCGCTTGGCTTCAAGGGACATGGGGCTTCCCACAACATACGGCATTCCCAGGGGATGTGCTGGTGGAGGGTGTTTGCTTTGCTATCCGACCTCACTTCATTAGCAAGTGTTACAAAAAACAGCGAACAAACCTTCCCTGCTCCACCGCCAGCTATTCGGCCTCTGGGTGGTCTGGCTCCTATTAAATCTTTGGTGATTATTTAGACTAATTACATTCATGTTTGCACAATCGGTAGCACGAGAGGAGGAAGCACAGCTGATTGCTGAGCGACTGAGCTCCGTGTGGTTTGGCACACGGGCTCCCTCCTCTGCTGCGCGGGCAGGCGGGATGCGGGATCCGTGCGGGCTGGGCTTTCCCGGGAATCCCCGCTGGCCTGGGGCCACCCTGCTCCCACTGGCTCTGCTGAGGCTGCTCCCAATTTGCACACGATGGAGAGAGCAGAGCGTCTGTTGGGTTCAGCTGAGCTACGTCTCAATACACCGCGGTTGCTGGTTTCGCTGGGGGAGAGTTCAGTTTATGGTGGGGTAGTTTACAAAAACTGAGGCTTTTAGAACTGCTTGTGCTGCATGGACGGGAGGTTTCCTGACTGCTTTGTCTTCCCAGGCCCTCTGGGACGATGCCCTAGGTGTGAACCCACATACCAGTGCTCAGAGCTAAAAGGGGGCTCGCTCTTGCTCCATTATCTCAAACTGGTGACCTCAGTGCTGAAAACCCCTGGGAAGACCCTTCCAGGATGCTTTTTTATCCCACAAGGGCCTTGTCAAGGAGCAGAATAGTCCCTGGTGTTCGAGCTGGGAGGCTCTGGGGAGGCCCAGGGCTGTGACACTCAGCACAGGCTGCCACACTTATCTCCCAGGCCACGCTGCCCGCCGGGGCTCTGCCTGCAGAAGGGCCTCCACAGCCCCAGTGAGGCCTGTCTGGGAGATTTTGCAAACACTCCGGGGCTGAAATCTAACAACAGCCTGTTTCCCAACACTCTGCAGCCCTCCTGCCCTGCTTCCCCCTCCCCGGGCCCGATCCTGCCTGCCCGGGGGCTGCTGAGAGCCAGCCCCAGGCACAGGGGTGCAGAAGGCACAGCCAGGTCAGCCTGATACCAGCCTCTGTGAGGGACAAGCCTACAGCCTTTGCAGAGCTGTTTTCCATCCCTCCCTGTACCTGTCTGGGATTTCTCCTGTCAACATTCCCACCAGTTCCCTACAGACTGGCCTTTCTCAGCAGGGATCTGCCGTGGGGTGTCACCAGCCTCTTCAGATAGGTGCACGTAGCGAGGAGTTCTGACCTCTCGCTCGTTCCATGACCTGCATCCTGGTTCCGCATTGCTCTGCCACATTGTTGACTTTGTTCCCACAGTTGGAACCGCGGCATCCAGGACAAATCTAGCCCTGTTTCTAAGAGGCAACTTCAGTTTTATCCAAGGTCTCTTCACTCAGTGTGGGCGAGGATGCTTAGGGCTCCCATGCCTTGGTGGAGAAGGGAGTCTGAGGTCATGCATGGTGCAGCAATGGTGGTGGGTTGGTCGAGGTGTTCTGGATCCCCTGTGAGTTACACCTGGGTGTCTGTGCCAGCCTCCTGCTCATCCTGTGAGCCCACACCTGCTGCCCTTGCTCCTCTAGGTTCAGAGCAGGATGTGTCATGTCCTGCACCCTCCAGGTGACAGGAATGATGGAGGTTGTGTCTCTGTTCTCTTGATGATGGATAGTCTGTGGTCCAGTGTGGTTCTGGTGTGACCCACATTCCCCTGAGAGTTTTTGATCCAGTGTCATGACTGTTCTGGATTATCTCCAAGAGCTTGTGTGTAGGTGTATGGAGCTGTGATCTCCACTTATGTCTTTTTCAATCTATTTTGGCTGGTCTGAGGATACAGTATCTTGCATTACTTTATCAAATGTCCAAGACAGGACATTTGATAATTAATTTTTACCTTGTTCTGCTTACTCTCCTAGACATTTTCTGGGGTTTCTACATGGGGAGGTGGATATAGATGAAATGCAGGGCTTGGTGTTTTGAAGGAAGAGGAGTTGACTCCTTATTCCTGGCTCTACAATTGGTTCATCTGGAAATTTCAATGCAGGTCGTGTATTCTGGTAATGAGTTGGGCTTTCACAGACCTATTTAAAAAGAAAAGAGGTAGTTAATCTCAGAGTATGTATATCTAGGCTCCACACCTAAATGGGCTATCATTCAGTGAAAGGCTCAGCATTTATTATTTCTAGCACATCCAGCAGCTCTATTTCATGGCTGTATACTCCAGAGGCTGTCACTGTGTGAGCCCAAGGCAACAGACAGTCCTTCTTCTCGGGGGTTTTACAGTTTCCCTAAGCTGAGTATTTCAGACAGTCCCAGCAGATTCTGTGCGTGGGTTAAATTCCCTAAATACCTATGGAAATCAGGTCCCTGGGGAGCTTGAATGTGTATTTGTTGTAAATGTTGTTTAAAGTGGAAAACCCTGTATTACTGCTAAGTTTTTGGGGAGTTTTGTCATGTCTAATATGCCTGTGGCTGTGCTCATTACCCATAGAAATCTTTGCCTTTTCACATAATAGAAAACTGATCTCTGGAGCTCACTGCCGTAAGACAAAACAATTCATCTATCTGGACAATAGCACTGTAAAAATCGAATTGCATAAAAAGCCTCCGTAAGGGACATAAAGTGAGTAAGACTGATCTGATCGGGAAGAAACCCTTCTCCATCAGGCTACCCACTGCTGGGAACTGCTGCTGAGCCACTGTCTGCTCTGGGGGCCGCAGCTCGGCCTCAGAGAAAGCTTCTGCTCTTCTATCCACGACCACTGTTGGGAGACAATAAACAGCCAGACATTTCTTCTCTAGTTGCCCCGTCTCCCCAGGAACTGGCTGTAATGCAGCAGCAATCCCATCTCGTACGTGCACCTTTTCAGGTTGCTCCAGGGCTGAGCCCAGCTGGTGAGAAAGCAAAGAGGAAAACAAGGCATTCACAAGGAGAAGTGGGAGGAGAGGGAATGAAGGAGGTAGAGCACTTAAGGCAGCATCAAACTCATGCCAGTTTGGGTGTCTAAGGTTGCTGTTTCAGCAGAGAGTAGGTGAAGGGAATGTGAGCCTGTGGTTTGGAGACAGAGCCATGCAGGGCTTTCTCTCCTGCCTCTGATGTTCTCACAGGTGAAATGGGAGCATGTTTAGGACCTCTGTGCCTGCAGCACATCCTGCTTAAGCCTAGACAGCAGCCGGGATGAAGTGCAGTAGGCTGTCACCGCTAATTTCAGACACTTTATTGAAATGCCTGAACTGGGTGTGTGGTTGACCTGTGTTCAGTGCAAAGTGTGGATCCATCCCCCTGTCTCTCCTCTGAATGAAGGGGCCACTTAATTGCCTTTGTCAGGATGTTACAGGCAAACACAGGGAATCCAGGCCAGGGAGAGGGAAAAGCTTGATCAAGACAAATGAAAGAATCAGGTTCACAGGTCTCGCCTCCAACCAGTAGCTTCATTGTACATTGGGGAGGATTTTTTAAGTCAAAATCATTGCCAAATCCAGATGATTCAGGATTAAAAAAAAAAAAAAAGAAAATAGAGGAAAACTCCAGGCGTACGTAAATGTTTTGTTTGACCATTTTCTAAGTGAAACAAGTTTTTATTTCAAGACATAACTTTTGCTGTGAAATAGTCTTCTTTATTTGTTTGTCTTGAAGGGAAAGGTCAAACCTGAAATGTAGCAGATAATCTAAACCAAAATGTTTCCTTTTACACTGAACAGAAAACTCAATTTTTATTTTGCATGTATCTTTTCTTTTAGCTTCCAGTGTTTTAACTCAATCACTAAACAATCCCTCCTCAGCCTCCTCCCCAAACCCCATTGTTTGCAGACTTCTCTGTTTTCCTATCTAAGAATATTCATAACACTGTGATATGAGACAGTCCTGCTCAGGCTGGCTGCTGTTGGATCAAGTGACCTTTAAGTTCCTATTGTTTTCTGCAGTTTATAAACTCATGCAGTTGCCAGTTGTTTGGATTCATTTGCTTCTAACTTTTTGGACTCTTTCTTCTCTTTGCAATCTCCATATTTGCGCAATTGTAGATTTAGATTATTCACTGGTTATTTAGTTCATAAGTCACCGAGGCCATGGCTTGATGAAGAGTCATCACCCTATTCCACCTGGTGAGCTGGGTCTTCTGAGAATGGCGTCAAAAGCAAGGGGGGAAGGCTCTCCAAGCCCTGATCTGGTGATGAGCGTTGGCTATTTAGTGTCTCTGTCAGCATGTCTCTGCCTTAGGCTCCCCAGTTGTGAAATCAAGCTCCACACCCCTCCTTCCCAAATCGCGTGCGTCAGGAGAAAGGCATCCCGGAGAGGGACAGGCAGGGACTCGTGTGGAAGGTCTAGATGGAGATGACAGCACGATGCTGGGTCCACATTCCAGTGCTGGGTCCACATTCCTAGATGGGCTGAGGGTGATGCAGAGGGAACGGGCGGACTCAGAGAGAGTAGCCTGGAGAAAAGTGTTTGTGGGAGGGAGAGTGAACGTGTGGCAGCAGAGCCAGGGGGAGCAGACGGAGTGTGTGCTGGGAACATTGGAACAGGCTGTGGCACTGCCTTGGAAGGAGTGTAAAGGAGGGGAATGAGGTCATTTGTTCAGTCTGTGCAGATGGGAGAAATTCTTGGGAACTCACATCAGGGCAAGTGAGACACTCATCCCACTGCCTTTTCTGCAGGTAAATACTGTGATGCAATAGGCCCAAATCAGCTTTCAGTGGCCTGGCATTGCAGGCTATTGTTTCAGCTCCTTCCCACACTTCTCCAGAGGGGTCACAGAGAGATGACAGATGGTGAATGCAGCAGTCTCCCACTGCATTCCTCTGCTGTGCCTCAGTGCCCGTTAGCTGCATCTCCTGACCTCAAACACAAGAGGTCTTCAGAGAAGTCTCTGCTGGACTCCAACTTCGCTGATCTGTGAGACAGTGCTTGGATCTACTCCTGAGGAACAGAACCCAAGAACATTCATAGTTAAGTGAATAAATGGACTTAAATAAAGCAGCAGCACCCAAACCACGGGTCCTTAGGAACCTCAGTGCAGCAGCAGCTCAGCACTAACAACAATCTCTGTAATAAATAACATGGTGAAGATTGCAGCTGATCTCTGAAGATTTCACCCCAGAGATCTTTTTAGTTCTCCAGGCTGTTGTAGGTGTGTTCCTTCCTTCACCCCTTGGTGTTTTTGGCTTCTTTCCCAGGTGACACCATTTCCTATGTCCTGTGACCTACAAGGAGAGTGTGCTTGCCGGGACCCCAACGCCCAAGAGCACAACCAGAAAGACCTCCGTGGCTTCAGTCTTGGGTAAAGCCAAGTGACGTGGAAAGGAGGACCACACTGCTCAAGGCAGGCAAGGAGAGACACCACATCCCTTTTGGTATCGTTTTTAACATTTAGCTGCTCAACTGGATGGCATTTCTGCACCAGGGACCCTTAGAATTCAACCAGTCTGCCTTTAATTTTTGTCCAAGAAGAACTCAAAGTAGGGGTTTATGTATTAATTATAGCTTAAATAGTGATGATGAAAAAAAAAAAAAAACAACCAAGGGTCAAGTCAAGGCGACTTTCATGTATCAAAACAGCATCTTATGCCCACCTAATTTGAACAGCTCATATCTAGATTCAAGGCAAGAAACAAACTATTTATGTACACATATTTATAGAAATAAGTAGAGAAGGAGAGAGAGAAAGAATGAGAGATTGTGATCAACACAAAAACACTTTCCCCTCCCCAGCACTCACAACTCAGACCGTTCGTGGAAGAGGCTGAGCTCTTGGAGGACTCCAAGCTGAGCCTTTTCTGATGCTGAATGCCAAGGTATCGCATGCTCGGGGCACTGTGGTTGGGGTGGGATCTCCACAGGGTGGGCCTCTTGGCGGGTGACCTGCCAGGCACCCAGCCAGCTCGAGATGTGGGATGCATCTGCTCCTCACAGGAATGCTACTTCCAGCCAGGCAGCTCAGCAGACTGCAGTGGCCTTTCTGTACAGCTCCTCCTTCTCCCCCTGCCCTCAAGGAGCCAACAAAAAGCCCCCTTGTAGCCTGCAGGGCTTCTGGGGTGTTTCTGTGTGGAGCTGGGCAGGTGGTCCCGTGGTGGAGTGAGGGAGTGAGGAGTCTAAGGACTGGCATTGAGGAACATGGATTGCTTCTGCGGAGCACAGAGAGGGGAACTCACACCCGCACTTGTCATTTGAGCATGTCTGCTGCTGCTACTCCTGCTGCTATGTCCCATACAAATAGTTTCCTTACTGTGTCAGGACAGGGTGAAAAAACAACCCCACGCAACCAAACAGTCTGCCTTAAAGCTTACCTACAACCTGCCTTTCAAACCCTCTGGTCTCTTCCTCAGCACTGGGGCAAGAAAACAGGACACCAGCCAGCCAAAGGGATCTGCTTACTGGTCTCCACCCTGCAAAGTGGTTCTCTAGGCCTCCTCCACCCCACTCTTAGGGAGATCTGATTCTGACAACTACTTCATGCTCCTGTTGTCTCGGGAAAGGGGAAAAGGAGGAGGAAGCACCTGTCACAAGGAAAGGCCCATAGGAGACAGTATTAGAATTTTGGCCATATTTGTCAGTATTAAGCTGCCAGGTCAGTGGGTTGGACACTTGGGATTGACCAGGAGCCTAGCTGTTTGTAATCTTCCAGAAAAAGGGCATTAGCTGCAGCAGACCTCACACTTCCCTGTCATCCTCCTGCTTCAGCCCAGAGGGGAACATGTGCCAGACCCTCAGTGATTCCTTTCCTCACAGGGTTCATGACATTGAGTCACTGAGATACCCAGGGCATCCAATGCTGATGCTGCTACAGCCCATCCCGGGGAAATCCCAGAGTTCTTTCCAGTGTGGCTTGGGCATTTGCCTGCTGCTCCAAGCTCCTCCTAGGAAGAACACACATCCAAAAGAGCATCCTTCCCAGTGTTAAGTTTGTTTGCTCCTTGGGACTGTGGTGACTTGCACAATCCACTGGGTAAAGAGAAAAAGATTTTTTCTAACTCCCGCTTTAGGCACTGGAGCAAGGCAGAAGGGTAAGAGGAGGGGTCATTTAGCTCGTGGAGATGGATGTAAAAATGATTTGCAGAACTAGAAATGGAAAAATTATAGAATAATAGGTGCAAGAAGCCAGGTTCTTGTTACCCACTGCTGGGGTTGTTTCTATTGGAATGAACCAGAGAAGAATCTCAAGAAATAAAGTAGAGGCCTGGAGAGGTGATTGTCATTAAGAAGTGATGAGCTCTCTGTTGTAAAGCTCCAGCTATTCCTAGAGAAGGCGTGGCCAAGGGAGCTGTGTGGATGGCTCTGCCCCCTCTGAGCAGGGATGTTCTGGAAAGGGAGGAGCAGTGGGATCAGGGTTCCTGCTGTGGAGTTAGACTGAACATCCCCCAGCTTAGAGAGCAGTGCTATAAGCTTCCACTTTTGCCCCTTGCCTTCCGCCTAATATGGGAAGTAAATAACTGTGCAAAGGTTGCTGCTTCCTTCTGGTCCCTTTGCCCTCCCCTGTTTTGGTGGCAGTTGGTTCATGTGCCACCCAGCCTATGAGAAGAGCTCACAACCTCAAAAGCCTTTCAGACTGACAATACTTCATGTCCTCAATGCCTGAGGCATCTTGGCATGATTTCCCCTCTCCATCCCACCTGGGTTTCATCCCAGCAGGAAGCCTCATTTCATCTCCTGAGTGCATCCTGAGAATGCCCTTCCCAGTGCAGAGCTCAGCATGGAGGAGATTTTCCATCTGATTTTCCCACCTGGACAGTGCCCAGGAGAGACAGGTCTGTACAGACATTATTTCACTTGCTGCTGTGGGCTCACAGGAGCTCAAGGCCAGCTGAGCCCCTCTGGCCAGCCAGGGCCAGCCCCTGCTTGCTGAGCCGGAGACCTCAGCTCAAGGGAGACAGGGGCTTCTCACCAGCACAGCCTCACTCCTCAGCTTCCCTCCTGCAGTCCTGGTGTGCCCCAACTCCCTTTCCCACTGGCAGGCTTTCCATGCTGCTATTTGATTTTTTTTTAACTACTATGTTGGCACTGTCCATCTCCTCCAGTAGGGCTGATGGGATCAGGAGTGGAAAAAGGCCTGAGTCATGTTGAATCCAATGGTTTGTTTTTTTGTTTTGGGTTTGTTTTTTTTTTGCACTGGGGCAAATCCCCTCTGCACTTTCAGGTGCTGTACCAAGCACCCAGAGAGATGCCGAGAGGGGAGCCATGGGGAATGGACACCTGCTGAGGTCGTGTCCCCTGTGCTCCCAACCTTTGGCAAGGCCAGGTGGATCCTTGCATCATCCACCACTGTATGGGCCTCAGCTGCCCAGTGGAGTCCTAGGAAAGAGCCTCCCTGACTGTGGTGGCCAGTGGGTGGAAGGTGAGAGGGACATCAACCACCACCTCCACCCACTGAGCCAGTGGCACAGGACAACATCAAACCAGAAGTCTGCAGGAAGAGAAGAGGGTGCTCATGCTGGTGAAATTTAGCTGCTCATAAAGCCCAGTTCACATTAGTGCCAAGATCTTCTCTGTCACAGATGGTGAGCCGGGGCTGCACCTTATGTGGGGCCACCAGGCTGTGGGGGATGTCTATGGCCAGCAGGAGGGAGAGCTGGAGCAGAAAGCAGAGAATGGTGCACGGTGGGGTGGGAAACTCCAATCAGCTGCTACCCCTCTCCCTCCCCACCCTCTAGCAGACAGGCTGAGCTGGTGTCCTCCTGCATTTCTTGCATCTTCCGCTGTCCCCCCCAGGCTGAGAAAGGAGGATGGCACCAGAGGATTCTTGGAATCGGGTTCCAGCTACCTCCCTTCCAGTTTCAGTTTCACTTGGTTGTAACTGTCGGTTTGTTATAGG
>WBMY01015507.1:88886-121415 GCA_013397315.1 Donacobius atricapilla | reverse complement strand
CGTCCCATTGGCCGCGGCGGCTCCCCGCGTCACCGCTTCCTCCCGCTTTTGTGCGCCGCCCCGGCCGAGCTGCAGCCGAGCGGGGCTGAGCCGCGCTGAGCCGTTCGGAGCCGCGCCAGGCGCTGGGACCCGCGCTGGTGACACCAGCTCCGGGTGGCCGCGCATGTCCCTCCGCCGGTGACCGCGGTAAGTCCGTCCTCAGCCCCCCTTTCCGCGGGCGCTGGGTCCTTGCCTCCGTGAATAGTTTCGTTCTTATAATTAATTGACTGTCTGCAGTGGTGACCGAGAGTTTTGCAGCCGGGTCTGGCTTCCGCGGCTTTTTCTTCCTTCCTTTCTAGTCTTGCAAGCGGGAGCTTGTCCCTGCGGCAGTCTGGGGAGCCGTGGGGGGAAGCGGGGGGTCCCCAGGTGTGCTCCCCAGGAGGAGAGCGCGGGTTGCCGTGTCCGTGGGTGCGGAGCGGACCGAAGGACTGACCTTCCCCGGGGGCTCCCCCCCACCCCTGCCTTGTGCTGGTGCTCTCGGGTCGCTGTTCTCCCCCAGGTTGTTGCCTGGGTGCCTGTCCCAGCTGCAGCTGCTGACAGCGAGCGCCACGATTAGCCTCCAATACCCGTTTTGGGATGCTTTGGCGTCTGGAGCCAGCGGTGTCTGGATGTGGTCACTTGGATCCTGGGTCCCTGGAAAGCATCCAGGGAGGTGCGGGGGTGCTTGGGCATCCCTCACTGTCCTGCAGAGCTCTCCCTGCCCCGTGTGTCCGGAGCGGTGAGGATGGGATGGGCTCGGGGAGGAAGGCTCGGACCCGAAGCCCGACCCCGCGCGGTGCGAGCGGCCGGCGGAGCTGGGAGAGCTGGATGCCCCCGGGAAGGGAGCGAGCGGCTGTGCCACGGCTCGGGATGATGCTCAGGAAGGATTTGTGCTGCGGGCGCCGAACCTCTGCCCTCCGCGGCTGTGCGGGGAGCAGCGGAGCAGAGGTGGGAGCCGTGCACCAGCTGGGCAGGTCGTGCACGGTGGCCAAGTGCAGCTCTTTGCTGGCCTTGACGCAGCTCGGGGAGAGGCTTCTGCCTCGGCTGCTGCTTTTATCCTCGTCTTCAATTCAGGTCTTGTAATCCTGTAGTTTTTGGGAGCAGACCTGCTCCTGGTTCGGGGAAGGGTCTTGCATGTGTTGCTAGTGCATGAACCAAAAATACGGGGCTCGCTTGGGATTTGTGCAGGGTCAAGCTACTTCACTTCTTTGGTGAGAGTGAATGGCTGGGGGGAATTTCTTTCTGTGACACCTTCTGGATTTATTTCCAGTCTGGTATGTGCAGTTTGACGTAGCTCCGTGCAGGATTTGTGCATGGAGTGCAGCTCTTGGAAGCAGTTCCTCAGGTGTGCATGAGATCATTTGCATTTGGGGCTTTGCTCTACCTGTATCCCAATGCCTGTGTCAGATGGTCCAATTTCCAGAACCCCTAATTTGACATTAATTATAAACAGGGTTTCAAGGTTTCCCAGGGCTCCTGCAGATCAGAGCAGACCTCCACAGCTGGGCACAGCCTTTGCCCTGGGAAGGGTTTGCAGCTTGTAAAAGCTCCTCTGTTGAGGCAGGACGTGAGGCTGGATGGGCTGCCAGCCTGGTGGGATGTGGATGTAAAGGACCTTTTATACCTTCCTCGTGTGAATGGGTTTTGGTGCCGCAATTTTTTCCATGGGTCCTTAATCTCCACCAGAAACCCACAGCTCTGCCCTGTCAACGTGTGCTGATGGGCAGTGCATTTATTTTTTTGGAGGCTGTCGGAGCCTGTGAGGGAAGCGTGCTCACGCAGAGAGATGTGGTCTGGATTTTCACCCAGACGAAGCGACTCCGACGCGAGAAGCCAGCGGCTGTGGCGGCCAGAGGAGCGGCTCCATCCCGTCCGGAACGTTCCTACTTGCTTGATGCCGCTTCGTGATTTTAGCCTGCAGCTTGGACTCGATACTCTGTGAATTTTCCCGTTGGGAAGACGCCGGCGCGGCTCCCACGGTGTGTCTGGCTCCCTGGCAGAGCCGTGGGATGGAGTGTGCTGCTGCAGCATGGAAAGTGATGTGCTTCCAGCCCCGCTCTCCCCAGATGGACGTGGGAACGAGTGCAAGGGCTGGCAGGATCTTCTGTTCTGGTGGATCTGGCCCTGCTGTCGGAGACCTGCTGGTCGAGGCTGGAGGGAAGTGAGTCAGGGTTTGCTGTTAGAAGGGATATCTTTTATTAGACTGCTTGAGGAAGGCAGGCTGCCTTTGGAGTGCCTGTCTACACGTAGAAGAAAGGAGGGAGTGATTGCTCGGAGTCTTCCTTGGCTCTCCTGAGGGAATCACCTGAAAGAAAACGAGGGGAAAAAAAAAGATTCACCTACAGTTCAACCTGTGCAGTTCATCTGGCCTAAGGAGGCACATTTCATCCCTCAGCAAATCTCTGGACTCCTTAGGTCCTGAGATGCAGCACAGGCCAGGGACACGCATCCCATGTGCCAGCCCTTCGCAGGAGGCGGCCGAGCCCTTCCCAGCCTGGCTCCCGCAGCGAGGAGCTCTGGGAGGCAGGGATGGTGCTTGCTGATGCCTGACGGTAGCAGGAGGCTGCTGGGCTCAGTCACTTCCAGTCCCCTCTTTGCACAGGGCACAGGCCAAGCACACTGTGCCCAGAAATGTGCGCAGTGCCAGCTGTGCACCGGGGAGATGGAAAATGCAGCGTGGAGCCGTAAGAAGTGGAATATGGATTGAAAGTTTTTTATTTTTTATTATTTCCCCAGACAGGGGGGAAGAGCTGTAGATGGCCCACTGATACTGAACCTGGCAGGTTCACCCTCAATCCCCAGGCTTTATTTATTTAGCTATTTAAGCTCCACAAGGGGAAATGGGTGACCAAGTGTTTTTGTTGAGTCCCTCCAAGGTGCAGGTCCCCTTTCCCACAGGCCAGGGCAGTTCAGCATTTCCTTCTGGCAGCTTTTCTGCCTTTGCTGAGTGCAGTGTGAGATGCATAGGTGGTGAATGTCGTCTCAGTTGCGCCTGAACCATGCTGTCTCCGCAGGCTGGCCCCATATCCCTCATGGCATGAGCCTTCATCTGATGTGGTCAGTGCTGTGGTGAGCATCAGACAGGCAAGATGAGGGGTTTTCTGTCTGTGAAAGTGCAGGTGAGCATGCAGGAGTGTGGATATGTGGGCATTTTGGTTTGTTTTCTGTCTGTTCCTGCAGTTCTGATCTGGTCTAGCCAAGTAATCTTCCCTCTAGTCATTAAAATGCTGCTGGTGCCCAAATCAAAAGGGTGGTCAGGCATTGGAACAGGCTGCCCAGGGAAGTGGTAGAATCACTAACCCTGAAAGTGCTCAAAAACAGTGTAGATGTGGCACTTGGGGACATGGTTTAGTGGTGGACTTGGCAGTGCTGAGTTAATGATTGGACTCAATGGTGTCAGAGGTCTTTTCCAACCTTTACGATTCTATGATCCAATCAATCTGTCTCAGTTCATCTTTCATGACACAAGAAATGAAAAGCTAAGATCTCCCTTAAAAATCAATGCCTTGCTCCTCAAAGGCCCTGCGGAGCTGTTCCCTGCAGCAGACCTGTTGCATGGGTATGAGGAGCACAGGAAGGATGCTGTAGAGGGGCTACAGGGAGGGGGTGCCTGGCTCCCTGCTTTGTTTTGGCACTGGGAATGTTGCTCCAGGAGCTTCCCCTGGAGCCACAGGCCTTGGGGCCAGGCTGAGACCAGGACGGTGGAAGAAGCAGCATCAGCCTGGCCCGTGATGGGGACCCCTGCAGCTCTACATTGTGGGAGAATGGATTGTAAGGGAATAGAGAGAGTGCTGAAGGCGATCTTGCCCTGATGAGTTGCAAGCTGTGCTAATTACCAAAGAGTGGAAACAGCCTTGCCCTTAACAGGTCACAGCTACGTCCTGTAAGGACGGGTGTTATAAAAGAGTGGGTTAGCTGGCCCCTTGGCTTGGAGTTGGCTGTGTGTAGAAGAAAGGAGACAGAATGGGAGGAGTCAGTGCTGGGGGGAAGTGCCCGTGGGATGTTCACAGAAAAAAGGTACGACGTTTTTGCTGTAGGACTGATGCTTGCACCATCTTTGGCGTCAGTCATTTGAGCTTTCTATCAACCAGGGGAAAGGTATGATGGTTTCACAGTGGGATAATAAACTGATGGTGTTGGTCACTTTAAGTCCACTGCCAGCTGTGCCCTGTGTGAGGAATGAGCATCGATGCCAACACTGCATCCCTGTCTCTGTGACCAGGGATGGGGACACACTTCTGTTTCCAGGGCACTTGGAATGTCTGTGATGGGAACACAGAGGGTTTGACCTGGGCTTTCTTAGGCTTTTAGAGGTCAAAGGTATACCTGTATCCTCTAGAAGAGGGGGTTCATCTCCCAAATGCATTCCCTAAGCACTTTTTTTCTATGCTGGAAGATCCTAATATGTATGTTAGTGGAGACAGAGTGGCTCAGAATTTAATGAGGCTCTGTGGTTGGTTCTGCTCTCCTGAGTTAAACCATAGGCTTGACGCCATTTTATGCAGAAGTAATTGTCACTTCTGCAAGAGCTCCTCTGATTTTATTCTCTCCACTCTGGGAAATGCTTGGGTGTAGCTCAAGGAGAAGGAGCTGTAACAGCAGTGAACCAGGGTGGAGCTGAGCCAGGGTTTGGCTCAGAAGCTGCCTGGGACAAAGTCCGGCTGGCAGAGCGTGCAGTGCCCAGCGGCTCGGGCCAGGTCCTGGAAGGAGCTGGCCAGGCTCCTGTCTGGGCTGCTGTGTAAACAGCATGTGTTCAGGCCAGGTCCTGGGGGGTGGGAGCATGGGTCAAGTGTTCAGGTGGCGATTAAACACCAAATTGCTTGGAAAAAAATAGCCCTAGGTGGGTGGATTAGAGGCAATGCTTATGTGGCCAGGGACTTGCGTGCTGAAGTGACAAAAAGTCATCTGATTGATAGCGGGGTGATTCAGGTGGAGGAAGAGACTTTGTACAGTTGCTTTGGGAAAATAATTTGTGAGATAAGGAGTGTTTGTGATGGAGGTAGGAACGCCTTAAATCCATCAGTGCTGAAGGGTGTGTGTGGCCCCTGCAATGCTTTGTGTGCTCCTGTCTCAGCATGGTTATCTTTGTCTTGTCCACGTGCAAGTGTGCCGTGCACAGTGGCCTTCAGGTGCTCCCAAATCCCCAAGGGAATACTGAAAACTTTGCATATGACTGTCCTTAGCACAGATACTGTGTGTAAGAGTGAACCCTGTGTTGTGCTGGTGCAGAGGATTAGAGGAAGATGCTGCTGCTGAGGCACATCTGATGAGGTCTGTCCTGCAGTGGTCAGGCAGCTGGGCTGGATGATCACTGCAGGTCCCTTTCAATTGAACTATTCCATTCTGTGGATGTGCATGCAAGTCTGTTGTGATGAGGATGGTGGGTTACACAGGTTGTTTAATACTTCTGTGCTGCAGCCTCTTGTTTTGGGGGCTTTTGTACTGAGCAGAGGTCATATCATCACAATCTAGTTGTGAACTGCAAATAGTGCAGCGCCATCCGTGGTAAATAAGAGCCCAGAAGAATTTAGCAGATCCTTCATCTCTTCACAGTGGGCTGTCTGCGCCTTTTACTCTGCAAAGTGGCAACAGGGATGCTCTATCCCAAGCCATGAAGATCCTGCGGAAGGGTGGTGGACACAGGGTGATGGGCACATCTGGCTCTCACCAGCGCTTAATAACAGTGATATCTTGCCCAGATACAAATGTAAGGGTTGGGGCATCCCCTGCATGGAGTAGTGATTTGATAAGGAGGGGTTGTTTGGGTTAAATGGCTTGGGGAGAACGTGTGAGTGTGAGGCCTGTTACCGTGGGTGGTGAAGGTGAGCAGCAGAGCAGGTGAGAGTGTGTGCAGAGAAACTCCCTTAAATACCTTCTGCCTTTGAGGCTTGCTCCTCTTCTTCTCTGCCACTACCTGGGGAGTGCCCCTGGGGGGATCTGTCCCTCTTTTGCAGGGTCAGTGCAGTGCCATTACAGAGGGCAGCTGATAACACTGTTATCTATGACTGGGTGATGCAGATGGGGGCTGATAATAGTGTTATCTACACTGGGGTGATAACCCTCAGGTCGCTATGCCGTGGGAATACGTGGCTGGAGGGAGGTGTGTGGACTGGGTCTGTGGGGCAGAGAGGTTTGGGAGTGTGTAAATGATGAAAAAACCATATCTTGAAATCAGAGATTTGTGCTTCCTTTTGTTGAGACTGCTCTGTGCATTGGTGTACTGTGGAGCTGTGGAGCAGGGCTTGTTTGATGAAGCATCCTTCAATTAAGATACCAGGCTGGTCCAAGCTCCTGGAGAGCTTTCCTTGCTGATGGGGTGTTCATACTGCAGCCTCAATGCCTTCTGTTTGCCTTTCAGCACAAAACTACAGCACTAGTCCCTCTACTGGAATCCTTCTGCTGATTTCCTCTTGGCGAGTGGCTTTTGGGAAACCTCAGCACCTAGTGGTTAATAAACCACTGGTTTGCTGCTCCTTGCTCTTAGTCCCTCAGTGCTGGTGCTAACAGAATAACAAGAGTCATTAGAAAAATATGCAAGATATTCCAGTTATTTCTCTTTGGATGGTGCTGGTAGCAAGTAAAAGAGGTAAACAGACTGTTGAGCTGTGCTTGGCTTATTGCATCATTGGTTTTACTGAAAGGGTCAAGGTCTGGCTCTGCATGTTGTTGCAGGGTGCATTTGAGCTGCTCCCGAGCTGTGCTGTGCCGGAGGGAAAATGTTTGGGAAAGGCATCATTTTAGTGTGTTCTTTCTGAATGGTGGCTGTGGCTGGAGTGCCTTGGTAGAGTTCATGATGGGACAAGTCCTGTCAGGTTAATCTCTTGGCTTTGCACTGGAAAACTCTGCACTTGGCTCCTGTTAAGCCCCAGGAGCTGCTCCTCCTCTGGCAGCGGCAGCCAAGGGAAGCCCTGCAGACATCTGCTGCAGCCTGCTGGGTGTTGGGGCTGGGAGGGGACCATCAGGGCTCCCTGGATGTGGAACCATGTGGCACAGAGTGGTGCTCTGTCCTACTGCTCTCCTCAGTTTTCTGCTAGGATGGCTCCTGGTGGCTTTGCTGGCTGGCTGGATCTGCTTGCTCCTCTTGTGACATGGCTGAAATGAAGGATTTGAGGAACCATGCCCGCTCCTGCGTGTTTTTGTTTGGATTAGGTCCTTACTGAGACTCTCCGCAGTGCTCTTCCCAAGAAGCTAAGATGTTAAAGATGTGCACAAGGCACCTGGCTGATGACACAAGAAAAGGAGAGAAAATGTTTGTCTAATCATTCCAATATTTCAGCAAGTTCACCTCCAGCGTTACAGGTGTGAATAGAATCTGTTGTGAGCCTGGCTGGCTGTAAGGGCTGAGGATGTGTTCTCACAATTGGCCATTGGACTCAGCACAAAATGTGCTGAAGACCATAACTGTCTTCATCTCTGGATGGGAATGAGCTAGTTCTAGTCTTAGTCTATGTCCACGAAGTCCTGTGCTGGAGAGCTTCCCCTTCAGGAACCCAATGGGGCTGTCCCAGGGAGGTGGTGTGGCACACTGAGCTTGGATGAGATGGAGCAAGGCTTCCTGTGCCTGTTTCATCATCACTTGGGGAGTTGATTTGCCTTTCGTGCCAGGTGTTGCCAGAGAGGTGCAGTTTGGTGTCTCACCCCTGTGGGAGCTTCCCAGGCAGCAGTGGCTGTGTGGTTGCTGTGGGAAGTCACCGGGAGGTGATGGAAGTGGGAAATGTTTGTGGAAGAACACGAGATGTGTTGAACAGGATCTCCCCTTGGTGCATGGGGATCCTGCCACCTCCCTGACCTGTCTTGGGCTGGATTTCCAAAACCTTGGACAGGTATGGTTGAAGGGCTCTAGGCTGCATCACAGGACATCACCACCTTCATGGTCATGTGCAGGAGTGTCTCCAACCCAAAGAGGATTCCTGCTAATCCCTGCCTCTGTGTTCCTTCCCTCTCCACTTGCTGCCTGCAGCAGGTATCTCTGCCTTGCCCAGGTGTGCAGCACTGAGAACACCCCTGGATCAGGACCATGGGAGATCCTGGCTGCTAAAGGCTGTGCTAAATGCGTTCATGGGGCACAATTTGTGGCATCTCCCTTAAAACCTCCTGCAAGGTTCCTTGTTGCAAAGCTCTATTTTGGGGCTGTTGCTGACGTAACAGACATGAGCTGCTCTTTGACTTACTGCTGAAAGTCTGGTTGGGGATGGGTGACCAGTTGCTTACCTAGTATTACCAAAGCAACGAGTTGTTGCTTTCCATGACTCATGAAAATGCACTGTAGGCTCGCTTAAGAATGGCTGAGATCATTTTTTGGCTGGCTTTGGGCATCTGGTTTCCTTAGCAAATAGCAGTGGGGGTGGAGGGAGGGGGATTTCCAAACTCATTTCTTTGTATGTGTGATCTGGTTTTTTAGAGCTCGGCTCACAAAGTACTTACTTTGTTTTAAAAAGGGGATGAAAAAAAAGGACCTGTAACTTCCGTATCTGTTTAGTTTTTTGTAGAATGTTTCATTTAGTCGTGGTTTGGTGTAAAAAGGGGAAAGGTGCTAATAATATTACAGAGCCGTATGCTGTGTCTCTCCTCTTATCCTCTTAAATAAGCAAAGATAGAAACATTATGAGTGGTGTTTTCCTTTTAGAGCAAATCTTTCTAGGGAAGGAGAAGGAGGTACAGAGGAAATTCTGCAAGCAAAACTGTAGTTTCTTTTTTTTTTTTTTTTTTTGACTGCTTGCTCAAGTAGGGGACTTTGATGATGCAGCAGAGCAGTGTCTTAGCAAGAGGTGTTTTAGTGTTTGGCTAATCTGATTATTATTTTTAAAATATTTATTTATTTATTTGTAGACCCTGGATTCACTTTGGTTTTTTTTTCCCGTGCAGTCCAAAGGCAGCAGCGCAGACATCCTTAAGAACCAAGTGCAGCAAGATAAGCCTCAACCTGAGGAGCATCAGAGCCTTGTGACAGCTTCAGAGGGCAGGATGTCCCCAGGTGTTCGGACACCTCTGCAGCCAGGTTGCAGCAGCCTCTGTGGTTTCCTTCCCAAGTCCAGCCACCGTCTGCAGGCACCTGAGTGCAGACAGGGAGAAGGGAGGGCAAATCCTGCGTAGGCAGAAGGTAGTGGTTTGGGTAGGGAGACTTGTGGTGGGTTTGGTGTGCAAAACCCACCAGGGTTTTAGCAGGGCCGGGACAGCAAGGGTTTGGTGTGTTCCACCCTGTGCAGCCGCGGTGGCTGAGTTCAGGAGTTGGACAGCTGTGACCCATCCTTGAATGCCGGGCATGGCCTGCGCTGGTGCCTGGCTGGGGTTCATCCTGCAGCCAGGGCAGGCAGAAGCGTGTCCCGGTGTGCTGGGGGCCGGAGCTGCCCCAGGGCTGCAGAGGAGCTGCAGGTCTGTGCTGGGAGAAGCAGGAACACAGCAGCTCAATGGCCCGGCCCTCAGCCAGGGCTGAGCAGGAACAATGTGCCTGAACAGGTTTGTGCTCGCTCCCTTCCCATCTCAGGGACGAGGTAATGCAGAAACCCAGAGGCTCTGCCAGCGAGTGGTGAGGTTTCCTTCTCTGCCCAGTGCGTGCCCGGCGAGCAGGAGGAGCTGACTTGCTGCTGCCTTCATGAAAAGCTGACGAAAAGCAAACCCTTGGAGCTCGAGGAATGGCATGGTTGAGCTCCAGTGAGGGTGGTGGATGTCACCCCCAGGGCTTGGCTGCTGCCTGCACCAGCACCCTGTGCCAGGAGCTGCTGTGAGCACCACAACTGCTCAGGCTCTTCATGTTCTCCTCCACTTCTGAATTTCTCTGCAATTTTTGTAGTTAGTTTGGACTGAGTGTGTTGCACTGCACCAGGTAGATATTTTCTGTGTGAGGAAAAGGGTTCCAGTTTCATCTTGGGACTTTTAAGGGAAAAACACTAGAAGTTTCTAAACTCTTTGGGCAGTGATTGGCTCAATATAAGACAAAAACACCTATAGGTCTCTTTAGCTGTTTCTCAGAAATGTAGTTATTTTCTTTTGGGCTGTTTGCCAAAAAACCTACTTAAATCATTCAGTATTTCAGGAAGAGCATGTGACTTCTCATCACACTTTTGGGGTGTTATAGCAGGTGTGTGGGACCTGCCCCTACACTGTGCGTGGCTTTGTTATTTTGTTCTGTATTATTTTCTTCTTTAATTAAAACATTTTTGCTTTTTCAAGACACATTCAATCATGCTGTCTTTCTAAATATTTTAAGTAATTTCTACGAGATGCTGGACACCCTCAGAGTGTGTTGGACCCTTGTGGAGCTAAAAACACCTGGCTTGGCGAGAATTCCAATAAGAATGAGTAAAGACCACTGATTTAACCAGAAGTGTAGTAGTCTTTACTCCCTTTTTCTGTGGATAAAATGTATTCAATGCGTAGCCTAGCACGCCCCAGATCCAAGGCTTCTAGGCCTTAATTGTTTTGTTCCATGCAAAAATAGGAAATAAATGTGACCTGAGGTCTTCTGCTCTTTGTGGTACTTGTTGGTATTTGAACATGTGGCCCCCAAGTTTGTTTTTCTGAAGTAGTGGGCAGCTGCAGCCCAGGTGTCTGTAATGCCATGGTGACATTGCCCCAGGCTCAGGAACAGCACAGGATGAGCTCGGTGAGATCCAACACAGGCTTTTTCAGAAGGTCAAGTCCTTATTTACAGACTAATTTTTACTGTACGGTAAATTTCTGCTGGGCAGGATACACCAGTAGCTGTGAAACTGTTGGTTTTGGTGAGCAGGAAGTGCCAGCAGATGAGCTGGCATAGCTGAATTCCATGGCTTTACCCTGCTTGATGCTGGATAAAAGAAGTGGAAACAAATTTTGGGAAGACTTTCTGCTGTATTATTATTTTATTTTTTTTAAACTGCTGTGCCTTGGTATTGTCCCCCAGTGCATAATGTTCTTTTGCCTAGGAAAGCCAGTACCTGGGTACCCCAAAGGGGCTGCTTGGTTTCTAGGCAGGTGTTGCTATGAAAGCTGTATTTTTCCATCTGTAACTTACAGATGGAGATGTTGAAGGAACTCACCTCTCCTCAAAATTAAGTCATTCCCTGTCCAGTCGAAGGTTTCCAGTTCATAGTATTAGCAAAAAGGAATCCTGGTACACATTCTCTCCTCCAAAATATACACATTTATTTCTTTTAAAGTAGATATTTCTATTCATTCTTGTTTGAGCATTTCAGACATGACTTATACTTCTTCACCTTTTGACATCTGCAAATACTTATTTTTAACAAAAAAAAAAAAAGGAACTGTGGATTCTGGTGTAATCATGTGATCCAGGAGCAAGGTTCTTATGAAAAACACAGAACCCTATGAGAATTTGCAATGCTCAGGGTTATCCCGTTGTTCAGCAGAGAATGAAGTAAAACCTTCTGTTCCCAGCTCCCTTTCCAGAGATCCTGCCCCATCCCTTGGTGTCCCTCTTGTTGCAAGAGATATTTAGGCTGTGTGGCTTCTGGTGGTTTTGTTTTTTAATGGTGTAGGGTCTTTTTTATGATTTATATGGTGGAATATTTTTCTCCTTGCGTGGTGAAATTTGCTGGTCTGTGGCCTTGAGGCTCTCAGGTGCTCTCTGGGTTATGTGTGAGGGTGGTCTCATGGAAGCCTTGCACTCCTCAGGCATTTAAAAGAAGAGAGGGCCTTGCTGCTGTTGTGGCATGAATCAATGACAGTGAAAATTGCCATGTAAACCTAAACACCTGAGGTGCACTGAAACCTCGTCTCCTCAACCCTTTGGTTACTTGCATTTCCCTTTCTGGGGTGGTTGGTGATGGGGGTTTTTTGAGCTTCTTTCTGATAGTCTGTCACAGGAGGCTTGAGCTGGATGTTTGCTGTCTCTGCTCTTGCCAGTCTGCCTTCTGCAGAAGTCAGTGAAGTGCCTTTCCATCTTGTATAGGAGCAGGCTTGAGAGCTCAGAGAAGCACAGCTACCCTGATAGTACAAAAATGAGGTTCCTGTGCTGCTTGTGGCTGTGGGACAGGAATTAGGGGACTTGCTTGGGTGCCTCAGAGCTCACTGAAGCTGAAAACCAGGCTAATGCAGGTCCTCCGTTGCTGAACTTTCCTTGGGTAACCCCTGTTAGCTGTGTCTGGAGGTATTCAAAACTTGCCTGGACCTGATCCTGTGCAACCTGCTCTGCATGAGCCTCCTTCAGCAGTGGGGCTGGACTGGGAGATCTCCAGAGCTCCAGTTCTTCGGAGATCTGAAGATCTCCAGATCTCCAGAGCTGTTCTGTGATTCTGTGAACATCTGGAAGACAAAATGTCTTCAAGAGGGCAACTCTCCCACCACGAGCAGGCGAGCAAAGCCAGCGTGTTCCTCTACAACGTGGGAGATATTTATCCTGTGACTAAGCAGAAAAGTTAAGAGATGGAAAAGGTCCTATTAGATCATCTCGTCCACCTCCCTGCTGGCGAGCAGCTTTTCTCCCTGGTGTGTATTTATTAATAGGCCGCTGGGCAGACAGGAATGGTTTGCTCAGGGCACTGTGGAGGAGCAGCAGGCAGCCTGTGCAGGTGAGGCACTCTGCATTCACAATTCAGCCTGCACGTGCACAAGTTGCTTGCAGCTATAGGATTTCATAGTAAAAGGGCCAAAAGCTCTTGACATTCTTGGCGTGTTTGGAGCTTTCCCCTTAACTTGCTGTCAGTTCGTGCAGGCATGAGCTTGTCTTTTTATAGCATTCTAGGAATAGGCTAATTTTACTTTATATTATGATGGAGTAGGTGGCTTGAAAACTACTAATAATGGGGGGGAAAAAATAGAAGCCTTTTGGAGAGGTCAGCCAGCTGGACCTCTGCACAGCTGGCCTGGGCTCTGCTGGCCATGATCTACAGCAGCAGTGTGCAAAGGCTCCCAGAGGAGATGTCAGAGAGGTGCAGGTGGAAATGCTATTGCCATGACAAACAGAGCAGTGCTGGAATCTCAGGCCAGAGCTTGGGGACCATCAGCACTGCTTGGTTTGTTACTGCTTAGTAACCATAGCACAGTGCACATGGATTGGTTTTTATTTCGCATTCCCCAGTCGCAGCTCAGAGCACTTGGGCTGAAATGGCCGAGTGTTGAGGATAAAGGGACAAATTCTGTCCCTAACTAGATCAGGGAAGAACTAGAGCATGTGCTCTCTTAGGGAATGGGAGCAGGAATTTTCTATCCAGGCATGTGCTGAACTGCCTCCTCCCACTGAGACTGTGTTGGGTTTTGCACTTAGGATCACTTTGCTGGCTCCAGAGGTGTCTCCTGGTCAACACCAGTGTGAGATCAGTATTTAGGATTAAGGATGGGAACTGTTCCATGGTGCAGGTGAGCAGCAAACCTTCCTCTGCACCAATAACATCTTTTGGCTGGTGGTGGCACTTGATTGGGCCCCAGGGGCTGCTCTGATGATCCATTTCCTGACACCACGGTACATTCCGTGGTTTTTGGAAGGGTTGGGGGACATCTCTTGGCTGAGCAATTGTTCTATTGCATGGGGAGAAGCTCTCCCAGATCCATGGAAGGTGTTTCATGGTACAGGCAGTGTCCCTGGCACCACTGGTCTTTCTCTTGGCTTGTCCCGTGGAAGCGACACTATCACAGATGACGTTTTCTGGGAAAACTTCCAACACTTGTAAAGGTCTCTGACATGGGCTTTGCCTTCCTTCCCTCCACCAGACATCTTCTAAGGAGGAGGGAGCTGGAGCAGGGCACAGTGCATGCAGGGAGCAAATCTGCCTTATTACTTAATTTAGAGAGAGCTTGGCCTAAAGATGTAAAAAAGGAATTGCAAGCCCTGTCTGGACACTACTTCTCCTCATCAATTAGCAGCATTAAACTCTCAGCAGGGAGGATTAATTAGAAAACTAAATCTTTCTATCATGACAGCCTTCTGGTTTCCATTGAAATGCAGCCGGAGGACTGGAAAGGCTTCTGTATTTTGTTTTGATATGCAGGCATATGTTTGTTTCCATCCTGGAAATTAATTCTGTCTGTCTGTAACGGAGCCGTGGGAATCAATATTGAGCTGAACTGTATTTCTCCAGAGCTTTCTTCTAAAAGTAGTTGACTGGTTCCCCACTGTGCCTAATAAGTGACCTGATTTTGGAGCAGCTGAGCAGCTGGTCTGCCAGTTCAGAGGAGTTGTACAGCTGCCTTGATGGTGCAAAGCTGGTTCACGGTTTCTCAAGGGTGATGGGCTTCTCTTTTCTGAAAGTCTCCAGGTCAGACTTTCTCTGAGCTGGACAAAATGCCCATAGTGACTTTCCATTGCTCCACACCAGGCTGGACATCGTAGGAGAGGAAATTACTCATCCCACTGTCTCCCCTGCAGACTGCTGTGGGCCTTGGTGAGCTGTCATACTCTCAAGTTCTGCAATGCCCCGAGCTGGGTTTAGAGGCAAGATGTGCCTTTTCCTCAGTGTCATCATCTTTTCTTCCCTCCAGTGGGTTTGGGGAATAGAGCGAGTACAGCAGCAGGCAGCTGCTGCCTTGCACTGGGGGAGCACGTCACTCTTGGGCGATGGCACAGCTTGGGCAACTCTCCTGGAGAAGCAGCTGCCCTTGTGCGCACTGCAGCAAGGAACAGGCTGTGCTCATGCTCTGCAGAACCACAGCTTTGTGAAAACTGGGTGGGGAAGGGCTGGCAGGAGAGGCTGGGCAGACCTGGGAGGCCCTGAGTGCTCTGAGTTTTGGGTGATGCGTGTGCTCTGCAGGCTGCAGGGCTCTGGGAGCGTGTGCCTGTGTGCTCACAGTCTGGTTCCTGCACTGCTGATGGCCCATTTTTTACCGTGAAGGCGAGTGCACTTGAGTTCGTGCGATGCTGCAAGCCCAGAGGACAAGGAGAACCAAGCCTCTGTGCAAGCTGCCCCACATGCTTGTTTTGTAACCCCATTACCACCCCACTGACGGCAGGCACGGGCCAGCAGCTCACAGAGCCGGCACAGTCCTGGGGCTGTGCAGAAACCTGGTCCTTCTGCCCAAAACCATAGCTGGCTTTTGACCTTTTTAACCTTTTAACCTTTGCTTGCCACTGAGCACTCACTGAGCTCTGCTTTCTCCCGCTGGAGAAATCTCAATCCAGAATTGTGGGGCAGAAGTGGCAGGAGCAAGGAGAGGACCTGTCAGAATTTGTAGTGGCCGGCTCTTGAGGTCCTGGTCTCCCCGTGCTCTGTGGAGTTTGTGCTGCTTGCCCACAGAGAAGGAGCAAATCAAACCAAGTAGCTGCTGAGAGAGCAGAGAGGGGTCAATTAGTCCTGAGCCCTGGGCTTCGCAGTCGATCAGAAAAGTCTCGTTGGGATCGATAAAATCCAGCCAGGCTGCGGGGGTGAGGCTGTGGCTTGTTAAAGAGGAAGCTGTGCAGGGGGATGGCTGCGAGGAACTATCGATCCTGGCAGGCTGAGGGTAAATGCTGGATGACAAAGGCTGGTGGGATGGCTCCTGGCATGTACAGGGGTGTTATCCTCTGTGCTCTCAGGGGGGTGTTGCAAGGGAGAGAAAGTGGGTGAGAGACGAGGTGGGCTGAGTGTGGAAGTTGGCTTCAAAGCCTTGATCCTGCCACAATGTCATCGTGCCAAGGCCACGGGATGGATCTCCCTCCTTCCCAGTCCAGAGCTTGGTCACTTCGTGTTAAAATCCCTGCTGGAGCAGGTCGGATCAGCCATAAGGTTGGTTATGCATTTGATACTCTGAGATGTTGAAGCTACAGAGACAGGGTTGGTTTCTGCCTGCCATTGTCCTCATGGAGAACTGGGCATCCCAGTCCCTGGTGCAGATTCCAGCTCTTAGGCCAGGTTCTCCATGGCACAGCGTTGGCTTTGCAGCTCTCTGGTGTGAAGCTTCATTCATGGAGACTCTTTGTTTCTGATCCCAGATGACTTTCTCCCAGTTGCTTGTCTCTGGAAGGATTTTTTTCTGAGACAGACACTTTTCTGGTGGCTTATTTCACCTGAAGGTTTTACTATTTATTCCTCCTTTTTGGTTTCTGCTCCTTCTCCTTCCTGTTTTTCCCAGAAACATGGAAGAAAAAGGCCTGAAACTTCACTTTTCCAGATACATGGTTTTGTTTCAATTTACCTCCCACAAAATATTTGGTCGTTTGAGGAGAAAGACAAAAATAAGGCAATGAAAATCTGCAGGAGGAAGAACTGACAACATTTTTCTGCATTGGTTTTTATATTAAATGTAGAAATACCTGCCCTTTGCTGTGTTCACTTAGAGGGGAATGTTCACTGGAATTAGAGGGTTTCTGTAGGTGTAACTGGCATCAGGGTTTCCCTCTGATTTATAAGTGCACAGAGAACTACCTGAGGACAGGATTTTGCCCTGTGAAAAGGAAAATGATGCAGGACAGTGCTTTCCCCTAGCTGCAGATCTTTATCCTCTCAGGCAGGGCTGTGTGTGTAAATAATCCTGGCTCAGGTTCATCTGGGGAGGTGAATGTTCAGGCTTGCAGGAGATGAGGATCCTTTAGACTTGGTCACTTCAGTGCCTTATTTGAAAACTTGGATTTAGGCACAATGGGACTGAGGTGGGCTTTGGGGTGTCATCAGGGTGTCTGCAAATTGGTTCATCTCCACTAGCTGCTGGAGGAGGTGGTTCCTCTGTAAAAATGTGAGTTCAGTAGAGACACAATTCTGTGCTGTGCAGACCCTGATAGAAATAAAAACTCAAACAGGTGGGGAACGTGTGTTCTCTGGACACTTGCTTTGCTTGACCTGTCTGTTACATGTAAAATAGATTACCTTTGACCTGATGGGGCTGTGTTGTCTGGCCTTTGCTGATAGAAGAGTCCTTCCTAATCCTTTTGATTTGCTTCTTGGTTTTGTTGTTTCAGAAGTTTGAGATCTGTATGGAAAATTGAAGCTATTTAATTTGCTAGTGCATGTTACTGATTACTGCACTGACTTTAGTAAAAAGAAGGTTGGAACTCAAAGATCTTTAAGATCCTTTCCTACCCAAACCACTCTGTGATAACTTACTGGAGCATGCTGTCTGGAACATTTCATTTATAAAGTAATTTCTCAGAAGAGGATTTGTTTTAAGATCTCAATGGCTTCTTTAAAGGGCTGTCATGGGTGTTACCAGCAGGACTCAGACAGGTTCTAAACCTCTCATTCTCAGTACACATCGTGCTAGAATGAACAGGATGGCTCAGGAGACGTTTCTGCTGATGTAGCTGTCACGTGCAGCTGCCTTGGCTGGGTCACTCACTGAAGGAATCCTCCACAGAGCACAACGGCTTTTAAACACAGATCTCTTCTCCCAGCAACAGGTGTTACAAAAAGATTCTTAAGCAGTTTTGAGGTGTCATGCCCAAAGCTGGGGAGAAGAAGCCTCAGCTGATGGGAACTGATAGAGAGTTGCTTGTTGGGTTTCATGGGCTGTAGTTCCCTGGCTCCTTCCATGGGCCGGGCTGGTCTGTGCATGTCACTTAGCAGCCTGATCAGGGGAGGTTTCATTCTCCTCATCTTGGCTCATGAACTCTGTCCCTTGAGCTCTCGGGGTCGATACACCTGCAAACCTGGCCTGGTTACACACATGTCTGCAGAAAGTCCATCCCAGCTGCATGCTCATAAACATGGAATCAGAGAATCATTTAGGCTGGAAAAGAACTTTTAACATTGGAGTCCAACCACTAGCCCAGAACTGCCAAGTCCATGACTAAACCAAGTCCCTAGGTGCTATAGCTACAAAGATGCAGAGTCTTAAATTGCTATTTTTTTTTACTTCCCTTGTATGGTATATCCTTTGGATAACCTGGGTGGAAAATGCCATGATGGCAGGGTCTTATGTGTCTGAAGTGGCACCAAAATTTAGCTGTTCTTTTGTGTCTCCTAGAATATGGATCCATGTTCTAGGGCAGTTTTAAGTACAGTAGGTTGAATGTTCTGTAGTGTCTAGAGAAAGCTGTAATATTCCAACCACTCTCCCTTTGCCTTTGAATCCCCCTTTGCCAAGCCTGCAGGCTGCCTGAGCTATCAGCACGCATGCATTTGTGTTCTCACCATTAAAACAATCTCATTTGCTTTGCTGTTGTTTTTAACACTACCCCAGCGCTGGCCTCTGAAGCTTTTTGAAAATAACATTTACAATAATATTTTTAACAGTTCCGTAGTATACAAAACTCCAGTGCTCTGGCAGGACTCCCGGAAACTTGCTGAAAGTTAATGTGGTCAGCTCTTAAAAAGGAGAGATTTTTTCCACTTGACTCTTGCTTGTTAAACTCTCTGAGCCCAACATGTTCCCCGCTGCTTGAAAAAACAAGGAAAGTCCCAATTTTAGCAATGCTAGTTTGAGTAGCTTTCCAGCCGAGCCCTATTTCAGGGGAAACTGTGGCTTNTTTTTTACAGTGGTGTGTCCCTACCCCTTCAAACCCAAGTGCTAAGTGGTGCTCAGGCAGGAATAAGTAGGTGCTGTTTTCCCTGGAAGCCTGGGGATGATAAACTTGCAGAGGGAGATGCTACTTGCTTGTGCTGCAGTAGTGGCAAGACATGCTGACTTGAAAGTCCATGTTTTGTGGTGGATGCTGAGCCTCTGCGGGGTAAGAACAGCCCTTTTTGGGGCAGGTGATACTGTAAATCCCATGTATAAATAGTAGACTGCAGGTAACTCCAGCTCTCAATGCTGGAGTCAATGCACCCTCAATGTCTCAATGCACTCTTCCTGCTTTCCTAACCCTCATCCTACATAATTCCTCACAGTAAATCTCCTGGTAATTTTTTATCTTCCCTTACATCCAGGACGAAATCACACTTCGCCATCCTGTCCTCCCCTGCTTTGCTTTCTGTAACTTAGAATCACAGAGGCAGGAGTCACGGGTGCACAGATATGTCATAGCTGAACTGTTGTCTCCCTTGAGCTCAGTCTTTATTAATCCACTTGGAAAATTAATCCCAGTTTTTAATTTTTCTTCCCTTACTCCTGGCGGGGAAGGGAATTAAGCACCTTGCATCCATCTCTCACGTCGATACTAATACCCTGCATTCATGGAGCAGTAATAAAGTTGAGCCACTCTGTCTGCAGAGTTCAGCTCAGGCAAATCAAAACTGCTTTTCCCCTGGATGAGAACATCTGAACTGGGCTTTCCTGCAGGGGAAGTAACTTCCAGCAGTTCCCTGAGCAGACAGAGTCTCTTGCACGCACAGCACAAACCTGGAATACATTGCCCCAGCGTCCCTGGGGGCCAACACCTTGCTGAGCTCTCTCACTGCTTGGCAGGTGCTTACCAGGGAGATTTCAAGCAGATTTACAGAGTGCTGTGGGAGTGGTGTAGTGGCCAGTGAGAGCCCAGTTCTAGGTGCCCGCTGGTTTTGTGTCCCAAACTGCCAGCACTGATCAGGGAGCTTAGTGGGAGGAGAAGCTGCTTGGAACAGCATCTATAGGAAAAGCATTTTCCCTTTTTTTTTTTTTTTCTCTCCTGTTTTTTCCTCCTCCCTGTTTTTTGAGGGACATAATAATAATAGGACAGAATTTGTACTAGAAACAGGAATTTGTCCTTCTGTAACAGGAAGCTGCTGGTATGTATTTTTGGGAAGCCACGGAAATCACCAGTGTTTGCAGTCCAGTTTGAAGGCTGGCTGTCCTTAGGATTGAAGAGATCTACTGAAACAGAAAACCCTTCTTTCTCTTCGGTATCCATGGAGATTTCCTGCCCTGTGTGCAGGGGCTGGTTCACTCGAAAGGGCTGGGCAGTGGGGTCTCAGGGGTTTGATGTGGCAGAGGTGATGGAGAACAGCACAGGGGAGGGCTCTGCTGATGGGAAGGTCACCTGTTTTTTCCAGGGCTTGTTTGCACAGTTCCTGTAGGTGCTTGTTTTTGTGACTAGATATGGTTTGGAAGGGTCTGGAAGGTCTCCAGCAGGACATTAGAAAAATCTATTACTCTAATAGAAGAGTTAACCTGGGCTGTCCCTGGAATTTACAGTTAAACCAGGCTGTGGCCCTCTGTGCAAACTATGCACGCATCTTAATTCCTGGAAGTGTCACAGCAGTTTTGAAAGCAAAAGTGAAGGTTTGGGCTGTTTCTTGCTCTTGTTATAATCAGATGGATTTTTTACCCTGCTTTCTTGCTGGTTTTCTGCTCCCTCTTGGTTCAGCGTTGCACAGACTGACCAGTTCCTTCTCTAGGTAGGATTTTTAACCATTCAAGCTGTTTGGTTACTTCCTTGCCTCCTCCTTGGTCTTGAAAGTGGGCAGAGCAGAGTCCCAGGTGGCCCAGGGCTCTCAGGCTGAGTGGTGCTGTCCTGGGAGGCAGCTGCAGCGGCAGAAGGAACGATGCTCCTGGGGGCACATCGATGTCTCTGCCTCTGCTGCTCTCTTATCACCTTGCCTTCCTGCTCATCTCTCTCAAAATAGGATGGATAAATATCCCTCTGCTCGCCACCACCGAGGCACCAGAGCTGCAGAAAATTGTTTTAATTCCTGGTTCTCTTCAGATTTGTTGCTGTGTTTGAATGGATTTAATCAAGCCAGGAGGTTTTCAAATTGCCTTTTCCTACCATTTCTGGCCAATGCCTCATATTTAACACGCCAACATCCATGTCAGTGCCCTGGAGCACGTGGCTCTCATTGACTTCAGGGCAACCTGCAGTGACTGCAGGACAGGAATGTCTTACTCCCTGTGCAAGTCTGATCAAGTTCTTGAGGTGTTTCTCCCTTTTCTTGTGCTATCACACAGGTTTATGACCAAGAAATCTGAGGGCTTATCAGGCAGCTGAAGTAGAATTTGATGTTGTCTCCGGTCACAGTGGCCTTTAAAAGGTGCCCATCTTTAGGTGGATTTTGTCTTTGTTCAGTCTAAAATGAGGCTTTTCATTAGTGAGCAGGACAGGCTCCAGTGGGCTCTGGCCTGCTTTGGTTTCTTGGTGGCTAAAAATCCCCCCAAAACCTTACTGGGTGCAGGAGTTTGGCTGAATGCAGGATGGCAAATCACTGAGCTCTGTGCTGGTGTTGGGGGCAGATTAAAGGCAGAAGCCCCGGGAGGGCTCCTAGGGACATGCCTCCCATGAGGGCTGTTCTGGGCAGTCACTGCTGCTGAGAGCTGCCTGCACTCAGCTTTATTCCCAGGCAATCACAGGAAAGCTGGTCCAGCCTTGGGGAACTTTGGCTGCCATTTGGAAGGTCTGAATTTGGCTTTCTGCTTTGATTCAGGGCTGCTTTTCCATGTCCTGCTGTCAGTTCCACAAGTGAGTGTTACCCCACAGGGATGCTGCAGAAGGTGAACTGTTAAAGATGGGATTGCTTTAGGGTTACATTAATCATGTCAAAACGCATTAAAAACACCATGTAATTAAAATGTTCAGCTCTTAAGGAAGTACATTTTGTTTACTCCAAGATTTTAAAACCATCAAGGTCCCAGGTTTGTGGTGTGCTACCTTTGGTGCGTGCAGAGGAAGGCAGACTCCTGGTCTCCGTTTCTAACTAAAGGTTCTCCTCTTTCCCAGGTGATGGTGGGGAGAGGCTTTGGGAAAAGGGGTCCATGACCCTGTTGTCTTGTCAATATTAATCTGTAACCTCTGTGTGTGTTTGTTACAGGGTGGATGCTTGAGAGAGGAGGATAAGGCACAAGAGTCCGCGACTGGTGGAATGGAGGCCTGATGTAGATGGAAAGATGGGTAAGAACTGGACTCCCTTGAAGCAATTAATTTCTGCAGCCTGTTAATCTTGACTGGGACTGCCAAGTGTGGCAACAGACTAGGGGACATCACTAAGGTGCTCTGACTATTACATTGCTTTCTAATTTATGTTTAGCACTTAACTGGTGCCAAAATTGGACAAATTTTCTTCTTATTCTGTGTGTGATCTCATGGGTCATGTTCTAGGTGGGGTCTCTTCCCAAGTGTGCCTTGTTTTTCTCTGCAGAGCATCTTCATTCCCTATAGATGTTGTCCCAAGGAATTTTCTGTTTCACTCAAAGCTTGAATATATTGCTTTTCTAATTGGTGACCTAGATCACTTCCACTTTCTCCCTCTTCTGCTGGAATAGTTGTGTATCCAATGCTCTGTGGTGCTGAGAGAGACTTAACTAAGTGGGAATTATAAATAAATTCTGGAGGTACATAATGATTTCAGTTTTATCTCTGTAGATAAGAACTTTCTCCTAAAGAAAATTCATTGTCAGGAATTGGGACCACTTGGAAGTGTTTAAATGGCTTCCTGATCTGATGACCTAGGAAAGGAGAAAAGATTTTGGAGGAGTCCTGGTTGAAGCTGAGCACTTCACTTGCACATTTGCAGCATTTACACAGGTTCACCCAGAACTTTTCAGGGATGACTGAAATGGTGCTTTAAAGAACAAGATGAAAAAAAAAGAGATGTGTGGGAATACTAGTAAGTTCCGGATTTGTTCTTGCAGATATGTAGAATCACACAATCACAGAATGGTTTGGGCTGGAAGTGACATAAAATTTCATCTCATTTCAACCCCCTGGAGTGAGCCACCTTCCGCTATCCCAGGTTGCTCCAAGCCCCTATGTCCAGCCTGGTCTTGGGCACTTCCAGGGATCCAGGGGCAGCCACAGCTTCTCTGGGCACCCTGTGCCAGGGCCTGCCCACCCTCACAGGGAACAATTTCTTCCTAATATTAATGTAAATCTTCTCTCTGTCAGTTTGAAGCCATCCCTCATTGTCCTGTCACTAACTACCCTCATAAAAAGCCTCGGAGAAATGTGATTCAGAGTTTGGTAGTGGTTTGAATTTGGAAAATGAAAAGTGTGAAGCCACTGCCACATCTTAAGTGTTTAGTCTCCTCTGTGGAGAAAGGAGGAGAGTGGTATTTAACCCATCCTGGCTTTGTGTCATTTTTGCTCTTTCTGTGTTACGTAGAAGAGAGATTTTTGTGGGAAGAGAACTAAATTAAAGCTAGGTTAAAAAAAAAAGGGAAGAGAAAGTCCAGATCTGCTTCTTCAATACAAAGAATGGCAAATTTCAGTTTAAAATCCCTGGTGGCTAACCCAAATTTTTTTAGAAACATTTTCACTTGGAAGGCAAAAGTCACTGCTTTGTCAAGGCAGTGTGGGTTATTTTAACGAGGAAAGCTCAGACTTGCCCTGAGCAGGGAAGGAGTTGCTGGCTTCAGCCCAGTTCTCAGGAGATTGTCAATTTGGTGATTTCTTGTACGGAGAGTAGTTGATAGAACCTGCTCAAGGTGCCTTCAGCCTGCCAGCTGCAAATGTAATATGGGTGCACTGGGGCAGCATTAATTGTGGGAATTGTGTAGTGAAGAGAAGCACTGTGGCTGTTTTTTTGGGAATGGGAGCTGAATCAGTAGGAGTCTTGTGCAAGTTTGGAGTTCTGCTGGCACTTGTGTGTGGGTGGAAGGTGCTGTGTGTGTCCCCTCACCCAGATGTCACTGCCGTGGCTCATCACCAGCAGCATCCCCACCTGTGTGGGGTTAGATCTGCCAGGATGTCTCCAGATGGGCTCACGTTTTGATCCTGGGGCTGGTCTGTGGCTCGACGGTCAGGGTGATGGTTGAAGTGCTGTGTGTCCCCATCAGTGTCACCGAGTGGTGATTGTCAGTTGAAGAATTGCTGCAATAGCTTTGCTGGTGCACAGGAATTTGGGCTAAATTTTGAGGGTTTATTAGTTTCACTTCTCTCCCTCTTCCTTTTGTATGTGTTTGTTTACTCTGTGCATTGGAGTGAGGGAAGTGCAGGGACTTTGCAGTCACATCATTGATTTCCTTCTAGAAAAGACTACAGAGGAGATGTACTGGATGAGGCGATCTCTGACAGCTTCTTCCAAGTCTACTTCTTTTTTTTTTTTTTTTTTTCCCCCGGGATCCTGTTTATAGTCTGCTCAGTGTCTCCGAGTTCAGCACAGGACTGTTCACTCCTAGATATGTTCTAGGGAAGTTGCATGACCTTGCATGGGGACCACAGGACGGGAAGTGGGGACTTCTGGCGTCTCAGTGTCATGCAGTGCTTGGACCAGCCCTGTGCAGCCATGGTCCCCTGAGGCTGGTGCAGTATCTCTGCATGTGCCAGCTTGGGACCAGCCTAAGTCCTTGGCACTGAGGCTTTTTATTCATCTTGCAGCCCATTTCCATCTGCAACCTCTCTTCAAGAGTCCAAGATTCTTTGTAATTTGATCAAATGAGTGCTTATGGCACTTTTAAAGGCGTCTGTATCTTCAGTGCAACACAGTGGAAAACCCTGCCCAATAAGTATTAAAAATTGCAGTGTGTAAACATGACATCACCATAAAAGTAATATTAAAAAAATGGCAGAAGTTGGTACAAAAAGCACCAGCTTGTTTGTTGCTCAACTTTTATTCTTTTTGTTTTAAAAATTGTTTAAGTATTCTCAGTTGTGGTTATGAAATGCTCTGTGCCTGCATTTATGTTTCTTATGATCAAAGCTCCAGGAAGGCTGATCTATTCTGCTCAGTGTACATCCATACAACTCAAAGGTTTAGGTCTTTAGCACTTTGCTGGAGCAAGTGTGACTTTTGCTTCAGCAGAAAGGTCATCTGAGGTGTGGGAGATGGGAGAGTGATATTGTTCATAGTATTGACTCGACAGTGTGTGTGGTTGCAGGCTGGGCTGGCAGAAGGCACAGCAGCTTGCTGAAGGCTTATTTGAACAGCCATTGCATGGCCATTCAGCCCAGTTCCTTGGGTCTTTTGGGGCTGCTGAAACAGAGAGAACTGCTGGAGCTGGTGGGGGCAGAACAGATCCTATCCCATGAATGTCTCAGCTCTCCCGTGCCGTGTTTTCCTCATTCCTCAGTAGGCAATGCTTTTGCTCTTTACTTCCTTATTGCTCTTAACTTTCCCTTTGAATGCTGAGAGCTATTAGGGAAAAATTAATTCATGTTGAATTGCAGCACTTTATATTATAGTAAGACACATCAGGCTTTGTACGAGCTCAGGTTTTAGTATTTTTGAGAGGTATCTGAGTTAAAAGGTGGCCATGGTCTCCTTCACCCTTTCCTGGCACTGTGCCTGTTGTACCCAGGGCTAAAATTTAGGATGCTCTGAACACCTGGGGAATGTGGGATTGGATTTACATCACATCTGGGATGTTGCAACTGTTGCTGCAGCAACAGGTTAGGAGTTCATGGGCTCTGGGCTGAGGCTTTGAGTGCTGGAAGTCGCTGGGCTGGGAGTGAGAACGAGTTCTTTATGATCCCTCAAATAACCTTCAAAGGTATTGGAGTCTGTCAGAGGAAATAACTTGGCAGTTACATTTCTTTGCTGGGTAAACATTTTTCTCTTTTCAAGTGTGCTCAAGAGAGAGGTACAGGTTGTGGGGAGAGGTAATATCTTTTATTAGACCAAATGATAGAGGTGGAAAAAAACAGACTGCCTTTTAGGCACATAAGCCCTTCTTCAGAAGGAGCAAATTTTAAGCTTAGCAGGGAAACTGCTGAAATAATTGGCCCAAGTTTAATTCAATTATGTTAATCCATTAGAGGAAAATTAGTGTTTGTGGAGCAAAGGGCAGAGTTAGCAAAAAAGTTGTGAAAGTTTCTTGTGGGATGAGAATCTTGGTACCTTTGAAATGGTGAGGAGTAGCAGAGCTATAGGCATGCAAAAACTTTCTTAAATGTGGTTAGTTTTGCTTTTTAAGGGTCTAGCCCCTGCTTGCAGCTCTCCTAGCTCTAATTCACAAAAGCAGATGAGAAACAAGGGGTTTGCCATGAGCAGTGTTAGGTTTATGGTTGGGCTCAAAGATCCTGTCTCCTGTTCCAGCATCCCAGTCACTGCCTGGATGTAAGGGGCAGCAGCTGTTTCCCCAGACTCTGCCCTCTTAACAAATCTTCCCCCCCACCAAATGCCACCCAGTTTCAACCCCGACATTTGCCCCAATAGTCAAGAAGTGGTGAAAGCTGCGAAGTGGCTGCACCTCCATAGGCTGAGCTGCTGGAGTCGGGGAGCTGAGAGAAGGAAGGAGAACGCCTGGCAGGATGTTGTACCTAGGGCAAAATTGGCTTCGTAGCTGGCCTTTGCCACCCTCCAAGCGTGTGGGGATGTCCAGGGGGGTTGTGGTGAGCAGTGTGCCCAGGGCTGGGGCTGTGGAGGAGAGCAGAGTGTGCAGAGCCTGGGAAAGCTCTGCCAGTGGCTGGCTCCTGTGGAATTTTACTGAGCGCGGCGCTGTCAGGGATGGCTATTTTGGGAGCGGAGGCTTGTGGTGAACCACAGACGTAACCTTGCTTTCCCTCCCCGCTGAGCTAAACCAAACACCTTTTGGATCCTGAGTCCTTTTCCATTGCAAAAGTCCCTGGTAAGCCTCTGGGGTGAGGGAGCATTGTGCCATTGAGGGCATTGTGCCCACAGCGCTCCACAACTCGTCAGGAGAAATTTCTTGCGTGATTTGTGGCCTAACCACTGAAACTCTTACATGTGATAAAAGATGCTATCCCAAATGCTTTGGTTTTGGTGTTTGCAAAGTACTGATCACTCGGGGTTTTAAGGGCATCACTCTCACCTCTCCAAAACTGAGGTGCAGTCCCAGTAGCTTTGCCTTTGCTTTTGGTTTTTCCGGGGGAAATTCAGGGAGCAGTTGAAGTTCTTCGTGATCTCACCCTGGCTCTCAAATGGGTTCTGCCATAATACATGAATTTATGTGCCAGGTTAGTCTCTTTTGCTGTTTTCTTAATGCTCTCATTAATTAATTGCAGTCTTGGCATGTCCATACTGTGTTGGGGATGTTTTCCTGTTTGTGTGTATGAGTATTTTGGGGACTTTTATAATTTTAAAAATAACTGGTTTAGCTTTTCTGAAGTAGATCCTTGCCTTCCCCTCTAAGCCCATTCCCGACCTTTGATTTCTCTACCATTTTGCAGGGGGATGTAAATGAAGGGTTGTTTTTGATCTAGGCACAGTCTCAGTTCCACTATGCAACTTTTCCGATGGCTGTATGGATCTCCTGAAGGATAGCAAGGGGTAGAGGGGGAATAAGAGGCAGGAACTCGGCTCTACCCCCAAGAAAAGGGGTGTGTGGGATAGTGTAACTGTGCCATAAACCCACAGATGTTCTGTTGAACACCTGCTGTGGAGGACGTCCATAGCTGGCAAAAGTCTCTCATGGGATTGGTTTTGTTTCTTTGCACAAAGCAGTAACTGATTGTGCTATAGAAGTGAAATTAAAAATTCAAGCAGATTGCATTTATGGAGAGCAAGAGTTGAGCATGAATTTGTCAGGTGGAGGACTAATAATCTCCTCCTGGTGCACCCTTTAGCATCATAATTCTCTGAAAAGAAGAAATGTGCTTACAGGAACCCCCAGCACATCACAGCGCTGGTTTTCTACATGAGTTTGTGTGTCCCGAGCTCAAGACATCAGTGAGCAAACTGCTGCCAAGAAGTCCAGCAGGTTAGGAGGGTCTTTCCTCACTTCCTCCTGTATAATTGCTCTGCTCGACCTGCTGGGCTGTGCCCTGCCCTTGAGTCCTGCACAGGGGTGACCTTGGCATCCCATGGGTGGGGCTGCAGGAGGGAGAAGGGCAGCAGGATCCAGCTGCTGGTGAGCCTTTGCTGACTTGCAAAGGGAACGTGCTCCACTGGTGTGTCTGCTGCACTGCAGTCTGCTCTGCAGGAGGGTAATTGGATAAGTCTTCTCTTTATCAGACTCTGGACACAGCTCCAGACAGTGGCAAAATGTTTTGTGTGTGTGGGTTGAATTTATGGGGAGGTTTGCCTGGATCTCACTAGGTGGGTGCAGGCAGCACTGTGCTGGCCACAGATCATTCACAGACAGCCCTTCAAGGGGGCTGAATTGGGGTGAATTGCTCAACAGTGTTTGTAGCTGCCTGTCAGGGTGTCTGGGTTTCTTCTTTGCCTGCTTGGGGGCTTGTGTCATGGTCCAAGTCAGGCTCCTCAACCTCTGGCTCACTGGGCTCCTTCCTAGTATTGATTGGAACAGTCAGGGATGGTCTTTTAACTAATTGATCCCTTCTGTTAAGAATCAGAATCATTCAGTTTAGAAAAGACCCTCAAGATCATCAAGTCTATGCTGACTTGGTACCTTGGCCCCTGATGTCCTGTCCTGAATGCTGGTGGCTTTACCTGCTTGTTCATGGTGTGTGCAGGGACTGAAGAAACCCCAGGTCAGGGTTTTTCTTTGTCTCCAAGCTTTTTCCCCTGCTGGCTTTTGGAGAAAAGGCAGCATTTATCTTTACAAGCAAGTTCTTTGACACGTGCTCTCACGTGGGTGAGGGTTGTCCTGTTCCCTGGACCAGGAGAGGCCTGGCTTGGTCTGACACTGACCTCTGGGAAGGCAGTGGGCAGCCCAGGTGGCTGCTGCTCTGATAGATGTGGGCTTCCACTGTAACACGTTTGCCAGGTTTGCTGTTACCCCCTGCTCACACAGCAAACAGACATGAAAAGGTGCTTTGGCCACTGAACGTTATGTGCTGCTTTGATCTTTCCTCTTGATTAAAAAAAAAAGGCACTGTAAAGAGCTGCAGAAATGAATGTAGTATCACTCCAGTGGCAGAAGCTGTGTATTTCTATTTGTTTAAATGAAGAAAGGTCAAAGGGAGTTGAAATTAGTCTGTGAGTATCTGGAGAAGATGGGGAGTGTCTGTTAACAGAGGGGTCTCTGAGATACAGGGGTGTCAAGATCTAATGACTAGAATACAAAGCAAGCTGTGTTCTCAAACTGGAATTGAGACACTTGTTGCAAAGAGAGGTTACTGGAGTAAGTGCATGAGCTCTTCCAGCTGAGGCTTGCTGAAGAGGCTGTTTTGTGATTCCAGGTCAAGCTTGGGATGAGGAGGCTGCTAAGTGAATTGCTGTGCCCTTTGTATACAGCCAGGAAGGCCAGATCAAGTTAAGTCCTCTCTGAATTTAAGCTCCTTTAATGTGTTTAGCTCTGGCTGCAGACTTGTGTGGTCTTGAGCAAGGCTTTTGTCTGTCTCAGATATTCTGTCCATCAAATGGGACATAAAACCCTGCCCATCTCCCTCTCCTTCTGACAGTGTAGCTGAAATTCCATCAGGACTGGGGCTGCCCTTGGCAGGAACTGAGTGATGCCAGGGGAGTAGTCTTGCCTCTCATTTCAGGTTCCCTTTGATGTAAGTGATAAATGTTGTATACCAATCAATCCACAAATTGTCTATTTTCAAAAAAAAAAAAAACAGCAAAAGTGAAAGGCTGATGTCTCTTCAGACCAAATTCAGCATTGTCAGAATCATCGTCATGTGGCTCCATATTTATTTTCTCTGTGTTTTATTGCATTTCAGTGTTTTTGTCACTACGTATTCAAAGTCTTGCCTGTTGAAAGGGCTTTTACTGAAGGTGACAGTGTTTCTGTGTGGTTCCCCATCCTCTCTTCATGCCCCTCTCAACTTTCACAGAGCTCTTCCCTCTGCCTGGGGGCATCCCCAGTTGGCTGCATCACCTTCTGGAGAGGTGGAGGGTGCTGCTGGAGTTTACACAGGCCAATGCACGCTCAGCATCACGGCTCTGAAAAGCACAGTGGGATCTTCAGTGACCACGAGTGGTTTTTCTCTGGATCCAAGTGCTTGCGGGGCCCTGCATGCTCCAGCCTTGCTCAGGAATGACTCACAGGACAATATTCTTCCCTCCTGCAACACCCAGGACATTTCCCCCCACTCTTCCCAGCCCTGATTCTGCCAGGTGTGTACGAGAGGCCCAAATCAGAACTCACTACGTTTTACAGGACTGTTTTATTTCTGCAGGCTTTCCTGTGGGCTTCATCCAGCGGCTGCTTTTTTTTTTTTTTTTTTTTTTTTTTTTTTTTTTTTTTTTGCAATGTTGATGGAAGCAGCTTTATGGAACTACCATGAGCTGCCTCTTAGCAATGACCTATTAGTGAAGCCAACAATAACAGCAGTGTCTAGACCATCTGAACACAGCTAAATTATTCCTTTGTCCCTTCTTCATCTGCTTTCTCTCCTGACTCTTGAATTGTTTTGGGTGGTCCGTGTTGACCTTCAGGCTTTCTGTTTCTCCCTTTTAATTATTTTTTTTCCTTTTCTGAGCAGTGAACTTGCTGCACTATATCTGAAAGTCCTGGTTCCCCTCTCCCTCACGCAGGCTGGAACCGAGGCCAAGTAGCAGTGCAGGAAATGTCTCTGAAGGGCAGAGAGATGTGTCATCTGCTGCTGGCTTTTTGGTTTCACTCCCTGGTTCATTTTGCCAACTAACCAAATGCCCCAGATTCATACTGGTAGTGCCTGGGACTTGCAAGTCTTAACATCTTGCAGAACTGAAAACCTGATGAGAGAAGGAGGCATTCTGGTTTTGATACAGGATCCTGCCAGAATGGATGAGTGTACTTTAATAAAAATACAAACTTTGTCTACTGGAGCTCCACTGGTGATTGCTTCCTGGGAGTGCTCTTGGCTTTCTGCTCCTATGAGTTCCTCTCTTCTATGTGGTTATGGATATTTCCCCCCACCCCCAAGCCTCTGGGAAATTAATATCTTTTGAAACATCTATTATTTTTGGTTGAAGAGATCCTTGTTGGATGGGCTGGCAGTGTGATCAAACAAGTTTTGTCACAGGAAGCTGATTTAAAAAGCACAAAATTAAGTGTGTTGATGGAAAGTAGAGAAGAAAGAAATTAGTTTCCTACTAAGGGAAATAGCTGAAAGCTGAGGATAGAAGAAGAGACACTGGGGACAGAGGGACCGTACTGAACACAATTTATTTTTATGTTTCATTTTTACTGTCTCTATAATCAGCTTTTCTCTGTCCTGATCTTCCATGGTAGAAATAATCCTGTTTACATGTTGTGTTGGAGATCAAGTGGGATTTGCTGTACAATTCATCCTGTCAGCCCACAGTACCTTAAGTGAATTTGTGCGAGACGATGCCAGAGTGGAGCTGGGCCAGGAGGCTGCTGGGGAGCAGGAACCTGCTCACGTTGCACGAAGATTTCCAGGAGTCTCCCAAGTCCATCCGAGCTCCAAGGATACTTCATCGGTGTTGTGCAATTCGCAGCTGTTTTGTTCTGAGCCATGGCAGAGCCTGGGGAGGTGTTTGCTGTCCAGCTTCGATGCTGCCTTCTCAAAAGGCTGAAGAATATTTGGGCTCTCCCAGGGCTGGATCAGGAGAACAGGATTTTTTCCTGTCCCTTGAGCAGGGGATTCCTGACAAACTGGCATTTTGTCCCTGGGAGAGCCATCCATCCTTCACCCTCTCCCAACTCAAACCAAGCCAAACAGAGAAGGAGCAGCCTGTGACGCCCCTTTTTCTGGAAAGGCTTGGGAGTGGCATTTGGATTTAATTATCCAGTTAGCTTCAGCGCTTGTTTGAGTTTTGACTGCGCTGGCTGAGCTGGCTGCGTATTTCCACGGAACAAAGTCCTCCACCCTTCTTGGGAGTCAGCTGGGAGACCCCAGGAGCGGTAATTAGGATGGGCAGGAGGCTCAGTCTGGAGAGCATCGTTCCCCGCGCAAAGCTGTCCCGGAGAGGACGGGGAAGTGTCGGTTTTGCAAGCGATGATGCAAACAGCGCTGCTGCTCAGAAGTTGCTTCAGAGCCCGGTGTGAGGGGTTTTGTTTTGAGCAGTTGAGGCTTTGGGCACTGCTGCCCCGAAATTGCAGTTCTCTTGGAGTGAAAACACGCTGTTAAAAGAAGCTGAAGGGTCCTTAAGCGTATAGAAATACGTTAGTTTAAGGAAATATTGTATTTCTGCTTGTGCTGAAGTCATCTTTCACCCTCCAGCAGCAGAAAACTGCCTTTCCTGCTTGTATAAGAAGAAATTATCTTATTTTGTAGCAGTTGCGTCATGGATGTAGATTTTAGTATTTTGACAATCAACGCTCATGTTTTGTAATTAAAAATCCTGAGATGCTTTTCAGAATGCTTTTTTGCATCATGCTTTAGTAGATAAAGGAAGGAAAATGCTGATTTGACAGTCAAATATAAGAAATAGCTTCTCTTTCCTTTTTTTTTCTTCTGTACCTGATTCAGGACAGCTGGAGCCCCGTTTTACACCACTTATTCTAGGCCTTTTAAGTTGAAGGTTGGGTATTTCTGGAAACCAGCTGAATTTAAGCAGTTACTGGAAGTGAGTGGATTCTCCTTGCTTTGCTATGTTTGGAGAAATGCAAGAAGTCACTTCTGGCAGAGATTTTTAGCCTGACTTCCTAAGAAATGTGACTTACCATGAACTGGGTTTGCAGCACCAGGAATTTTTAAACCTGTGTTTGGTGGATTCAGAATTCTGTTACAAAAGTTCTGGCCAGATTGATGTGCCGATAGAAGAGGAAGACAATGTGATATAAACCAGGGCGTTGGTGGGTTAACCAGCGATTTCTCTCCTGGAAGATGTTGCCAGGCATGGCCAGAGAGGTTTGGAGGCAGGAGAGGGGTGGAGAATTGGGTGGTTTTGCTACCAAACCAGGCTCTGCCTCTGCCTGCTGGCCTGTGACATTACAGACTGGGTTTTGTGTTGGGCAGTTCAGGAAACTTTTGTTGTCACTCACTGAAAGAAAAAAAAAAAAAGAGGGTGAGGGGCACTGTAGAGATTAAAGCTTTGGTGGAAAATTCCTGGAGGGCAGCGTAAGGGGTTTTGTTTTTGTGGGTTTGTTTTAGCTCATCACTCCCCCTGTTCCCTTTCCCTC